>JANZLB010000005.1:12106278-12126475 GCA_026167865.1 Notarius quadriscutis | reverse complement strand
GTCTTATCCTGCCCCAAGTGTCCGGCCATGGGATTAAAGTGAGCCGCCTGGAATATAAATTCCCGGCGGCTCTTTGGAATTAAAAGCTGCATTATCGGTTCCTTAGTCTGAGTGTCTTGTGTCACTCGGTATAACCTATCCTTAATAATGGAAAAATAGAGGAAGGACAGGGTGGTGTTTGGCTGGAGCATTTGACCATCGATTACTCTCACATGGTCAAACGCATGCCACAGAGTCTCATCTCGCGACTGCTCCAACGGGAAATCCGCGAGGGATTCCCCGAGAGAGGGAGGAGCCTGCTGCTCCTCACTCTGACACGGTGATGAAGTAGACAGCTCTGTGACAGCTGCTCCCGCCAATGCCACACCGGGACCTCCCGCCGCTAAATTATGGCAGGCCCCACTTTTCACTAAATGTGACATTAATTCCCTAAATCCTGGCCACTCAGATCCCAAAATTATCGAGTGGGTAAGGCGAGGATTAACCACCGCCTTTACTCAATTTCTCCCCTTGAAACAGAATGTGGACTGACACTAAAGAGTAGTTGCGAACATCTCCGTGCACACACAACACCTTCACCAATTGTGCTCTCCCCAATGCCTCATCTTGCACCAGCCCAGGCTCTCTCTCTGCACCGGCGCTCTGGAGCTCACTCACCTGAGGGGGAAAGACACAGACACGGAAGTAGGAAACAGTAGGGCACCACGGGTGTGGCTGGCCGGCTGGGGTGGAGCCGGCCCCCGCCTCCACGGGGGGGGGGGAATGGGGCAAGGACGAGGGACAGAAGGGGAGAAGAGGAGACACTCCGTCATGCCATCGGAACAGCCGCCATATGATCCGGTCCTCCGCCAGCACGATGGCCTGATCCAGCGACGCCGGGCGATGGCACTGGACCCACTCCGCTGTTCCTTCCGGAAGTCAGGTGATTAATTGCTCCAGCGCCACCAGGTCGACGATTCCCTCGGCATCGTGGTTGTCGGCCCTCAGCCACCGCCGGCAGGCGTCACGGAGTTGCTAGCCAAACATGAACAGCCAGCCGACCTCCTCCAGGCACAGCGTGCGGAAGCGCTGCCATTGCTGCTCCGGGTGCGCCCCACACGTTGGAGGACGGCTCTGCAGAGGTCGGCGTAGACCAGCCGGCTGTCAGTGGGGAGCTGTAGCGCGACCAGCTGCGCCTCGCCCGTTAGTAGGGAGAGGAGGTGCGCCGTGCTGTTCCACCGGCCAACCTCACGCCTCTGGTGCCTGCTCAAAAAGAGCGAAGGCGGCTTCGGGGTCGGCCTACGGACCCATCTTCGTTAGGGTGAGGTGGGGAGGGTCCGCGGCGGTGGTGGTGGTGGACCCCACCGACACGAGGTGGTGCCGGAATGCCTGGCAATCTTCCTGCTGCGCCAGCACCAGGGCTTCAAACCATTGTTCCTGCTCCTTCCGGAGGGCGACCAGCGCCTGGTGCTGGCTCTGGTGGGCCGTGACAAGGGCATGGACCAGGTCCTTGAAGGGGGAGGACTCCATAGGGCTGTTCTCTTCTGTACTCCCAATCCTGGGTTTAGGCACAACTGTAATGATTGTTGGAGGTGGGTGGAGCACAGAAGCACGGCAGGCCAGAACTGAGTGTTACAAAAACTCTTTATTAATAGCATTTCAGCTTTCCACACTCTCCCAGCCACACACATGCGCACACACAAGTGTTCTGGTTGGGGAGAGAGCTCCTTTTTTCTGCTCTCTCTCTCCTTTTAAAGGGCACGGTCACAGGGGAGACACACAAACACAGGTTAATTCACGTCAGGTGCAGCGATTCTGCTACTTACCTTCTCTTACTCTGCCCTCCATTCATAGACCAACGCTTGACCACGCCCCCGCTGCCACAGTCCTGTTGTTGAAATTTTTGCTTGGCTAATAAAAAAATAAAAACCTTTAAATTACAAACAGAACGGCACACTACAACAGCAAAGAACATCTATGTTTCCCAGACACTGATTTATTTGTGGCAACAAGCCATAATATCAACACTAACCCCATATACTGACTTCAGTTGCTCAACGGTCTGGGGTCTCCACTGTCACACTTTGTGCTTCATAATGCGCCACACGTTTTCAATAGGAGGCAGGCCAGTTTACCACCTGCATTCTTTTACCACAAAGCCAAACTGTTGTAACATGTGCAGAATCTAGCTTGGCATCGTTTTGCTGGAATAAGCAGGGACATATCTAAAAAAGACATCACCTGGATGACCGCATAATCTTGCTCCAAAACTTGTATGTACCTGCTGTATGTGCCTTCACAGATGTGCAAATTCCCCATGCCATGGGCACCAACACACCCATATGATCACAGATGCTGGCTTTTGAACTGCGTGCTAGTAACAATTTGGATGGTCCATTTCCACTTTAGCTCAGAAGAGATAACATCCATGATGGCCAAAAATAATCTGAAATGTGGACTTCAGACCACAGCACACTTTTCCACTCCGTGTCAGTCCATCTCAGATGAGCGCGAGCCCAGAGAACTCAGCAGCAGATGTTGACATATGGCTTTCGCTTTGCATGGTAAATGCAGTGATGAGCTGCGTTTACCGACAACGGTTTTCCACATTGTTTCTGAACCCATGTAGTAGTATCCTTTCTACAAATCATGTCGGTTTTTAATGCAGTGCCTTCGAATGGATCAAAGGCCACACAGACATCCAATGTTGTTTTTTGTCTTTGCCAGTTACATGCAGAGATTTCTCTGGATTCTCTGAATCTTTTGATGTTATTATGGATTGATGGTAAAATCCCTAAATTCCTTGCAACTGTACACTGGGGCATGTTTTTATTAAACTGTTGGACTATTACTGTCTACTATTCTCATTAGTATAGTGGACAGTATCTCCATCTGTCACACGGAAGACCGGGGTTTGATTCCCCGACTGGGAGGCTTTATAAATTAGGGTATCAATGGTTGGTTGATGCGTCTAGTGTGTTAGCGAAGTGTACATGTGCTCGTCATGCCTTACTTTCAGCCCTCACCGCTGACTAGCAACACTGCTTGCAGCACCGCAAAAAGGCAAGCAGAGTGCACAAGTCTTGCCCTGTCAGTATATTAGCCTCTCACCAGCAATGTCCTATGTTAATGGCTCCTCGTGCCGATACCTGATAACAGTAACCTATTGGACACTGGCTGTACTACAGGGACGAGGGGAGGAGGTCTGGCCCCCTTGATGTGCAGCATGCATGGCCCATCTCTATGGTGGAACATGCCCTGGTGCCCACAAACCAAACCCCCAGCTATGGGCAAATAGCACCACTGCTTTGGGGTTGGCATGGGAGTGAACAAGGCTAAGGGAGACAACCCCGACAGAAAAATTTGGAGTGGAGCCCCAAAGGCGGATGGTCATCGCACTGGAGTTCACTCCAGTGCCTCTACCAGCGGCAGCAACAACACGGGAAGACAGCAGTTAAGAGTTCAAAACCTAGAGCGGATTGGCGTAAGCTCACGGTGCTATGGGTTGTAAACCGATGGTGGGAGGGATCATCACGTCCCACTGGCCACCTACCGCCTGCCCTCAGCCGATAAGGTGTTGGCCCGCCACAGTCCGCCCACTTCAACAGGTGCTTGGAGAGTAGGCAAAAAGCCACAAGACGGACTGTAAATCACTGCACCAAGCAAGAAGAAAACAAGGCAAAGACGCCAACCTTGAGGCTGGCAACCTGGAACGTCAGAACAATGTGTCCTGGCCTCTCTGATGACCTCCAGCAAATTAACAATGCCAGGAAAACAGCAATCATCAATCAGGAGCTACAGAGACTCAACATCGACATTGCTGCACTGCAGGAAAATAGGCTCCCCTCCAGTGGTAGCCTCAAGGAGAAGAATTACACATTCTTCTGGCAGGAGCAAAGGAGCACCTGTTCCTGCTCGGCAACTTCAATTCCTGAGCGGGTGCAGACCACAGCTCCTGGCCCCACTGCATTGGTTGCTTTGGCATCGGCAAGCTCGACGAGAACGGCCAGTGACTGCTTGAGCTCTGCTCCTACCATGACCTCTGCCTCACCAACACCTCCACCAAGCCTCACCACAGGGTGTCCTGGAGGCACACCAGGTCCCATCACTGGCACCAGTTGGACTTCATCATCACCAGAAGATCCCTACTGAACCAGGTGCTCGTCACACGCAGCTACCACAGTGCCGACTGTAACACCGACCACTCCCTGGTTGTCAGCAAGGTATGTCTTCACCCCAGACGAATCCACCGCTCCAAGAAGGGTCGTCCCCATATCAATACAGCTAGGACGTCAATGCCTGAACTGCATGAGCGCGTCGCCAGAGTCACCAACGGTGCCCTCGAGGACTGCCCCACCGACAGTGCCACATCGCAGTGGAACTACATCCCTGATGCTGTGTACCGGTCTGCCACGGACACCTTCAGGAAGAGAGAGAGAGAGAGAGGAAAAACGAGGACTGGTTTGAGGCAGGGATTGTCGAGATGGAGCCTGCCATTGCCGCCAAGCGAGCTGCTCTCCTCACTTACAACAGAGAGCCCTCAGCAAAGACGTTTGCTGCTTTACACACAGCTCGAAACAATGCCCAGCGGACAGTCAGGAGATGCGCCAACCAGTACTGGCTGAAGTTGTGCCAAGACACCCAGGTATCGGCAGACCTTGGCAACGTCCAAGCCATGTATGATGGCATGAAGAAAGCTTTCAGCCCAAGCATCATCAAGACTGCTCCCCTCAAATCTGCCTCTGGGCAAGTCATTACTGACTGCAGCAAACAGATGGAGAGGTGGGCGGAGCATTACCAGGAGCTCTACTCCAGGGAGAACACTGTCACACGCACAGCCATCGAAGAGACCACCCCACTGTCCATCATGAAGGAGCTAGACACCCCACCCACCATTGAGGAGCTCAGCAAGGCCATCGACTCGCTAGCCTGTGGTAAAGCTCTGGATAGCAATGGCATCCTGCCTGAAGTCATCAAAGTGCGTCAAGGAAAGCTCCCTCTTGGGCCACCTACATGAGCTTCTGCTACAGTGCTGGGAGGAAGGGACAGTACCCCAGGACACGTGTGATGCCAAGATCATCACTCTGTACAAGAACAAAGGGGACCGCAGCGATTGCAACAACTATCGCGGTATCTCGCTCCTCAGCATCGTCGGCAAAGGCTTTGCCCACGTTGTCCTCAACAGACTGCAGCTCCTTGCCGAGTGGATGTACCCAGAGGCACAGTGTGGCTTTAGAGCAGCCAGATCGACCATCAAAATGGTTTTCTCCCTGAGACAGCTACAGGAGAAGTGCCATGAGCAGAGATAACCCTTGCTCATCGCCTTCATCGACCTGACCAAGGTGTTCAACTTGGTCAGCAGAGAAGAACTCTTCACCCTCCTACACCAGATTGGATGTCCCCCCAAGCTCCTGAGGATGATCACGTCCTTCCATGACAACATGAGCGGCACTGTTCAGTATGACAGATCATCCTCGGACTCCTTCCCAATCAAGAGTGGTGTCAAGCAGGGGTGTATCTTCACTCCGACTCTTCGGCGTGTTCTTCTCCCTGCTGTTGCACCACGCCTTCCGACAGTCCGAAGACAGCATCTTCCTCCACACCAGGAGTGACGGGGGCCTCTTCAACCTGGCACACCTCCGAGCAAAGACGACGGTATGGAAGGTCCTCATCAGAGAGATGCTCTTCGCAGACGATGCTGCCCTCACCGCCCACAACGAGGAAGCGCTACAGTGACTCATCACCCGCTTTGCAGACGCCTGCAACAAGTTTGGGCTCACTATAAGCCTGAAGAAGACCAACATCATGGGCCAGGATATCAGCAGAGCTCCCCACATCACCATCGGCAACCACACCCTCGAAGTGGTGGATAGGTTCACCTATCTTGGCTCCACCATCTCCAGCAACCTCTCTCTCAACACCGAGCTGGGTGTGCAGATCAGCAAAGCAGTAACAGCAATGGCCCGTCTTGTGAAGAGAGTTTGGGACAACACCATGCTCATGACCAACACGAAAATGACAGTGTATCAGGCCTGCGTGCTGAGCACTCTCCTCTATGGAAGCGAAGCATGGACCCTCTACTCCCGCCAAGAATGCAGACTGAACGCCTTCCACATGCGCTGTCTCAGAAGACTTCTGGGCATCACCTGGCATGACCGTGTCACCAACACCGATATCCTGGCGAAGGCAGGGATGCCCAGCATGTTTGCCATGCTGACCCAGAGACGGCTGCGCTGGCTAGGCCATGTCAGCCGCATGGATGACGGCCGCATCTCAAAGGACGTGCTGTATGGTGAGCTGGCCACAGGTTCCAGACCCACAGGATGACCTGCACTATGCTACAAGGACATGTGCAAGCGCAACCTGAGGGCAGGCAGCTTCAACCCCGCAGACCTGGAGACGGTGCCCTCAGACCATGCTGGCTGGCGGTCCACCATCAAGGCTATCATTGGGGAAGCCGAGGAAAGGAGAGAGACCCGGTGGGGGGAGAGGAGGCTCCGACAACAGCGGAGACTGCAGACGGCATCAACAGACACCCGACCAAGCAACTTCACCTACAGCAACTGCATCGGCCTGTACAGTCATACTAGGCGCTGCAAGTCAACAACTGATGGATGACCCATGGCACAGATCACCATGATCTTTCGAGATCGAAGGAGTCAACACAATGTATAAGAAGGCAGCACAGGCTGCCTTTGCTCCTGGACACCACTGAAATGAATGAAGGTGTATTTATGGCTGGGATGGAGAGATGGAGAAGATGGAGCTGGAATGGAGAGATGGAGGAGATGGAGCTGGGATGGAGAAGATGGAGCTGGGATGGCAAGATGGAGGAGGTGGAGCCGGGATGGAGAAATGAAGGTGGGGCTGGAATGGAGAGATGAAGGAGATGGAGCTGGGATGGTGAGATGAAGGAGATGGAGCTTGGATGGAGAGATGAAAGAGATGGAGTTGAGAGACAAGGCAGACCGCAGTTGCTAAGTGCAGTATTGTTTTGTTAGCTGTTTTGGGAAAGGAGAAGTTAATCGTAAAAACATGCTATAATGGAAGTGCTGTGATTCTCTTCTCTTCTGTTTTCTTCTGTTCTCTTTACTTTACATCTCTTCTCTTTTCCTCTTCTATTCTCTTTACATTTCTTCCCTTCCCTTTACATCTCTTCTCTTTACATCTCTTCCCTTCCCTTTACATTATATTTCTTCTCTTTACATCTCTTGCCTTCCCTTTACTTTACATCTCTTCTGTTCTCTTTATTTTACATCTCTTCCCTTCCCTTTACATCTCTTCTTTTCTCTTCTCTCCATTTTTATTCATTCGATCCAGTCTCTTCTGCTGTTCTTTCTTCTCCTTTCTTCTTCTCTTAGCATCATTGTTGCCTCTCATTTCTTAGGTTTTTCACTTTCTCTCACTCGGTCTCATCCATGCGCGTTCGTGCTAGGCATGTTCAAGTCTCTACTCACATGCATGCTGCTCTCAGGACTAATGACAGACACCTGTTCATGATCAAAATGCAATCATGGCACATGCATATAAGGACTCAGAGAACACACGGACTTTGTGAAGTAATGCACTCAGTGCCTGATGTCTGACCGTACCAAGCCATTGTGTGTACTGTTAATTCTGGTTTTTAACTCTAGTTTGTATTTTGTATTCTGCTTTTGTCTCTCCCTCGTTCAGTCCATTTCTACCTTGCATGACCCTTGCCTGTTCCTGTTTTTGACTCTGCCTGGTGATTTGGATTGTATGCCTGCTAATTGTGTGTTTATAATAAACTCTTCCTGCGCTTACATCCATCTGCAGCAACTTTACTGACACACTCTATTCTTCTTTTTTCATCTACTCTGTTTTTCTTCTTTCACTTCTTTGCTTTTTTCCTCTCTTCTCTTCTCCTCCAGCATCATCTTTTCTGTCATATCTCCTATTATCCCTCCTCTTCTCTCACCTGCTGCTGTCAGGTTGTTATTTTTCTTACCTCCCTTCCTCTCATCTGTTCATATCTCCTCGTTCTCTCTTTCCTTTTCTCTCATGTCTGCTTTCCTCTTCTCTCACTCGCTTCCATGTGCTCTCCACTTTAATTTTTAATCCTCACCTTTCTCTTATTCAGACTCTGAAATTCTTCATATTTGCAGTTTGATCTTATTTCCGGGATTTGTATTTCCTCTCTGTCATCTGTCTGTTGTTGTCACCCTGGAGTGTGTGTGTGTGTTTGTGTGTGTAAGAGAGAGAGAGAGAGAGAGAGAGAGAGAGAGAGAGAGAGAGACAGTGTAATTGCCTGTCTGAAACACAGGGCTAAAAGCAGGTAGCAGACTAGAGCCCAAAGGTTAGCCCACCATCACCTTCCTTTTTCACTTGAGCACACACACACACACACACACACACACACACACACACACACACACACACACAGCAGACACGTCTGTAGAGTGTGTTAATGATGCCGACCCTGTAAACATTCCACACAGCCCTGGAGATGGCCGTGAGCTGTCATAAAATAGACAAAGCCATGGACAGACAGACAGACTCAAGCAGGCAGGTGGGGTGGGCACACACTTCAGTTAATGCATGCAAGGAGAGAAGGATCTAACAAACACACACACACACACACACACACACACACACACACACACACACACACACACACACACACACACACAAAATGGTCATCTATCAGCACCATGGCAACCACAACATCCCCATATTCTCTCCAACCCCAAAATAAAAATCAATGCTGAGCTTTGGCAGCTTATTTGCAGTGCACACACACACATACACACATTTTCTGACAGTAAAGAATTCACAAACCATCCCAGACATCTGAAAGCGCATTAAGTGTCATTTTCCCTCAAGCATTAGGAATGTAAAAGAGATGCGGCAAATTGCAAGTTGACATGCTCCCTGTCAGGAAGGGCTGAGAGAGAGAGAGAGAGAGCGAGCAAGTAATAAGCAAAAACAAAGAGAGATTTGATGAAGCACAGACATACAATACTCATTTGCATAAATCTGAAATAAGCATGACTTACACACACACACACACACACACACACACACACACACACACACACACACACACATCTGTCATTCCTAACTGCAGCCACTCACATTACCTAAATGCATTGTTCTGCTGCAGAAAGCTTTCAGCCAAACCCTTCATTGTTAGGATTGTCCTCTGAACAAATGCTGCTACTCTGTCTCAAATCTCCATCCGGTCTCTATGAATTTTACACATTTGCTGCAAATCAAAATTCAGAAGTTTTCACTGGTAGAGCCTTCATGAGCCTTTTGCTTCTTTTGAGGAATGTATTTAGTCTGCACAGTGATCTATCTTGATGATTTGGGATGAATTTGAGGGCAGCAGTTGCTGAAAACTGCTGGTTGTGCAGATTGTGCTGTGTTCAGGACCAAGGACAGCAGCTTCCTTTCAGCTCTGCCCTGGAGTTCACAAAACATTGAACGCAACAACTGGAACATGATATAACAATGAATGGACTCTCAGATGAAATATTTTACCTTTTCTCACTCACACTGATGCACATTTCCTGTCAGCCACTTGTTCAACTCACTCATCTTGTACGTTTTCAAGCACACTAATATTCCACTGTTATTCTGATTATGACAGTATTCAGAATGTGATACAGGTCATGTGAACAGCATATTCCATTTGGATATTCCAAATCTGGACATGTATACAGCGCATTCAGAATGTGCGTCTCAATTGGGGTTTTTATGGCAGTTTGTGACACTCGGCCTCCTACCTGTTTACGGTCAACAACCAACATGGGTTTGTTTATATTAATCAGAGTTTGCACAGCTTCATGTAAACAGGAATATGATTGAAATATTAATTTTAATTAGCCATGTAAACAGCTTAGTAGGAATATTGTCTTTGTCAGAATAAGGACAAAATCTGGAATATTTTGTATCTGGAAACATAGTGACTGACTGATACGAAGTGCAAAGAACCACTGTGAAGAATCAACGACAAACTCTCCTCCTCAGCAGACATCACTGCAGTGACCCAGATGTGTAGATTCCTCCTCTGTAACATCCGAAGTATCTGCCCTTTTCTTACCACCTACTCTACTCAGCTCCTTGTCCAAGCACTGATCCTCTCCTGCTTGGACTACTGCAACTCTCTTCTTGCCGACCTTCCAGCTTCTGCCATCAGACCCCTACAGCTCATCCAGAACGCTGCAGCTTGCCTGGTCTACAACCTCCCTTGTTCTTCCCATGTCACCCCTCTGCTTGCTGACCTGCACCGGCTACCAATCACAGCTCACATCAAATTTAAGACATTGGTGCTAGCTTACCAGGCTCTCAAGGGGTTAGGACCAGCATATCTCCAGAGTCTGGTCCCCCCCAACATGCCAGCCAGACCCCTACGCTTTGCTACTACTGGTCGAATGGCCCCTCGTCCTCTCTGCTCCTGTCTAGCCCACTCAAGACTGCTGCCTGTCCTGGTTCCACATTGGTGAAATTACCTTCCCATTGAGGTCAGAACTGTCGACTCCCTGACCACCTTCAAGTGCAGACTGAAGACTCACCTTTTCAGACTGCACCTCTCCCCTTCTTCCCTAGCCACTGTGTAACTGTGTTTTGGTCTAGACCAACCCAGGCTGTGTAGTGTCTAGCCTGGGGTTAGCGAGTTCTCTATTTATTTGTACTTTATATGGTTGGTTTGTTTCCTTGGCTATTTGAGTATTGGTACTTCAACAAAATATTACACTAGGTATTGCTGTCACTTGTTCAGTTGGCACTAGAACTTTCTTGTCCAGAAGTTCAGCACTTCATGTACCTGACTTTTGCACTCATTGTACGTTGCTCTAGATAAGAGTGTCTGCTAAATGCCATGTAATATAATGATACCCTATTGGTAAAATTATACAAGACGTCCATTAGGTAGTGATACACATCTAAAAATATCACAAACTCCATCCAGCACCCCATCAATAAATTCAACAAGGACTACCATCATGATAACCCATAATATGACAATCTAGCCTCCCATACTGAGACTGGTCAGTCATTCCTACTCACACGCAGATTGTGAAAATAGAGAAAGCAAAAGAGATTTGTCAGAGTATTGATATGAACAAAACCCCAAACATGAGTTATGTTTCTGTCACTCTTTTCCCTGCAGGTGTTCACAGAGGGATCGGTGTGAACGAGCCAACGAGCCCTACCGCTTTGCAGCGACGCTGAACCAATGCATTAAGGCCACTGTGTATCCTGACAGCATTGCAGTTTCTGAACCCAGTGTACCGGTGAGAGATATTTACCCCATACTGTATATAGTCACAGCTCAGCTCTGAATGATTCTTTGTGCAATTAGGATTCAGCCATATGAAGATATCCTCCTCCTGCACTGATGATCAGGCTCTTTTTAAAACGCATGAAAAACAGATGTACTGTGTGTTGTACTCGCTCTCTCTAGTGACTGTAAACAAAAATTCAGTCTGCATGGAGATGTGTTTATGGGCCATTTTCTCTCTCACTTTTTTGGTTGAGCGGTAATGTGTGGTGTGGGTGGACGGGAGACTGAGTGAGCTAGTGAGCGAGCAGTGTGGAGGTGAAAGGTGTGTGTGTGTGGGTGAGATGCCAAAAAGTGCTTGTGTGTAGGCTGATGTGGGGGGGTTTGTTTGAGAAGAGCCTGGTGTGTACTCAGCCACAGAGTGGAAGGAGTCAATGTCGATGCTTTCTGTCCTTTTTTGTACCTTTTTCTAAAGCTTCTCAAAGTGAAAGCACTCTCTTTTTCTTTCTCTTCTTTCTTCTGTCTTTGTCTCTTTCATACACAAACAAGTAGGAGGTTGTTAAATTTCTTGTGCTTCGAATATCAAAATTGTATTTTATAAAAAGTCCATTCTGAAGTATGGAGTGCACAAACAGTGCACACTAACGATATGTTTGCCTGTAAATGAGCTGTTTGGCTCTACTGCACTTCATAATACGACAACAAGGTCACTACTGCTCTGATGGCAGGAAACCATCACCATGACAACAAAGCCCATCCACTCCGGGGCCACGGGAATATGAAAAGCAGCAAAAATGATCAAATTACCTTTATTAAAAATGCTGGTAGTGATTAGCCAGCTCTGCTCATAGACAAGCAACACCTACAGCAAGACAGTTATGGAGATCATATACAAGAAAAAACATCATCCCTGTGAACAGCTTGTGGTGGGAAGACAAGCAAGAAACTACACTGACACATTGCACACTCTATGGTGCTCTAGCAATCATGTTAATATTATATATCCTCACACAGACTGAATTATGTGATTCAAGCTCCTTTATTAAACAAGCTGGAGGAAGTATGTGATGTAATTTACACAACGATATGTTGCATGGTTTCTGATCACTGTACTGTACATACACAGAACTTTCCCTCAAAGTGCTCCTGGTCACTGAACATGGTTTCATTTCAAACACAAGGTTGGAGCCCAGCAGAATAACAACTTCTATTCTCACTGGGTGAAAATTCTAGTGCGCGCACACACACACACACACACACACACACACACACACACACACACACACACACACACACACCGAAATGAATAATTAGCAGCTCTCTGGTTCTTGTTGCTAAAGCACTAGTTTAATAGACATGATCAGTGGCTGAGGTTTTGGGGTAATTATCTGCTTTATGGACATTCTTCTGCACAGGAAGTCCAGATGAAAAGGGCACAGGAAGTGTGCATGACAGATAGGATGGTTAATCAGACCTTGTTGGTAAGACATTAGAGTTGTGAGAATCTGACCTGGGTCCTTGGCGTGAGGCTCTGAACAAGCTGAACAATGAAAAACTTCAAACAGGGAGAGAAAATGGAAAGCAGGCAGGGCGATCTTTACAAATGTCAACCCAGTCATTACTGCCTGAGAAGTGTTCAAACCACACACATGCATGCACACGTGCACACCCACCCACACACACACACACACACACACCTAGTCAGGAGATGTGGAAATATTTATTTATAGAGCGCTCCAGCATCTGTGACTGCTCCCCAGAGAAAGACTTCAAAAGGCTGTGTGTGAATGTGGTGGGGGTTTTTTTTCTTTTTTTTTTGTGAAGTGAGACAGAAGTTCAAGAAGCTGATTGAATTTGTCAGATGTCCGTTTTCATCTGTTTCGAAAAAGGAAACACAGCCTTTCTGGCAGCTTTTATAGAGTCTGCTCACCTGCATCTGAGGCTAAGAGCTGGCTGACAGTTTGTGCCATTGCCTTATGCTCAGGCCATCTGCTGTGTACCTGATGAAGCTTGATTGAAAATACTGCAGTGTTAATAGCAGCTACACTCAGACGCTTTCCCTCTGCCATCTTTCTATGTGTGTGTGTGTGTGTGTGTGTGTGTGTGTGTGTGTGTGTTCAGCTGCTGGTGAAGGTGACTGATGTTCCTGATCTCTCTGCTGGAATCACCTGTGCCTTTGGGAACCTGACTGAAGTGGATGGGATGGTGAATGGTAATCAGATCCTGTGCATCTCTCCTGCTGCTAAAGATGTCCCTGTAATTCCTACTGATCAAGGTACTGCTCTAAAGCGCTTATCTCTTTATCTCTTCCTTAACTTCCATCTCCAGTTTACTCACATGCGTAAATTCAATATTGTTTTTATCCCTCAAACGAGCTTTGTATTTCTCCATCCGTTAGCTCTCTCCTCTCTGCTCTCTCAGGGGGTGTGGCTTTGACTAAGCTCTCTTATAGATGTTCTATTAATAGAGCGTCTTGGACGCGTGCTCGGCTGCCTTCTAATGAGAGCTTCATTCAGCAGGGCACTGCACTCTCACGCCCATCGACTCCACATACACTGCAGCTCTAATAAGTGAACACTGACCTCAGGTCAGCCTCGGGGCTGGAGCCATGCTCTCAGCTGCACTTACACCTATTATAGGTGGTATTTGTTGCCAGATTTCTTGGGTACACTCAGCTCAAAAGAGAACACGAGCTGTGAATAGCCAGAAATGAAACCTATGAAGATAAACATGGTTAGTGCATTGAAAAAAAGAGGTATATTTAGAGGTTTCAGTTGAAAAAGTACAGCTCATTTGCTGCCAGATACAAAAGGTCAGTTTTCTTCCACTTAGCTCTGATGAAACTCTAATCATAGATCTCTAGTTTAGGTTTTGTCGGCAGCATCTCAGATGAGCAGGAGCTTGCTCATTAGTCACACTCTGTCGCACATCACCTCCTGATCAAAGCTCGATGGTCGTGATGGACACTCGTATGAGGCAGTCACCATGTGAGTAATCCCACAAGCTCTCAGGGTAAATGACAGCTCTGTTTACCCACAATCCTCTACTTCCCGCAGGGAGCATGGCCAAATCAGTGTGGGCCCTCAGGTAAATGTCATCTAAACCTCATATTTCCCTCTGTCTCTTTCAGACACATTAGACAGTACAGATTATTAACCATCACCCAGGAATATCGATCATGCGCAGAATTAATAGCTCGGGGGACAGGCGTATTGAGCTTATGGTGCAGGGTGACTGATATTTCCTCTTCTGATCTATTTTCCAAACTAAAATATCTACTTATGGGAATTACTGAGAAATACAGTCCTGAAATGTAATAAAAATAATCCACTACCCCTGCATGTGTTATAAAAATAAGTAAAAAAGCAGAAGAAAGCAGAGAGAGCAGGTGTGAAGGATAGCTTGGGGTCACAGCTGACTCCTACACACGGTATGCCAGCCGAATTTGTGCCCAATCGCTCATCCGAGTGTGAGGAGCTGGCTGCTTATTGAACGTTTTTAACATTTCCAATGCCTTGCCAAATGAGACAGAGCTGGCTGCATTCTGTGCAGGTGGCAGCAGCTTTGCTGGCTCTTCACTCAGCGATGCGGCCCGCAGACACCATCTCATATCAACACCGGCATTCTGCACGATTGCATCAATCCTCACATGTGCTCTGGAGGTACAGGGCAGGGTGAAGCAGTCTGTAGCCATGTGCCTCGCAGTGTGATTTGCAGACCAAGTAACAAATATTGCCTGGGAAAAAAAAACTGAAACGCTGTTACATGCAGCCTTAATGTGTGCACAGAAAGAAAGTGTTGAACTAACAGTATAGTGGTGTTCAATTCGATTAAGACCAGCTGGACATTACAATAAATGATCCAATACTGGGGCTTTTAGTGTGTATTTACCAATGTGTAAGTTAAGTGCCACGAGGATCCACTTTGCTTTCTGTCTCTCAATCTGTCTGTCTGTGTCTCAGACTGGTCTGGGGTGGAGCTCAGGCTGAACTCAAAAGAGACAGGTCAAATGCTGATCAGCACTGAGGTTAAATTCTATAACTGCAGTGTACACCAACTGTGAGTATCAGGATTTTTTATTATTATTTTTTTTGCTGAGATTTGAACTCAAAACCTTCTGATTTAAAGCTACTGGCTTAACCACTGAGCCACCACTTCCAGCAAGCTTGCACTGATACAACCACCTTCTTGTAAATTAAAGGAAAAACGGCAGGATTTTATAACCTGTGCTCTATTTTCACATCTTTTTAGGTCCAGTATTTACCAGGGACAAAAGTGATTGAAATCAATCCAGTATTGAATTAGAACGCTAGAACCAGCAACTGTAAAATGGCTATATAGTGTAATCCTATGTGGCAAACATCCGTGTCAAAGTAAAGCACTTGTTTTGGCCACTGACAGGATCATAGTGTTGTTATAAATGTCTGACAACAGTGATGTCTTTACTTTGACGTGATAGTTTGTTTGCCATTTATAGCCATTTTGTGGCTGCTGGTTATAGCATTTTAACTCAATACTGGACCGATTTCAATTGTTTTTGTCCCTAGTAAATATTTGGACCCAAAGAAATGATAAAATAGAGTCCAAATTAAAAAAGCTTGAACTAATCTATAACTTGTACTAAAAGATAAAGAGCAGTGGCTTACTAACCTTTTTACTCGCATGTAAACCTTAACTCAATGACAGTTTATGGTCATCTACATTAGTCGCTAAAATGTCACTATATTAGTTGCTAAAATTGTTTTTTTTTTCTGTTAAAAATCACTCTGCATATTGAATATCTGCTTTTCTTTCTACATCGGTGTGTACATGTGTCTGCCGTGTGTGTTGCATTTGCAAAGTACATAAAAGGTGCTTTTGTGTCTTGCTGGTGTTCAGTGGTGACAGCATTGACTCATTACAGCTCTGTAAATGTGACTCTGGCTACACAATAGATATTTTGGAAATGATGTGTAAAGCAGACATTAGTCAGCAGTTCCCACCCAAAGGGCATTCTGTGCATACTGAGTAAAATTGCTGTGGTACTGAGCTTAGCAGAGTGGAGCTGAAAGTGACTATGGAGTGCTCAGAGACCCCTCTATTGGAGGTGCAGTAAAATGCTAAGAGATCTGCCTAGCATCTGCGTTAAGTTCTTGCTTTGGCTCTCACTATTATAAAAAGCATCAATTAAAGCTAACACCATCAGATTGTTTGGCATTTCTCAAGTGCAGGAGCAGCATTTCTCGGCCCTAAGTGATCTGTTCATATCCCGCTCACGTGTTTGTGGTGTCTGGTGCAGTCTGTGGAAAGCAGATGTTCTTCTGCACCGGAGATAAAACAGCTCGATTGGCTGGAAGCTTCCAGAAATGATGGAGGAGGCTCTGGCCACAGTAGGAGATGATTGGCTAGGTTTTTAAAGCGTTTATTCTTCAGCATCCATGTCTCCACTTTTCCCCTTCTGTTGCCCTGATTAACTGCATCCTCCCTTAAGCCATTCTTTCTCGGAGTATCATGTCCAACAGACATCCCAGCAGATCTGGAACTAATCAAACAAAGTCTCTCTATCAAATCCCCTGAGTAATCCCTTAAACACACATACAAATACACATATCCTTTTGCCCTCCTGGTGCGTCTCACCAGCTGCCTCTCTGTGCCCATGTCTAAGGGGGGATTATGGGAACAGTGGAGCAGAATGGTTCTTCCTGGGTGGCATAGAATTGCATCTCATCTCATCACTCTTTGACACTGGCTAAGTGCTTGGCACGCTCGGCCTCCCCACCATCTTCCCTTCGTCCTCTCACTACCCTGATATAAATCCCTTAAACAGTTTGTCAGAGGCATTGTACAGACCGCTGAGGCAGTGGATCCTTCCTCAGGGCCATATGCATACCAGAGCGCATCACTGCTTCATTATTGATTAACATGTCAGCAGAAATGAATATTCATGCGTCATATTTTTCTTACGAACAACAGAGACTTGATCCTGCTGATGATGCTGTTTTAAAAGATACCTCCTACTGTTAGAGGTTGTTCAGCCTCACTAAGGTGGGTCTTATATTGGACACTCTAAAGGGAACCTACCATACAAATTTGATCAGAGCTTTCCTTTGTGCATTTTGGACAGCCGGCATTTCATGAGTGGAAAAATTGTGTCCCTTCCTCCATGATAAATGCAATGATTGTAGCCTCTCCTGGAGGAACTCTGAGTCATCAGTAGGCACACACACACACACACACACACACACACACACACACACACACACACACACACACACACACACACGTCTTAAAATAAGGTCCTTCTGAGGACCTTCCATTGACATAAATATTAACGCAGCTAATTTTTGCTGTTAGTCCTAAACCCTGACCTTTAATCCTGACCCTAACTCTAACATTAACCTCAGTAACCAAAAGGAAACCAAAACTGAAAACAAAACAATTTTCTTCACAGGGACAAGTTAAAAGTCGCCACAAGATCAAGAATATTAGATATTCCTATACTTGTGATGATATACGGTCCAGACTAAGATCTAAAACCATGCCCATACACACACAGTAAAACGTATTATCCATTATCTCTGTCTCTGGCTGCAGCTATTTAAAAAATAAATAAAATTTTTAAAACAATCACACATTGAATATGCGATCTACTGCAATTGCATGGTATGTTTTTATTTTAGTGATTTAATAAAAGAAACTCAGCAGTAGTGTGAGTGTACGAGGACCATTGCTTCTGAAATGCCATTAAGTCTACATAAAGCAGTTTGTTATTAAAAGCTGATTACAAATGAAAGCCATTTCAAAACCATGAACATGTTCAAGGCAATTCTCAAACGTTTCCTGCTGCTCTGGACTGCAAGCTAGCGAGATTTACTGAAAAAAAAAGTAAGTGAGAGAAGGCAAACCCATCATCTGAAGGAGCTAATGAACTCACACAAACATTAACATTAAACAAACTTCAGTATTGACAAACATCTTTTATTGCTGCTTCCAATTCACTGGGAAGTGGAAAATTGGAGCTCAGAATTGTCATTTTTTTACCTCCATGCATCCAAAGTGAAATGAAGTACAGGGGAAAAACATGGATGCTGAATCTTTTGTTAGCAACAAGCTATCCAGCTAATTGTAATGAGTGATGTACATTTTCCTTCTTGCAACAGTGAACTGTGGAGTCAGTGATATAGATATAGAATGTTAATCAGTCAAAAGTAAATATTTTATATACAGTAGGCATTAACTGCTTTGTTTGCTGCTGAGGCTGTGTTGATCGGATGTGTCTTGCTGAACTCGGATGAATTTGGAGAAGAGGAGACCATCCCAAGTAGGAATTCTGGCTAGATTGGGCTTTTTCCTGATCAGAGGTTGGGAATTATGAGTTACAACCAGTGAGCAAGAAATAGTGAACTGTACAGTACCTTAGAGGAAAAGCTGTTACTGGTACCAGGATCATATCGCCATATTAATAAACCTCAAGAAATTTAAGATTAAAAAGTACCAAATATTTGAATGATTTCTACAAATTATTTTCCTCCTTTTTTTCTATGAATTACATTTGACTAATTTATAAAACTCACTATTTCCACAGCCTTGGTTCCGTTTTCTTTTGTTGCGTGAGCTGAAGTTGACTCACTGTTTCTATGCCACATTTTTATACTTTTATAGACTCAAATCATGTTGAACAGTTTGTCCTTCCAAACTCATCTCTCTTGGCATTAGTACATGAACTTTTGTTACAGATCGATGCTTATTCATCCTCATAATTCAATGCTTTTATAGAGAGTCTTTGGTTCTCTTTAAGGTTAAGGACAGTGCCCCAGAGAGTGATAGGTAGATTATTCTGATAACGTGAGATGACGTGCACTATGTTGGTGTTAGTTATGAACAATGTGCTAAGCTCAAATACTTCAATTACCTTACTAATGTACACCAAATGAACAAATAAGTTTATTGCTTGGGATAAAGATTTAATTAAAACCCCAGCAAGGACACAACAGAAGGTGAGTGGGATATGAATATTTGAGTACTTTCCTGTGAAGCTGCTGTTTTCAGAATACTTTTGATTTGGGTTGGTTTTAAACTGCATATAATTAAACAAGCCAAACAGTGAAAAGGTAAAGAAAAAAAAAAACAATATTAGCAGAGGGCTGAAAACATACTTAGGGAAAAAAAATCATTACTTTCATTCTTTGGTCAGAAGTTAGATGAAGGAAAAACGTGCATAAACCTTTGCTATGTACATGCAGAAATCACACAAAAACTCACCCGAGTGCTGAGTAGATGATTATATACATAAATAATTAGTTTAAAATATTTTGTGTATCACAATCAGAGTTTATTTGGTGCATATATTCAGAGCACATCGCATTCATGCAGCACTACAGCTCTGTCCTTTCTCTCATGGTTTTTACAGCTGGTCATATTTGGTTCATTTCCTGCTGTTTGGTCAATTCAGAGTTGAATAACTTACTCGCTACAAGTTTGAGTTTAGTACCTACAAACCAAATTGGGATCTGCGCAAACAAACCACACCGCAGGCAAGGGAAACACACCAGAGTTCAAAGGATACATTTGAATGGACTAAACTCTGCGTATGTGAATGTGCCATTCACTTTTCTTTCTTTTCTAAAAGTAAACCTCAGCTAAGAAAACAACTGCTGATGATGTGAAAAGTGAAATATTAAGTTGAATAAAATTTTATCTTTGTGTGTGTGTGTGTGTGTGTAGGTGTCTGTCTTGTGTGACCAGTTCCTTCCGTTGCCACTGGTGCAAGTACCGGAACCTGTGTACACATGATCCGTCCAGCTGCTCTTTCCAGGAGGGACGAGTTAATGCCTCAGAGGTACACACCCACCCACACACACACACACACACACAGACACTCTCTCTCTCTCTCTCTCTCTCTCTCTCTCTCTCTCTCTCTCTCTCTCTCTCGTTCTTATTTCTCTGTATCTGCATTTTCATTAGAAAGGGAATTTATGCTAAACTTATTGCCAA
>JANZLB010000005.1:12031660-12044999 GCA_026167865.1 Notarius quadriscutis | reverse complement strand
CATGGATGTGGTGAGAGAGGACATGAAAGTGGCAGGTGTGGTAGAGAAGGATGCAGAAGACAGGGAGCAATGGAGACGAAAGCTCCGCTGTGGCAACCCCTAATCAGGAGCAGCCAAAAGAAGAAGAAGAAGAAGAAGCTGCAACTGTTTATCAAGGCATGGGGTCTAATAAAGTGGTCCAGTGATACAGCTACATCTGATTTCAAGTGTCACTGCTGTGCTGAGAATGATCTACCAACTTAATAATATGGTGAAATGATGAAGAAGAAGAATGATGTAATATTGGTCATATGTGGTTGTGTGGTCATCTCTGGTATGTGCATCCAGTGTGCTGGCAGCTGCATATATAACTTTGCAAAGTTGAGTCATCAAACAAAATGAGTCAATGACAGCGGGAGAGGAGAATAACCTGGACAGAAGCACTTGACAGTATGATTTGTGTGTGTGTGTGTTTTCTTGCTCAGGTGCAGGTAGGCGGTCTTCATGTCTCTCCTGGATCTGTGAACATCCTATCAGACAGCCTTCTGACTCTACCCGCGATTGTAAGCATAGCAGCTGGTGGAGGCCTCCTGTTGATCATCGTCATCCTTGTCCTCATTGCCTACAAGCGCAAGTCACGTGAAAATGACCTCACGCTCAAACGGCTGCAGATGCAAATGGACAACCTGGAGTCCAGGGTGGCACTTGAGTGCAAAGAAGGTGAAGACACTAATACACACATCCTGCAATACAATGTGACATCCTACTGGTGCAAAAAACCTTCATTACACTCAAAACACAAGCCCAATCAGCTTCCTGTTCTCTGGTGCCCTCTCTTTCAAGCACTCACCCATGATGTTCTCCTGAATCACACTCCATTCAGTCACTATTTTCAGACACTCCATTTCACCTCAATTACTGTAGTCTTCTGTGGCTAATGATGTAGATAAATGACACACACACACACCAAGCCTTCAGCCATGGTGTAATGATGTAATACTCAGGCAAGACACTCATGTCTTTTGCTTGTATTAAAGTGGACTGTTCATGAGGTGACTGACACCACACACACACACACTCTATGGGCATGGGTGTATCCATGTTGGACAGAGTTTCAGTGTGTGTGGGTGAAAGCTTTTGTTTGCGTGTCATGAAAAGAGAGAGTAAAAGAGACAGAGTAAAAGTGAGTGAAGGAATGAGAGAGAGGAGAGAGACTCCCTGAGGGTAGAGTACTGCTCAGTCAGAATGGACCCAATTAAAGCAGCCTCACCTCAACTCTCCAGCAGCAGGGGACACACACATTGAGCACACAGTCTATTCATTATCTGCACATCTGTGCGTGTGTGTATATGTGTGTGGATACATGTGTGCATGGTTTAAAATAAAAAATCAGCATTGTTAAAACTGATTATGTGGATGTGAGATAATGTGACAGCTCCTGAGTGGTATAAGCATCAGATTCCCACAGATGTCAAATCCATCTTTGGTCAGGAGTCGGAGCGAGCAAGCATAATGGTCAGTCTCAAAGGCACCAGTTACACTGGGGAAAATTTACAAAAGAGAGTGCACTTATCTAGAGAATATTATTACAGAAATGTATTCAGGAACTTTAAAGTTCCACAATGTAGTTTTATAGTCAAGACTACCTAAACAGTGTCATGACCAAGACTAGAGTGTATTGAGACCGAGTCAAGACTTTGAGGCATTGAGACAGAATCAAGACCGAGACTTTAAGGCATTGAGACAGAATCAATACCAAGACTTTGAGGGGTTGAGACAGAATCAAGACCAAGAATTTGAAGTGCTGAGACAGAATCAAGACCAAGATTTTGAAGTGCTGACACAGAATCAAGACCAAGACTTTGAGAGGTTGAAATAGAATCAAGACCAAGACTAAGGCAGGGTGAGACTGAGTCAAGACCCAATAAAAATGTGGTTGGTTCCAAGATGAGACCGAGATCTTCAAAAAGTCATCTCAAGACCAAGACCAGTCTCAAACACTGCAACACTACTACAATGGCAGCTTGTATCTTGAAAGAAAATATAGTTTATTTGCAGGGACAGTTTGATGACAGAACACATCATGCCAATCTCTGCCAATTTCTCAAACAGCACAAATCTTTATCCAGTACTGCTTAAAGGCATTGATGTCTACACGTAAACTAGACAGTCTAGCTCATCAGTACTGCTCCACTATATGGATAAATTCTTTAAAGAAATCATCAAATGCACAATTACCGAAGTGGACAGTCAAGATCCTGACTGTCAAACATCCTGAGTCTATCACCCTGAGATCCTATGATATGTCTTAGCCTTTAATCTTAAATGCATTAAATACATCCTCTCTCTTTCATTCACCAGCTTTTGCAGAGCTGCAAACAGACATTAACGAGTTGACCAGTGATCTTGACAGAGCTGGAATCCCTCACCTGGATTACCGCACTTATGCTATGAGAGTGCTGTTCCCTGGCATCGAAGACCACCCAGTTCTCCGAGAGCTCGAGGTGCATAATGCGAGTATGAAATGCTCATTCATGAATGAACTTAATTTGAGAAAGTTGAACGAATATCCTGCATACAGACTTTCAGTGTAGAAATTGTCACGTGAAGTCGAAATAGTCTCGCACACATTGTGAGCACTGCAGGATTTCACCCACCAGCAGTCATCTTATCAGGAGTAATGGAGTAGCAAATGCTCAGTTGCTCAGAAGCCTGTAGATAGAAAATGGTTTCCCAATGTCTCTATCTAGCCATTCTCCTCCACTTCCTTATTGAGGACAGGAATTTCTCCACCAGATAGAATTCATTCGCACAACAGAATAAAAAAATAATAATTTAAAAGTCACGTTTTAACATGCCAGTAAGTGAAACTGATCTTCTCAAGTTGCTCAAGCTGTGTAAATGTTTATGCGAAATGCCATATTTATGTAGAATGCTTTCATTAAAGCTTCACCAACAAAATTGTGTATGTCACATGGATACCTGTGGAAATCACACATATTCTACAGTATATAGAGATTAAGTTGATTAACTAGAGGACCTGTATTTGTCCCTGCAGGTCTCAGGTAATGGACAGCAGATAGTGGAAAAGGCTCTGAAGCTGTTTGCACAGCTAATCAACAACAAAGTGTTTCTATTGACGTTTATTCGTACTCTCGAGCTGCAGCGCTCTTTCTCAATGCGAGACCGCGGCAATGTGGCGTCACTCATCATGACGGCGCTACAGGGAAGACTGGAGTACGCAACAGATGTCCTCAAACACCTTCTCTCTGACCTCATTGACAAGAACCTGGAGAGTAAGAACCACCCCAAGCTGCTGCTGCGCAGGTAGGAGACACATGTGCATGCAGTCAAATGTGCACTTTGCAGGACAAACTGTCAAAAACTGTCAAAGTTTACTGTTAAAGTTATTGTGCAGAGGCTCGCTCTCACTAACACACTGCACAGGTGCAGGATAGACAAGTTAAGAAGCTACAGTGCTAGACTCTCTCTCTCTCTCTCTCTCTCTCACACACACACACACACATGCGAGAGAGAGAGAGAGCGCATACTAAAAATGGAACAAATTGGGCAAAGCGATTTTTCATCTGTTATCTTGCTCAAGCTTATGGCTTGGAACTTTATGGAAATTATTAATGAGGAGCAAAGACATGTTACGATGTCCTCTTTATGCATCACTTTCTCCTTCCTCGCTATTTTTCACATAGTCTCTCTTTCAGCTATTCTCTCTCTCTGTCTCTCTCTGGGCTCAGAATGCGGTTCGGTTGTCAGTGACGTTTATCGTCTGTGTTCTACCACCTCATAAAACATGCAGGAGCAGCTGGGCTTCAGTCCTTTCTCTCTCTCTCTCTCTCTCTCTCTCTCTCCTTCTCCTTCTGGGCTTCTATCATTAGATGTTTCCACATGTGGCTTGATTTTCTGATCTCCTAGAATTATATGTCAGTCAACATAAGGCCTATTTTTTACCCAGACATTCTTAAAGCTGATTTTAATGTCATATTGATTAATTAAATGAAGCTCCAAAGACTCAGACTCCTTAAAACTTGATTGAGCTTAAATTAAGTTGTCTTTGACTCTAACAAGGGCTTCATTCTCTCTCTCTCTCTCTCTCTCTCTCTCTCTCTCTCTCTCTCTCTAATTTCCCCTGCCTTGCCTTTCTTCCCTCTGTTCATAATAGTATGTTCTTCATTGTGAGGCTCATTAATGATCATAGAAACTACATGTACATGCATTGTGATGTATGTTTAAAGCGATGGAGGCAAAAGCAAGGATTATGCTGTTATTTAACATGACAGACACGGCATCTCCCTCATTATCAGTCGTCATTAGGAGCATAATGCTGTAATCCTCCTGTGATGGGGGGAGCAGCAACTAGCTTGAGAAGCCCATCGCTTTAGACAATACTTTTCTTTCCTCCTGAAATTTTCAGGGATTATCAATTCGACATGCTCCTTTTGTGTGCTTGTGTTCAGCACCCTTCACCCTGTCAGAAGAGGCTGGTGGAAGTAAAGAGCCACTGCGGCAGAGCCGCTGGAAATCTCTCTCTCTCTTTCTCTCTCTCTCTCTCCCCTTACTGCTTTGTGATTTTTATCTCTTCCCAGCATGACACTCTGTTTCTGGTCTATCTTCCTGTCTCTCTGTTTGGCTACGCTGGCATCATGTAACCCAATTAAGAAATGTATCACACATGAGTCGTACATCTATCAGTCAAAGTCATGTCTAAGTATTGAGTGGATTTAAAGGAACGATGCATTAAAGGGCTTGAAATTGACTTCACTGGAGAAAATACAACAGCACATGTCAAAAGATATTTTCTCTTTCCTCATTCACCATCTTTACTGTGTTTACAGCTCAAAGAAAAACACAAAGCACATGTTTATAATGTACAAGAAGAACTGTACAGAATTTCCTTGAAATGAACAGAACAAAGCCTGTTTATTTTTATATGAGAGACGATATGTGTGTCAGAGGCATCCCTCAGGCAGTTACTTACAAATGAGACATCCTGAGGAATTGGGCGTAATGTCATCAGAATGAGTAATTTATTTTCTCAAATTGACCCATGTGCATTTAATAATAGTTTAACAAATAATGAGGACAAAAACTGCAACTTTGAAATGGCTGAAGTATGGTCATTTTCCATTCGTGTTTGTGAAATTGGTTCTGTAAATCACATGGAACATGCTTCCACATCCTGAGATCATCAATAAATGAACAAATAATGAGAATTTATGACAGTTATACCACAGAACTGTTGAATTCCTGATTCTGATTGGTCAGAACATGTGGATTCATTTTATAGAAGAATGTGACAAATAATAGGTTTATATTAATGCACATGTTATTGTTTTTATAGTAACAGCTCATACACAGGGACTTGTATGGCGGACGCTCCACAAAGTCCAAGCCTAACGACAAGCAGATTTTTAAATTATGGTTTTAATAGAGATAGTAAAGATATAATCATTGATGTGATGAAGTTGTCATGATGAGGAGTCTCGTTAGTTGGAGCTTTGTAAAGTTTCAAAGCATGAGAAAGTCTTCAGGACGGAAGAGTTATGACTTTTCAGTAAAATAACAAGCTGCATTTGGTTCATCTCATTAACCTCAATATTAATGTGCTGTAACTGATAACACTAACTAACTTATACCTTAATATGGTATTGTTTCTATAGTAACAGCTCATACACTGGGATTTGTACAGCTTATAAAGTTAAATCTGATAATAAACTCATGACACAAATGTGTGTTTTTAAAGAAATAAAACCACTGATATGATGAACGTTTCTGGAATCAGGTCAGTATCTGGTTTCTGGGGACGAGCATGTTGGGAAAGTGTGTGGAGTTACATCACATCCTTTACCTTGGTGTATAAGATATGATTCTGAATTCTCTCTCTCTTTCTCTCTCTCTGACCACACTCTACAGTTCTGTATGTAAATATCTGACTCTGAAGGGAAAGGGAGCTAAAAACAGAATGGCTCTGTTGCCTCCGGCTCTTTCTCACTCATGATGTTCATGCAGTGTGAACGCGTGTTTTTAGTGTGTGTGTGTGTGTGTGTGTGTGTGTGTTTCTGTGAGCTTGGTAATGAGATTTTCAGCCATCCAGTGCAGCTAGGAATGGACTATTAGTGAGGAACATTGTTCAGTATGTCACCCTGTCACTGAAGCATTCCTTTACGCCCATAAACACACACACACACACACACACACACACACACAGAGTGCGTAATTGGCTAATGAAACCATGATGTTCATTAATGATATTAATGAGAAATAAAGCGAATGAGACTTTCTTATAAAGTGTTCAGATACAGAGAGACGTCACAAGGAGAGAGAACAAAACATTTTACTCTGCTTGATTTTCCACGACGAGGAGTTCATTTAGTCATGCAAATAGCGCCCATTAAGATCTGTCTCTGTATCAGTGTTTCTTGTTGCTTGAGGGTGCGCACATACGCTCACCGGCCACTTTAATAGTTCTTGATTCTAAGATTCCTGTTCTTGGCTGCAGGAGTGGAATCCAATATGGTCTTCTGCTGTTGCATGCTGAGATGCTTTTCTGTCCACCACGGTTGTGAAGAATGATTATACGAGTTACTATATCCTTCCTGGCAAAAAAGTTCGACCCAATCTGGCCATTTTCCTCTGACCTCTCTTAACAAGGTGTTTCCACCCACAGAGCTGTCGCTCACTCAGTGTTTTTTGTTTGTTGTACCATTCTGTGTAAAATCTATAGTAGAGACTGTTGCATGTGAAAACCCCAGGAGATCAGCAGTTTCTGAAATACTCAAACCAGTCCATCTGGCACCAACACCACACTTTGAGATCACAGTTTTTCCCGTTCTGATGTTTAAAGTGAACATTAACTGAAGCTCTTGATTTGTATTTGCATAATTTTATGCATTGTGCTGCTGTCAAGGGATTGGCTGATTAGATAACTACATAAAAGTGGCCGGTAAGTGCAAGTTGCCGAATAATGCAGGTGGAAGCCATATTGTTAAATTAAGCCAATTTCAGTAATTGTCATAATTATAACTAGGACTATTCATGCAGGAATATAGTTTAGACTCCTATTCAATTTTTATTTAAATGCTTGTCATCCCTTTCACATATTATTGTGTTAGTCTTTTTTACTTTTCATTTTTAAACTGCTTCTTGATTTCATGTTACATCATATTTTAGTTGATAGCAAAGAAAAAGTCAGATGCTTTTGAAAAACCATTCTTCCACTCAAGAAAAATCAGGTGATTTGCTTTATCTGAATAGGGCTCAGAAAATCAATTTAAGCAGCTGTTTATGCTGTCCTTTCACATGTAAATATTAATGTAATGTTTTGACTTTGAATATTTCCCATATAGCAGAGGGGAACCATCAGGGCCATCTAGGCCTTCAGAGAAGACCCAAACATATCAGTATTTCAAATGTTATATTTAATTTCTTTCATTCTTTAATTTCTTTCATAATTTCATTGTAATTATTCTCTCCTAATTTTAATTTGGCCTCATTTTCTATCAAATTTGCTTTAGAAATGAAAGGGTTACTGTCCTGAAAACATTAAAATAAAGTTATCCGATGAGATTTTTTTGTTTGTTGTCTCTAGCATAGCAGTGAAGTCACCTTCCAGCCGGTGTAATGTTCATCAGTAGTGTTAGCGAAATGCTAATAAAGCAGTCAAGCCAGTGCTTTCAGGAGCAAGTAGCACAGGCTAACGACCAAGAAACTAAGATTTCTGCCTCCAGACTCTTCTTCCATGCACATGCAGCAATGTCATAATTTCATATGAATAAAGTTTTTTTTGTGAACTTCCTCAAATCCCTCTATTGTAAAATATGTTAATTTGTTGGGTTCTGTTAATGTTCACTATTGTTTCTGATGGCGCATTAATTAGTGTAACACACCTGTGGACATGATCGTGCTTGGGATGTCTGGAAAGGCTTCGTGAATCTTGCATGGACAATATTCATTAATACAGTATATTTTTTATTTTTCCGAAGAAAAATTTCCAAAAGAAATCCTGACAGACCAAGGCACTTTGTTCGTCATGCACACTGTGTAAACTGTATGAGTTGTTAGGAATTAAATCTATCCGCACCAACGTTTATCACCCACAAATGGATGGTTTGGTAGAGAGGTTTAATCAAACACTTAAAAATTTAATTTGAAAGTTTGTAAGTGAAGACACACATAATTGGGACAAATGGCTCAAGCCCCTGTTATTTGCAGTACAAGAGGTCCCGCAAGCCTCCACAGGATTTTCCCCGTTTTAATTATTATATGGGTAAAAGCTGCACGGCATCTTGGACGTGCTGCAGGAAGATTGGGAGGAGAGACCTTCACCTAGCAAGAATGAACTTCAATACGTTCTTGATCTGCGCACAAAGCTCCACACCCTCACACACTTAACCCAGGAGAATTTGCGGCAGGCACAAGAACGTCAAGCCCGGCTGTAGGACAGGGACACGTGCCTTAGAGAGTTCACTCTGGGAGACAAAGTGCTCATGTTATTGCCCACGTCAAGGTCCAAATTAATCGCCAAGTGGCAAGGGCCCTCCGAGATCACATGGCGAGTCGGGGACATTGACCATGAGGTGAAGCGAATGGATAGGGATAGGGCTCGACAAATATACCACCTCAACCTATTAAAACATTGGAATAAGGGGGTCCATGTGGCATTGGCATCATTAGTTCCAGAGAAGGCGGAGCTGGGGCCAGAGGTAAAAACAACCAAAACCACAACCCGAACAGCTCCAGTCCCTTGTGGAGACCACCTCTCACCGGCCCAACTCACAGAGGTGGCCAAGGTGCAGGAGGAATTTTCTGATGTATTCTCGCTCCTTCCCAGCCACACCTACCTCATAGAACACCACATTGAAACGCCCCTGGGGTGGTGGTGCATAGCTGCCCTTACCACTTACCCGAACACAAAAAAAGGTGGTTCGGGATGAACTCAAGGCCATGCTTGGCACAGGCATAATCGAGGAGTCACACAGTGACTGGAGCAGCCCAGTGGACCTGGTACCCAAGGCCAATGGGTCGGTCCGGTTCTGCGTGGACTATAGAAAAGTCAAAGCAGTGTCTAAATTCGATGTGTACCCAATGCCTTGCATTGATGAGTTGCTCGATCAGTTAGGTGTGGCTCACTTTTATTTGACACTGGATTTGACGAAGGGATATTGGCAGATCCCCTTGACTCCTCTATCCTGAGAGAAAACGGCTTTTTCCACACCGTTTGGATTACACCAATTTGTCATGCTCCCTTTTGGGTTATTTGGGGCTCCTGCTATGTTCCAGCGGCTTATGGACAGGGTCCTCCACCCTCACGTGAATGGAGGGCAGGGTCGGGGAAGGTAAGTGACTAAGTCATTCCACCTGCTGTCAATTAATGTGTGTGTATGTGTGTTTGTTACAGGGACGGAGCATAAAAGGAGGAGGAAAGCAGAGAAAAGGGGCTCCCTCCCGACCACAATGCATGTGTGTATAGAGTGAGTGAGTGAGCGAGGAAAGAAAGAAAGAAAGCTGAAAAGCTAGTAATAAGTGAAATAAAGAGTTTGTGTGTGACCATCAACTCGCCTGCCCTGCTTCTGTGCTCCACCCACATCAGGAACTGTCACATGAACAAACAAACAAACTTCTGGCATGGTGTTAGTCTCTGAGCTGATGCCAGTTTCACTGGCATAGGAGAAGGCGTCAAAACAACTCTAAAAGGAAAAGTCACATAATCTTTTTTCCTAGCTACTGTTGAATCAGATGCCCTTGACTCAACATTAGCTCCTGACACTGCTCCATCAATACTGCTACACATTAGCGAGACTGATGATGACTTCACCTGTTGGATGCATGCTGTTCAGTTTCAATATAAATGGATAATGTTTAGTATTCAGTATAACATCACATCTTGGAAAAACTGATCAGCACCTAATTGCACAAGACTTTCTAAGAACTTCAGATGTTTGATTTTAGCATGTGGGTATCTACTGAATGAAGTGTCATTGTCAGAGCAGGGATGGTAGTGCAGGTGTAAAAGTCAGTCATTCAAATCAAACAGATCATTCAAAGTAAATGGGTCATTTCTACTACTTGGTGCCATTTCAGTGTGGTAACTTTCAATAAAAAAATGTAAAACATTCCAAGATTTTATCTGAAAGAGGGCTTATTTAATGACACCGATCAGCCGTAACATTATGACCACTGACAGGTGAAGTGAATAACATTGATTGTCTCATTACAGTGGCACCTGTCAAAGGGTGGGATATATGAGACAGCAAGAGAACAGTCAATTCTTGAAGTTGATGTGCTGGATGCAGGAAAAATGAGCAAGTGGAAGGATCTGAGCGACTTTGACAAGGGCTAAATTGTGATGGCTAGATGACTGGGTCTGAGAATCTCAAAATGGCATATCTTGTGTGGTGTTCCTGGTATGCAGTGGTTAGTAACTAGCAAAAGTGGTCCAAGGAAGGACAACTGGTGAACTGGCAAAAGAGCCATGGGTGTCAAAGACTCCTTGACTCACATGGGGCAAGAAGGCTAGCCCATACGGTCCAATCCCACAGAAGAGCTACTATAGCACAAACTGCTGAAAAAGCTATTGCTGACACCTTTCTGTTTTAGCCAGTATTAACTTTTTCAGGGGTTTGTGCTAGTGTAGCTCTTCTGTGGGGTTGGACCATATGGGCTAGCCTTTGTACTCCATGCAAATCAATGAGCCTTTGACACACATGTTCCAGACACCGCCATTCAGCTGGATGGGTTAGCTTCGTTCTGAGCCAACAGAAATGCAGATCTGTGCAGTAAGACTTGTGGAGGTGGCTTGTGTATTTACATCAACACAGAATGGTGCAGGAATTCACTGCTAGTCTCTGGTTATTGCTCATCGCAAGTGGAGTTTGTGACTGTTAGATGTAGACCGTTTTATTTACCATGAGAATTCACTTCTGTATTCATAATTGGAGTTTACATTCCCCCCAGCACTAATGCTAAGGAAGGGCTCTGTGTACTGTATGGTGCAATCAGTGAACTGCAAAATGCACACCCAGATGGACTGTTTATTGTCACCAGAGATTTCAACCATGCAAACTTCAGGTTAGTGCTCCCTAAATTTCATCAGTATGTGGACTTTGCAATGAAAGGAGCAAACACACTGGATCTTGTTTACACAAACATTCTTGGTGCATACTGGGTGGAGCCCTGCTCCCACCTCAGCTACTCAAATCACATCTCTGTTATGCTAATTCCAGCATACACACTGCTCGTCAGACACTCCAAACTGGGTCTAAGGCAGGTGAAAACCTGGCCATCTCTGCTCTCCAGGACTGTTTTGAGACCACTGACTGGGACATGTTTAGGGAGGCTGCAAACAATGGCGACTACACTAACTTAGAGGAGTGACCAGCTACATCAACAAGTGCACTGATGATGTTACTGTCTCTAAGACCATCACCACTTGCCCCAACCAGAAGCTGTGGATTACTGAAGAGGTGTGTGCATTACTGAGGATCCGAGATGCTGCCTTCAGAGCAGGTGACAGGGCAGCCCTAAGAGTAGTATGGGCCAAACTGCCTCAGGCCATCAGAGCAGCAAAGCATGCACATGCCCAGAGAATCCACAGCTACATCCAGGGCAGTGGTGACACACGGTACATGTGGCAAGGCATCCAGGCCATCACAAACTACAGGACAACACCACCTGCCTGTGACAATGATGCCTCCCTTCCAGATGCGCTGAACACCTTCTATGCACAGTCTGAGGCACAGAAGAGCATGGCAACGAGGAAGACCATCCCTCCTCCCAATGACCAGGTGATGTGTCTGACCACAGCTGATGTGAAGAAAACTCTATGCACAGTCAACCCACAGAAGGCTGCTGGACCAGACAACATCCCCAGTAAAGTGCTCAGAGGATATGCAGACCAGTTGGCAGATGTTCTCACTGACATCTTCAACAACTCCCTGAGCAATGCCATCATTCCAAAGTGCTTCAAAACCACTACCATTGTCCTTATGCTGAAGAAGTCTTCAGTGTCCTGCCTCAATGACTACCATCTGATTGCACTCACACCCATCATCATGAAGTGCTTCAAGAGGCTCATTATGAAGCACATAAAGACCCTGCTGCCTCCCTCACTGGACCTTCTGCAGTTTGCGTATTGCCATAACTGATTAACAGATGACGCCATAGCTACCAACCTCCATCTAGCCCTTAGCCACCTGGACAAGAAGGACACATACACTCGAATACTGTTCACAGACTTCAGTTCAGCATTCAACACAATAATCCCTCAGCAGCTAATTGGAAAGCTGAGCCTACTGGGCCTGAACACCTCCCTCTGCAACTGGATCCTGGATTTCCTGTCTGAGAGACCTCAGTTAGTCCGGCTTGGAAGCAGAACTTCCAGTACCACCATACTGAGCACTGGGGCCCCCTAGGGCTGTGTGCTTAGTCCACTGCTGTTCACTCTGCTGATTCACGACTGTGCAGCAACTCACAGCTCGAACCACATCATCAAGCTTGCTGATGACATGACTGTGGTGGGTCTCATCAGTAAGAACAATGAGTCGGCAGACAGAGAGGAGGTGCAATGGCTATTGGACTGGTGCAGAGTCAACAACCTTTCTCTGAACATGGACAAAACAAAAGAGATGGTTGCTGACTTCAGAAGAACACGGAGTGACCACTCTCCACTGTACATCGATGGCTCACTCATGGAGAACATCAAGAGCACCAAATTCCTTGGTGTTCATCTGGCAGAGAACTTCATCTGTTCCCTCAACACCAGCTCCATAGCCAAGAAAGCCCAGCAGCATCTCTACATCCTAAGGAGGCTGAGGAAAACCCATCTCCCATCACCCATCCTCACAATATTCTACAGGGGGCTGAGCAGCTGCATCATGGTCTGGTTTGGGAATTGCACCGTCTCACATTGCAAGGCCCTACAACGGATAGTAAGGACAGCCTTAGTACAAGCAGTGTACTAATGTGCAAGCTACATCACAAGCAGAGATCCGGTTTCAGTGCAAATTGCTGCGCCCAGGTAAGCCTATTTTTAGCAATATCACAAGTTTTAAAATGGATAAATTGTTGTTATAATGTTTTACTTTTAATTAAAACATGCGGAAAGCACATCAGGGCACTTGCTGTGATCGGCAAAATGAGTTTATTTATTTACTTTAATTTAGCTTTTCTTTCTTTCTAATAAAAATATTTTAAACTTCCAAATATCAGGAACATTTTTCAGTCTCTGATCTCACAGACATCACACCAGTGAACAAGAATACCTCATCTCCTCTCATTATCTCTAGCTGCTTTATCCTGTTCTACAGGGTCACAGGCAAGCTGGAGCCTATCCCAGCTGACTACGGGC
>JANZLB010000005.1:12017854-12031560 GCA_026167865.1 Notarius quadriscutis | reverse complement strand
CCATCTGGCACCAACACCCATGCCACAGTGAAAGTCACACTTTGAGATCACAATTTTTCCCATTCTGATGTTTGAAGCAAACATTAACTGAAGCTCTTGATTTGTATCTGCATGATTTTATTCATTGTGCTGCTGTCAAGATAGCTGATTAGATAACTGCATAAAACAGCAGGTGGATGGGTGTTCCTAATAAAATGGCTGGTGTGTGTGTGTGTGTGTGTGTGTAGGGCATGTTCATTTAGCCTCTGAGAGGCTTTTGGAAACATCTGACAGGTCATGTATTTTAATAAATAATTTTTGGAGATTTTTTTTTCTCTTGATTTTTCTTCGTTTTTCATCTCTAATTGAAGAAGCCAAACTCACAGCTCAGTAGAAAATGGGAAAATGGCCATCATCTAAATGTTTGTCAGCTCAAGTCATATTTCTATATTTGTAGTGTGTGTGTGTGTGTGTGTGTGTGTGTGTGTGTGTGTGCGTGTGCACAGCTGTCATCCAAGTGGCTGCCTGTGATTTCAGGCAAAAGAACCTCCATCTGTCTGTGCCTGATGCAACCAATATTAAACACAGCAGTGTTCAGTTAATGGTGTGTGTGTGTGTGTGTGTGTGTGTGTGTGTGTGTGTGTGTGTGTGTGTGTGTGTGTGCACTCATCATTCTTTCAGAAAACACATACAGGAAATATAGATATTGAACATACTTCCAAACACACTTGCCCACACACACTCTTTCTCTCTCTCTCTTAAAATAATTCTGCTATGAAGACAGTGTTGTGTAGCTGAAACTCCATCAGCTAATGTACACTTTGATTTCATTTATATTTGTTTCAAGGTTCTGATTGATGGTCCAGTTGGTTGTATGAAGTTTGAACGCTGTTTTCAGTCCTTGGATTTTTTTGTCCAGAGAATCGATACCTGAGACAAAACCCTTCATCTAAACGCTGGTGTGGTCAGTGTGGAAGATCTTCATACTCAGTAACGTGATTGTAGTTCAACATGTGACATTGTGTGATGTCGGGGTTTGGGTTATTATTGTTCCTGGTATATTGTATAAAACCACAGTGTCATAAGAATGGATAAAACTCCAGCTTCTTGTTTGAGGGTATTCCTGGATGACGAAAGTGATGTCTGGCTAATGGAGTGTTGGTTCCACAGGGGAAAAAAACCTCGTTCCTACCATTTTGCAAATCTAAATGCACAAAAGTGGACTTGCGTAAGCACATTCTAAGACCGCAGACTCAACCCATGACCAGACAGTCCTCTTACGATGAGCAGAAACAGGCTGTGTATAAAGTGTAGAGCATAAACCCTAGTGTAACTCTACATTCTTAGGCCAGAGCTCGGATTCGCTTCATTTCTATCTGCCGTGTGTTCATGCTACAAAGTGGAGAAAAAACATGGCTGCCTCTATTGTTCGTCTTTGTTAGCAACAAGCTAGCCAGCTAACTGTGAGTAATAAGTGAATGCCTAGCTGTATGGTGATTGATCCTAATTTATAAACACAGTCTGCTATAACTTATTTAAAGGTAAAAGGTCTTTACACATTTTTCACTATGAATTTTTAGCATCAAAGATGAATCTTCATGACTTCTTTATTTTTTGTGACAGGCTCAATTTTCTCTAACGTGAAAGGAACCAACCATTCAACCAATCAGGGCGCAGATTGTGGAAACACACTGTTCCAGGTTTGGTGGAGTCTTTCACTCAGGTTGTGTCTCACAAACCCAGTACTGTCTGGTGAGAGCAAAAAAATGATAAAGATTTTAAAGACTTTAAAGACAATGTCTGGAAACATGTCTTCCAGTGTGGAGCTAGCATCTCCAACAACTCCTCAAACTGACCCACAGACATCCTGAAGTAGCTCCAAAAGCAGCCATGAATCAAGCAGTGAAACTCCCTGCATTCTCGCTGACTTCTCAGGATCAGATGTTCACAATTTTTTTTAAATTTAATCATCACATCATTATTTTATAGAATGCTCACATAATTGTTTCAAGTTTAATGTGAATATTAATGTTGCATTAAATTTGTCAAGGATTTTTTCACACTTTGGCATCATTTGTTCATGCTGTATGTGTAAAGTCCTTCAGTAATGTTCGTGTTTACTCCTGAGACTGTGCACAGACATGTTGAGGAGATTAGCAGTTCTGGGTTGAGAAGGCTGTTCTTCTTGGTCAGAGGGTCAGGAATTACATGTTATGACCTCTAGCTGGATGCAGTATTCATGCTGTGCAAGACAGAGCCAAGACCTACAGGTATGGGTCACTTAAAGAACAAACGACGTGTGAACTGAAGGCCTCCTTCCCCTGATCTTCACAGAAGAGCAGAAGAGGGAGTGGGGAGCTATCAAGCATGTACAAATAAAGCAATATGAATGTATTGTTATTTTGCATTGAAAATCCACGAGTGTATGTAACGTGTTCAGCGTAAGGATGCTCTACCATCATGGACATTACAGTAAAAAAATAAAAAAAAACATTAAAGAGAAGAGAGACATTCTCTCACTCACATATATTCATCTCTCCAGTCTTGAGTGCAGTGAGAATGTTATCTCTTTCTCGTGTGTGCGAGTGTGAGAGACCTGCAGGAAGCCGTGTACCGCCCACCTTGTTCTTTGCCTTTCTGGCACACAGACAGACACACACGTGCTTCCATCATCTCTAAGATAATAAGAGTTATTTTCATGAGCATTAGCAGAGTCATTTTCCCTACATGCTGCTGAGTAAATTGAAGCAGAGCTCGCCTTCACAACCTTCACTCTGTGTGTGTGTGTGTGTGTGTGTGTGTGTGGGTGGGGGTTGTATTGTTTTTTGTTGTTATCTGTCATTCCTACACTCCACAAACACAAAAATTTGTGTATGTTCTGATATTCCGAGGTGAAAGAAAGGGTGTGTGTGTATGTGCATGTGTGTGTATGTGATATAGAAGAAGGAGGAAAGGTATTGGTATTCCACAGGCATGCTGATCTGTCGGAGTGGTAGAGTAACTCTTTCATGTATTTTTCATGTTCGTTAACCACTCCTGTCTGGGTGCTGTTTCTTCTCTCTTTTTTCTGTTCCCTCTCTCTCTCTCTCTCTCTCTCTCTCTCTCTCTCTCTTTCTCTCTCTCCTGTTTTTATACCCTGTCTTTTTTCCTCCCAACAATAAAAACATCAGCTAATCTTCCTTCCAAAATAATCCTCATGTGCTCCGCTTGGAAATCTGTTTATGTGTGTGTTTAATTTAGTTCACATGGGGGAGTGTGTGTGTGTGTGTGTGTGTGTGTGTGTGTGTGTGTGTGTGTGTGTGTATAACCTTCACATTGCTTCAAAGGCAAACAAAACATGAAAGGGTCTGCAGTCAGGACAGAGACAGAAAAATATGGAAATGGACAGAGAAGGATTGTGAAAAGATGTGAAGAAGAGCGAAGGAGAGTGAAATTCTGCCTCTATCCTCCATATCTATCCTACACCCCTGATACTCTCTATACAGCCCCCTCTGAAAGTATTGGAATGGCAAGACCAGTTCTTTAGTTTTTGCTTTATGCTGAAGACGTTTGGGTTTGAGATCAAAACATGAGTAAGACAATAGATCAGAACTTCAGCTTATATTTCCTAATATTTGCGTCTATATGTGTTAAAGAAAAAATAACTTAGAGCATCACACCTTTTGTTTGATCCCACTGATTTTTCAAGTGATCAAAAAAAATATTGGAATATGTGACTGACAGGTGTTTCTTATTGCCCAGGTGTACCATGTTAGATCCATCCATCGATTATCCGTAACCACTTATCCTGTGCAGGGTCACAGGCAAGCTGGAGCCTATCCCAGCTGAGTATGGGCAAGAGGTGGGGTATACTCTGGACAAGTTGCCAGATCATTGCAGGGCTGACACATAGAGACAAACAACCAGTCACACTCACATTCACACCTATGGTCAATTTAGAGCCTCCAATTAGCCTAATTTAGCTGGCGAGTGGCCTAGTGGTTAGTGTGTTTGCCTCTCAATTGGGAGATTGTGAGTTCTACTCATGGTCAGGCCATACTAAAGACCATCATAAAAATGGTGCCATCTGGCAAGGCATGCTGCAATACAGATGCGAGTGGGGAGTCAAACTCTTGCAGTTACCAGAGGACTAGTCCCCTACTGTAACCCTAGCTATGTAGGCGAGAAACTGAGGGCTACAAAATGGAGATTGGCGCTGCCAAACACGGTGCAGGAAGGACTTTAACTTTTTGAATTAGCCTAACCTACACGTCTCTGGGGGAAAACCCATGCAGACATGGGGAGAACATGCAAACTCCACACAGAAAGACCCCCGTTGGCCACTGGGCTCGAACCTAGAACCTTCTTGCTGTGAGGCGACAGTGCTAATCACTACACCACCATGCCGCCACTCTGTTAGATTAATTATTTAAACAATGAATAACTCTGAATTTCTACTCTTGGTCTGAGCCCTGGGTTTCACCTGTAAAAGCTGCATTTGTTGTTAAAAAAGATAAACCAACATATAGACCAGAGAGCTGTCTACTGGAAAAAAGCAAACCATTCTGAAGCTGAGAAAAGAGGAAAAACTGATCAGAACCATTGCACAAGACAGAGAGCTGTGAAGAAAGACTCAAAATCAAGAGGCAGTGACATCACCATCAATCTCCACAGGGCAGGGGTGAAGGAATCACAATCCACTGTTTGAAGAAGACTTTGAAAACAGAAAAATAGTGGCCATGCCACAAGATTCAAATCACTCATCAGCAGCAAGAATCAGAAGGCCAGACTGGAATTTGGAAAGAAATACAGAGATGAGCTACAAAACTTCTGGACCAAATATTAACCTCTCACAAAAGTGATGGAAAGGGCAAAGTGTGGAGAAAGAAAGGATCTTCTCATGATCCAAAACATACAAGCTCATTAATGAACCTTAGTGGAATTAGTGTCATGGCTTGGGCTTGCATAGCTGCTTCTGGAACAGATTCACTAATCTTTACTGATGAACTCATGGAGCTCATGATGGTAGCAGCAGAATGAATCCAAAAGTCTACAGAAACATTCTTTCTGACAATTTAGAGAAATGGATGCAAACTAATATGGGAGGAACTTTATCATGCAGCAAGACAATGACCCTAAACACACAGGACTTTATCATGAGGGAAAAGTATAAGGTTTTAAATTGGCCAAGTCAATCACCAGACCTTCACCCAGCTGAGTATAATTTCACCTCCTGAAGAGGAGACTGAAGGGAGAAACCTGCTACAAGCCTGGAAAAGCATCACAAAAGAAGAATGCAACAGTTTGGTCACTGGCTTGAAGTAGTTATTGCAAGCAAGGGATATGCAACCAAATATTAAGTGTTAAGATTATATGTTCCAATACTTTTGCTCACCTAAAGTTTATGTCCGTCATCAAAAGTGCCATGTAATTGTTTAGCACATATGGATGTAAGTATCAGGAACTGAAAGCTGAACTTCTGATCTTTCATCTCGCATTATTATTATTATTATTATTATTATTATTATTATTATTATTATTATTTAACTTAAACTCAAATTTTTCAGTGTGTAGCAAAAACAAAAGAACTGGTCTTGCACAAACTTGATCAAATCATGACGTTTACTGTGTGAGGAAATCTCCCTGAACAATCAAAGTTTTTGACATCTTTAAGTATTAAGACTGATTGTTTTTACCACTGTGTTTTTCAAATTGGCTCCTTCCCATCATGATCTTTGCAGGAACATAGCAAAGTCAAGATTAAAATGTAAATACAAATATTTTTATTTCCATTTCATTTAGGTGAAAGGTATTTATTTAAATTTATTTAAGTTATAAGCAGAAAAATCCTGTTTTGTTTGCCTGAATTTAGCCATCTGTTGGGTTTCTCCAGGCTAAAATATCAAATATTAATAAATTCAACAAAAAGAATTAGGACTTAATCTTACATTTTGCCATGTCTCCTGAAAAGAAGTTGCTTCTTTGTGTTTTTCAGGACTGAGTCTGTGGCTGAGAAGATGCTCACCAACTGGTTTGCATTCCTCCTTCACAAGTTCCTCAAGGTAATATAGGCCAATGTCTTTCCATACTCATGTGAAGCAACATCATCATGTATGGATTGATATAAAAATGTATTTTAATGTTGGTAAGACCTTTTCTGGTGTGCATGTGTAAGTAGGGTGAAAGATGGATCTCGTATTGGTGCTCAGCTAATCCACTAAAGCCTGAGTATTTTTACTTGCCTAAGCTGTTTTACAGTATTTGGGTGCTTCATTAGCCATTGAGATATGTGTATGAATACCATTTACTTCACTGTGATGTATTTCATGAAGATAATAACAGAATGGTCTTAAAACACTGTGTTGATTCATAATAACCACCTTCCAATGACTCAATAAGACATGAATTAATGATTAATGAATATATTTAGTTTGGTTGCAGGACAAAATCATGTAACTTTCCTGAACTAAACAGATTTTTACATCTGCTTTCTCTGTTATATCACTCTCTCTTGTCTCTTGTCTTCTCTGTAGGAGTGTGCAGGAGAACCTTTGTTTATGCTCTATTGTGCTATAAAGCAGCAAATGGAGAAAGGGCCTATAGATGCCATCACAGGGGAAGCTCGCTACTCACTCAGTGAAGACAAGCTCATCCGACAGCAAATAGAGTACAAAACATTGGTTAGTAGTCTAACGCACTGCATGTGTATCATTGTGGTGAGCGGCATCGACATGTATGTGCGTGTGTGTTTTTGTTTTTGTGCTGGGACAGACTGTTCATTAAGCCGTAATACCCTGCTGAAGCTGAAATTGGGCTCCTGCAGTGGGTGTGAAATTAGATTTCTGTGAACAGCAAATGGCCTTTCTCTCAACCCTGCCATGTACCCAAAGCTCCATCGGCTCCATCAGAGCACTCCGACTGTGGATTACTCTTCATCCAGATCAACCCCATCCTCATTCGTTATCTCTCTCTTTCAGATTTTGAACTGTGTGAATCCAGATAACGAGAACAGCCCGGAGATTGCAGTGAAGGTGCTGAACTGTGATACCATTACACAGGTGAAGGAAAAGATACTGGATGCCATCTATAAGAATATGCCCTACTCTCAGAGACCCAGAGCTGTAGACATGGACCTGGGTGAGTACTTATCCCAGAGGATTAAAATGTACAGATGACACATATATCATAGCAAATATGTTTTTGTTTTTTTTCCCCATATCATTGGATTTCTGTGTGTGTGTGTGTGTGTGTGAGAGAGAGAGAGAGAGAGAGAGAGATTGACAGAGCCTCATTCAGCCTCTTCTTGTCCTGTCTTGCTTGAATAAATATACACACACAAAACATGCATGCATGGGAAGTTTGCTAAATGCTAAATCAACCCTGCGTCATTCCTGGCATACATAATTTCACATAAATACAGCACAAAAGCTCCCCATCAGTGGCACAAAACAGCCTTCCAGCACCTTGGCCTGAACAACCGTTTCCATTGCAGGCTTTTTTGGGCCTGGGTCTGGCACAGCTCTATGTGGTTTCTGTTTTTTTACAGCCATCATCTGTGCATCTGGCAAGCATGCAGCCTAATGAGGACCATTCAACAGAGAGGAAAATCGATGATCATTTTTTCTCTGAACCTGTCTAGTTCTCCATCAATACACTCTGTAGCGTTTCTTTATTCATGTGCATGTGGGTGTTGTGTTCCAGAGTGGCGTCAGGGTCGGATGGCACGAGTGGTCTTACAGGATGAAGATATCACCACCAAGATTGAGAATGACTGGAAGAGGCTGAACACACTCATGCACTATCAGGTATGGGTTTTTTTTTTCGTTAAGGACGAGTAGAACAGAGGTGTTCTGAGTTAAAGTATTGAACAAAATCAGAAAGGAAGAAGCAGAGACACGATTACCATTAAACACAAATCCTTTTTTTCCTGGCACATTGAGCTGTTGTGCAACTGAATATTAGAAGACATTTGAATCATGATGGTAGTACAGATACCGAAACTGTGAACAGAACAGAAACGTTTGACTCCTACACAAAGCATTTCATCCTTTCAGTATAAATTGCGTGTGGTTCTCAGTAGTGGTGAAACCATGCTTTCTGTAGCCACGTTTATCACTCAGTTCATCTACGATTCCACCTGCCAGTGCCTACGCTGCTCAGAGTTCTGTGGGCGGAGCATTTGAGGTTGAGACTCAAGTCAACAGGGCTTTCAACAATCTGCTTTTTTATAGATGGGATGTGAACTTAACAAAATGTCTTCAACCCACAGTATCCTGCTTTAAAAGCTTTTTCTTGTCACTTTTTTTTGACTGATTAAAAAGGAGCTCGTTGATCACCAGTGAGATTATAACTGGCGAACTTCTGATTCGTTGTGGCTACTGATATCCCTTTTGGAGCAGTAGGGAATGGGTTCTTGAACTTATTCCATTCAGGATTCTTTGAACCTGCAAGTGTCGGCAAGTGAACCGGCCCACGTTTTCACCAGTTTTGAGTGGAACCGTTGTTATCAAGGATGCATCATTAACAGAGGGTGTTGCACAATTAACAATGGGAGTAAACAGGAGTAGCAAGATGGCGGTGCACATCGATTACCTATGTGCTTTTGTTCTGTTATTGCAGATATTTGGCTATGGTCCTTTTTTTTTGAAGATGTATCCTATTCCATTGTGTTCTTGCTTGCTGTCCAAAACTAATGACATGCCCACTGATGTCATCATGGTTCGTGCTGGAAAAACCAGCTATATTTTGATTCTAGCTGGGAACCAACTTTTCAGGTTCTGAACCAATTTATTTTTGGTTGAAATGCTCTGAATGGTTGAAAATTTGGTTTGCAAATCAGAACCAAACCTGTTTCCTGTTGGTGGAAAAAGGGGTATCAGTGTACAACCTACATCAGACAGTCTTCAGATTAGAAGTACAGATTACTTTCCAAACCCCTGGTGATGAGTCCACTAATGGGGGGGGTTCCTATTTCAGTCTCTGGGTGGATGCAGAACATCTCCATCCATCACATCCACACAAACAACAAGTGTGTGTGTGCCTCTGTAGACCATATAGTCAATTCTACTGTGTAAACATCACCATGAACATCATCCTCAGAAAGTGTGTACAGTAGGCTCTATAAGTCTGGGTTCACTAAAAATCTGGTTTATTCCAGAAGTAATGAAAAAGTAATACATTGTCTTGAGTGTTTCCTACAAACATTTTTGTCCAATCTATAACAGAAAATGTTATTTTAATTTGTACCTGTCCATCATATTGTCTAACAACCTTAGTTGAATGTATTTCCCAAAATATAAACCTCCATTTAAACACCTGTGCCCAGGACCCCCACCATCACCCACGAGGCCATCCTTCCATCAACTGTGTACCATTAGATTTCCCCAAATTAACAATCTGCTCCTGACTTAACATAAATTATATACAGTATAATAGGTTATAGTAGAGTAACGTCCTTTGAAACTCTGAGAGAGAGCATCAGCATTAAATGGAAATGTGATGGCATGAAGCACTTGCCACTGATTACTGACTGCACCAGGCTGATTAGTCTGTTAGGTCAGTAAGGATTTCATTAGCGTAGATAGCATTGCTCTCAATTTTCATCTTTTAATCTCTGTATCTCCTTTCTTTCTAATCAGTTCTAATTGGTTCAATTCACTTACTTTCAAGCAAAACAAAAACTGAAATAAGAAACTGAGTTTTTCAGTTTGAAAGTTATTTAAAAAGAAAAAAGTCAGTCCCTCAGTCTTTCTTGGTCCAATCAGCAGAGGTGAGGTTGTTAACCTTGCACAGGTTGAATATCATTTGTAGGCTAGAAGTGTGTCCCTGAGGGGCTGCTGTACTCTCGGGGCAGCAGATGAATTTCCAATTTCAAGAATTTGAGTGGCATGAGAGATAAGGAATTAACAATTCAAATGCACTGAGTGTGAGCTACATAGTGTGCCCAAGAGAGTGTGTGTGTGTGTGTGTAATGTGCTGAAGTGTACATCTGTTTCTTTGAGTGTCAATGAAAATGGATTCATGCCTAGAATATTGCGTACAGTATGCCACTCGGTTGTTGAAGAAGCAATTAAAAATGTGTTTTAAAACATAGCTCAGGGTATGAAATTATTCATGAAGACTTCCAACACATATTAAGTAATTGGCTTTAATCATGTCTCTGGAAGTTCTCTTTGTGCGTTGCTGCTGGTGACACAAGTATAACAGATGATAATACACATCAATAACAGTGGTGCTATAAATATAAAATTATCAGCCCCTCTGATGCATCATACTGTTGTCTTGACACCTAGAGCACATCTTCATCTGTTCCTCAGCCAGACTGAACCACAAACAGATTTGAATTTACATTTATTAATTTGGCAGACTCATATCCAATTTGATTTACAGCTGAGCTGAGCAAAGGAGGGTTCAGGGCCTTGCTCAGGGGCTCAACAGTGACAGCTTGGCAACATTGGGATTCAAACTCACAACCTTCTAAGCTGGAGTCCAGAGTCCTAACCACTAAACCATCACTGCTGGGCACCCCCACACAAACAGTGAAGCCATAGCAGAGACAACACACTTACAGTGTCCTGCACAATTATTGGCCCCCTTTGTAAAGATTAGTAAGAAGTGTTAGAAAAAAATCCACCTTTTGGTGAAGTCGCTTCATCTCACACTGAAAAAATGAAAAAAAAAAAAAATCCAACCTTTAATTGAAATTAATTTTTTCAAACATTTAAAACAAATCCCTCATCAAGAAGTAATTATTTTCACCAAAACGCATGCCACTATTATTGGCATCCCTGGATATGATGTTGAACACAATGTAACTGAAACATGTTTCCCATTTAAATTGTACATGTTTGAGTTGATTGGAGAGTGTAGGAACTTTGAAACTGTAATTCATAACTTCCTGATTAAGTGGGGAACAAATATGAGGTGACACAGAGGCCAAATTCCCTTAGTCATCCATCAACATGGGAAAGATAAGAGAACATACAAACCAAATGAGAGAGAAGTCTGTTGACCTTCATAAGTCAGGGAATGGTGATTAAAAATAGTTACTCACCTTAAAATGTCCATTTCTACTGTTAGGGCAATCATAAAAAAAAAAGTGGACACCAAGTAGAACTGCTACAAAACTTGCCTGGAAGATGACCCAAGTTTATTTTACCCCCACGTACAGTGAGGAGGAGGGTAAGAGAGGCAAAAAAAAAAAATCCCCAAGGATCATTGTTGGTGAATAACATTAAAAAGTAAAATTTCGGGGTTTCCAAGTCTCCAAAACCACCATCAGATTCCACCTCCATGCCAACAGATTATTTGGAAGGTGCCAGAAAAAAGCCTTTTCTGTCAGTTAACCACAAATGTAAGAGCCTGAAGTTTGTGAAACACTACTACAGCTTTGGAACCGTGTTCTGTGGTCTGATGGAACAAAAATGTAGCTTTTTGACAATAAACACTCAAAGTGGGTTTGGTATAAAAAGAAGGCTGGCTATAATGAAAAGAACTCGATCCCAACTGTAAAATATGGTGGAAGTTCTGTGATATTTTGGGGTTGTTTTTCCTCCAGAGGCCCTGGAAACCTTGTTAGGGTACATGGCATCATGGACTCCATGAAATACCAAGATATTTTGAATCAAAATCTGGCTGCCTCTGCCAGGAAACTAAAACTGTGTCCTCACTGGATCTTCCAGCAGGACAATGATCCAAAGCATATGTTCAAATCAACACAAAGTGGTTCACTGAGCACAGAATCAAGCTTCTGCCATGGCCATCTCAGTCCCCTGACCTGAACCCCACTGAAAACCTGTGGGGTGAGCTGAAGAGGAGAGTGCACAAGAGAGGGCTGAGGACTCTGGATAAGATTGGAGAGATTGGGTAAAGAGGAATGGTCTTAGATGCCCTGCTCTGTATCTCCAACCTTATAAAATGTTACAGGAGAGACTCAGTGCTGTTTTAGTGGCAAAGGGAGGCTATACAAAGTATTAAATGCAGAGGGGCCAATAATAGTGGAACATGTGTTTTTGCTGAAAATGATTAATTCTTGATGAGGGATTTGTTTTTCTCTGAATGAATTTATTTTATTGACTTTTTCTATTTTTTTTCAGTGTGAGATGAATTGACTTCACCAAAAGGTGGATTTTTTTCTAACCCTTTTTACTCATCTTTACAAGGGGGGAGGGGGCAATAATTGTTTAGAGCACTATATATTCACACATTTATCACAATAATAATAATAATAATAATAATAATAATGTACACTGTAGATATGTGTAATGTATTTATAGATGCATATTTGCACTGTTGTCTTAAACTGGTGTAATATAAATTTCTCTTTGGAAGAAACCATTAATAATTAGGGTTTTTTTTTGCAGCAGTTCAGGATGAACGGAATGCTGGGCAGAGACATGATGCTTTCACTTCCTGCTTGCTTGAACATGGCCTTTGAGTTAATGCTCTGCCTGCTCAGGGAGCTTTTGCTGATGCCCATCACAGAAAGGCTATGGGGATCAGAGATATTGGAAAAAGGCTTGGCTTTTTGTGTTTGATTGAGGCCTTATCTCACTGAACGCTGGCCGTTTATCACTTCCACCCAGCCACTATCACACAGCCTTCCCAGCCCAGGATTATCTCTCAAGGGCAAATCCACCTTCCTTCAATCATCTGCCATCTATCTCCATTTAGACGCTCCGCGCTCTTCCTGCTGCTTTATGAAATACTCAGCCACATATGTGCACAGGAAGTATCAGAAAAGAGAATTTAGCAGAGATAGGGATTTTGTAGTTTGCAAGCCTCAGCATTTCAAAATCATGCTTCGACTACACTTATGAGATATACACAAAGTACATAACACCTAGGCTGTGTTCGAATACGCAGACTTCCATGTCTGCAAGAAGCAGAATGTAGGGTGTCCAAATACTCAGTAGGCATTTGATAGTATTCTAACGGTACCCAAATGATCTACTACATCTGTGGTATGAAAACGTACCACACTACACTTGCACTACGCTATCCCATAATTCAGCTGGAGACTCAGAATAACTGAAGAAGAACAATTCCCCTGGGAAGAATAGAAAGAAGATGACACAGATGATATAAAGAAGATGATACAAATGTATCAGGAATTGGTTAAACATTTTTGTCACAGAATTTATTTATTTTTTTAATTTCATGGCATACGTGGATATATGTGATCTGTGAACATCCGGGTCAGAGGATGGGTAAGATGGTGGTGGAGTACATCCGAATTGTGTTATTATTTCTCATATACTCATAGAATTTACGACTGTAACAATCATGGAGTAGGTACTTATCCATCATTATTATATAGACTGAGAATTCAGACGCAGCCAATATCTTTAAGATACTGGAATATTGGAATGTTTGGCTTCTTAAAGATCTAAATCACTCCCCCTGCAGGTATACTTATTTTTATATTTAACACGTAAAGCTGTTTCTGTCTGTACAATTTCAACTTGATTGTGCAGCCAGAAAAATGAACGAACTTAATGTTCTGACATGACAACTGCTAAATTGTAAATGCTACAATGATAAACTATTTTAGCATTTGCAATTTAATAGTTGTTTCAGACCAATTAAACTGTCCAAAATATCAGCATTCAATATTTTGGGTGGCTTTTAAATCTGGACAGCATTTAATATTTATTCAGGAGAGAGAGAGAGAGGGGCGGCACGGTGGTGTAGTGGTTAGCGCTGTCGCCTCACAGCAAGAAGGTCCGGGTTCGAGCCCCGTGGCCGGC
>JANZLB010000005.1:11858981-11869532 GCA_026167865.1 Notarius quadriscutis | reverse complement strand
AAACAATTAAAATAATATCAAAAAATGCAGTGACGTCAAAACAGCAAAATTGAGGGCCCCACACGTTTCAACAAGCTTATTTTTTTTGTCCATTTTCAAGTAAAAACATCCAGTCAGTCATGTCAATCTTAATTGATACAAGAAATACAAGAAAGATTTTCTTGATCTGATAATGGGTCACTTGGTCAAACAGATCTGGTTATTTAGGTGAAACAGTGGTACTAAAAGTGAAAGTGAAAAACCCTGCCACAGATTCCCTCCAACACAGGTTTGACCTCTCCAAGTAACTGGCTGTGACTCAATATCAGATCAAGAAAATGTCTGTAAAATGCTTGTATTGGCAAGTGTTTAAAACTAGGTTTTAGGTCTCAAAATTCTAGTTCTACAATCCTAGTAGGTTATTGAAGGACTTTGACGTTCAATTAAGATTGACATGGCTGACTGGGTATTTCTACTTGAATATCGACAAAAATAAGCTTATTGAAATGTGTGGGGCCATCAGTTGTGCCGTGTTGACGTCAGGTGGGTAGACAGCGGACATTGCTGTTGGACAACAGCTAGAATATTTTTGGTAAGCACATAATTCTACATGTGTTCATGCACAGTTTTGATGCCCTCCATGAAAATACACAATGAAAATCCACGAAAATAAAGAGAATGCATAAATGAGAAGGTGAGTCCAAACTTTTGGCTTGTACTGTATTTGAAACCAATGTTCATATTTAAGATTTTCACTAACCTTTAACAATGACAAATCTTTTCAACATGACCATGCGTAAACCTGCCACGATGTACTCCTCAAGGGGATATGGGTCTTCCAAGTCGCCAAGCTCAATAAGGCCAACCTCTCTAGTGGGACATGCAGTTAATTCAAAGCCACCATAATGCTCTCGGAACCAAGCACAAACACCTCTAACTACAAAAATTGGATTATCTTTCACAATGCACAGCTGAATTATCTCATTAAATTTCGGAAGTCCATCTGCACATCCATGTACAATAAGCATCCCTGTTCTATAACATATGCCACTGTACGACAACTGTTTTGTCATATGAACCTCAGTAATTTCTGGGTATTTTTCATGCAGTTTTGACCTTACTCCCTCACTAAGGACATCCAAAGGTAGGACTGCAATATCTGAGACTTCCAAGGACGACTTCAAGTTGGAGCCATGAGTTTCATAGGCTAGCATGAATTGATGTTTAGTAGCTAGTGAACGAGGTATATTTTTAAAACAGTTTGTATACCGAGCAACCTGTTTAAAGAAGCTATGCTTGGCCTCGAACCTCATCGTCCATAGTGCTACCAGGGGCCCAAAGCAGCGGATCATCTGTGGATAATGCTCCAAAAAGTGATGTTTTGGCAGGAGCTTTACATGTGGAAAGAGTTCAAGATAGCGTTGTCTGTGATCGTAGATCTTAGCCTCAAGATATGCAATGGTTTCACTTGTGTGCACATGGGCAACAACCAACTCGACAATGTCCTTCAGGTCCAGAATCAACAGCCATGCCGGTTCATTTTCTGGTACAATATGCCCAATGAAAAAGGGAAGAAATCGCAACAATGTCCAATTTTCATGAGCATTTCCGCCTATGGTGTTAGTGGATGTGAAGGAACGCGGTATGGCATGTGGGCGATTGGTTTTGTCTCCCCATTTGAATGGAAACGTCTGAATCAGTGTGTTAAGTACATCAAGAGTGAAGTATTTCTTTGAGATCAATACGCAGATACAGCGTGCAAGTTCAACTGGCACAACACCTTCAAAGAGGTCGTGCACAATATCAGGAGGATATCCAGTGCTTACATGAAAATGAGAGAGGTTCTCTGTTAAAACACACTGTTTCTTTACACCACAGCAAATTGCTGTATTTTCCTGGGCAGAGTGGACATGAACAGCATGAATATCTCGGGTTCTAATTTGGAAAGCACCTGACTTCACATCCTTGGTCTGAAATTCTGACTTATCTCCTGTACAAAATCTGCAGATTGACCCACCAGAGAAACTCTCAACAAATCCAGCTATTGCATGCGCACCAAGGTTGTCAGCAATAACACATTGCACTGTACCTTTAACAAACTGACCAATCTGGGAAATAAAAACTCCATGCTGCTCTAGTATACTCAAATCTTGCAAGAGTGGTTGTAACAGTTTTTGATAGCCGTATGTCTTGATGTCATCAGATTTGGAAAGAACGGCTAAATAGATTGAGCTTAATTTCGAATGTGAACCTGGTGGCAAATTTCCCAACACCCAGTAGACACCACAGAGTTTGTGTTTTTTACGAGACGTACCCAAAGGGTTGCAGCATTCAAAGTCATCTACGTAAAGATGTAGCGCTATTCTTAAGCCTTCACCGGACAGAAAGTTGTTTTGTTTATAGTAGTCACCATCCCTTATGGTTCGATACTCTTGTAAGCAAGATGTGGTTGGGTGGTTTTGCAGACCAGGATTTTTAAGATGATCAAGGATGCGTTCATCAGAGAGCAAGTTTTGCAAAGATAGTAACAGTGGTATATATTGAAATGATCTTTTCTTCTGGCTATCTAGTATGTATTCAACAGGCTCCACAATCCTAAAATGAGATATATAATATTCTTTACGCTTATAAGCAGTAGCAAGGGGACCATCCTTTGCAATTGCTACACCCAATACATTAGTCTTACATATGACATTGGAAAGCTCATCAACGACTGAATCTTCAATTTGTAGATTATGGCTCTGAAATACACCAGACACTATAGCTTTTGTCAATGGCAGAGCTTGCGTACTTAATATAAAGTGAAGTTCAGAGAGGACCTCGTCAACAACAGTCTTTGGAGTATGAACAATATTCTCTAGCCTCAGTAAAATGCACGCAATTTTCTCTTCAATAACATTTCTCTGATGTAACTCTGCAAGACCAGTACAACTAAGCAACTCATGTTCATTATCCGTGTCGATGGAATCTGTTTCACCATCTGCAGTATGTTCTAACTGCTGTAAATCATCATTGCTACAGATTACGGTTGCTTGAAAGTCTGATAATGAATATTGGTTGTGTTTCCTGTTTTTATGTGTGTTAAATGTACTGTAAACATTGGTTTTAAATGTACATCCTGAAAACACACATGGAACCGTTTCATTACGGTGGAGATGTCTATTTAGATGATGAAAAAAGTCTCTCTCTGTTGCTAGTTCTCTGCAAGAACAGACAGGACACTGAAATGTAGATAATTGAAATTGTTTTTGAAATAACTGCTTAGCGTGACTTTTGTATGTGTGATTTAATAGTTTACTCCATGTGTTAAATGTACAAGGACAATCTGTGTATGGACAGGGAAAACGACAGCTACCTCTAAAATGGCCATGCGTCTGTCTGAAATGCTGCAACAACAAATACCTGCTAGCTAGTTCCACAGAGCATTCTTTGCACTTCCACATTAATTATCCTGCAAGGGAGAGTAAAGACAATTAGCAAAATTAACTCTTGTAAGGTCTTGTGTTACACAGGAGATCTTGCTTGGGTCTAGTGGACCTGTGTTAACAAATTGGTGAAATGATTGCGCTCTTCTGAGTAAAAGCATAAAAACCGGTACACACATACTAACAAATGCTGATTAATATTAGTGTTGTGTGAAGCAGTGGAGCCAAGAGATTAAGTGGAATGCTAGCTACCATTAGACCAACAACATAAATTCAGGTGTGTGGGTGTGTGCTTGTGGACACTAGAAACCAAAAGCATCCAAAAATAGATTGGTCTTCAGGTGTTGTTTAAAAGGTGGTGTTGTCTTGAAAATTATAATGACTCATTTATAAAGTGAAAAATGTCATTTGCATAATAATGTGGAATGCAATGCATGTATAGATATTAAATGTATAACTGCTCGGCTCTGGCCCAAAAGGCAAGCCTGCTTTCAGCATTTTCAGCGAGAATGATATCTAGTTCTTTTTATTTCTCATTGCTTAGGTATGTCGTGTTTATCATGTCCTGCAAATTTGGTAATGATCCTGTTGTTGAGGACTTACCGCTTGGTGCAATGTTATAAGAAACTGAAGCCACTTTACCATATCTATGATGTCATTTTGTGACATCATTTTCCATATTTTTTTTGTTATTTCCATTAGCATCAAACAACTGTGTGAGCATTTAAGTGGTCTGAAGCACATCATCATTAAAATTTAAGTGCATTGTCTACATTTCATGGAAAATACATTATGGCAAGATTTTGGGCATTAAAGTCAGATAATGACATAATACCAAATAATGACACCAAAATGATGTCATTCATAGATGCCCATATGTAGATCATCTCCCTCAAGTTTGGTGGTCATACGGTATTCCGTTCATGAGTTGGGGGGGGGGGGGGGGCAGACTAACTTTCCAGACAGGCAAATGTCACTGGCAAGCAGCATTTTGCTGTAGTGGATTAGCTCACTAGGCTAGCTTAACAAGTTAACTAACAAGATCACAAACTTTATTATTTTAAACTGTGAGCTGTAATTTTAATCACTAAACACCCTATCAGATATCAAGACTGATATTAGCTGAGCTGGGCATGGCAATATATGACCATGCATGAAGAGGAGCTCCATCTGTTCAATTTAAGATGAATACAGTTTAGCGTTGTGTTGTCATAGCTCCACTCATTCTCAATTGAGTCGGTTAACTAATTAGCAACTAGAGTTGCACCGGAACCTGATTTTTAAGATCCTGCCGGATCCGGTACCGGACACCGGATCCTACGCCGATCATCATCTCATGCATTATAATGCAGCCAATTACATCTACCACAATTTTTATTAGGCTATTTATGTTTTTTTATTTAATTATTAGGGCCCGAGCACCGAAGGCGCGAGGCCCTATTGTTCTTGCTTTGTTTTTTATTATTATTATTATTAGGGCCCGAGCACCAAAGGCGCGAGGGGCGGGACCGGCATAAAGTTGAAGCTACGGACTCCAAATTTTTTTTGGGTGTGTATCTCACTAAGACCAGCAAAAAAGTCTAATGAATGCCAAGGCCACTCCGAACAGGAAGTGAGGTAATTGGACTTGAAGTTGAACTTTTGACATACAACAACATTTGCCATACGATGGATTTTGAAGTACTCCTCATGAACCATACACCCGATCCGTTTCATTTCAATGTGTATATGATCTCAAGACATAGTAGATGAGGAATTGCGGACGAATTTTCAATATGTTGTAAGAAAACAAGATGGCGGCTTGATGAATTTTGATGAATAAAAGACAACAAATGTGCCACCTTTAGGGCCCTTTCTAAGGGGGTTGCCTTGCATAACTTTGAACATTTTTGTTTTGGGGGTTATGAGGTCATGCCAGTCATGCCAATGCGAATTGTTAATGAAAATGGTAATGTTAAGGCTACCGCCAACGCTATTACAGAAGTGTTCGGAGCTGGCATGCAGTTCAAACTAAAAACACCAAATTTCTAGTGGTAATTGTTAGTGGTAAAACTGTCTATTTGCCTTACAAAAAAGGGATGTGCTGTGATTGGGGGCCATATGCCCCGACTCGAGCCGTAGGTGCGAGGGCCCGTCATCGCCGCTTGCGGCTTTAATTATTATTATTATTATAAGCCTATTATAATTATTATTAGGCTATTATTTTATATTACACATTTTTATTGGTATAAGTGGCTACTTGGGACCAATTCTTTTTTCACAAAAATCTTCCTAAAAAATACATCCCAGAACTGGAAAAAAATATCACTCAGATAGTCCTACATTTCACCAGTAGTCTATACTTGGGCCCACAGTTCATAGCCTACCTGTAGTAGTGCAGTGCAGTAGTGCAGTTCATAGCCTACCTGGAGACAGGGCGTTTGCAGTAATGGGACCCAAACTCTGGAATGACCTGCCACTCTATATTCGTTTGTCCCCCTCCTTAGCTACTTTTAAAACTCACCTCAAAACTCACTTTTATGCATTAGCTTTTAACACTGTATGATCTCTATATATGTACCTAGTTAGTTATTTACTTATTTCTATTTCTATTTTTATCTCTTCTTTCCAAACGTTGATCAGTCCCTTAGATTTTTAAAGTGTGTTTTTATGAAACTGCCCTTTTATGCTATGCCCTAGCTAACCTATCTCATATTTATTATTTACCCTAGACTCACTATTATGCCTAGCCACCTTATTTTTTTTTTGTTTGTGTGTCTCTACATGATGCAGTTGATTTTAGATCCTTTTGATTGTGACTATTTTTTTCTCCTTTATTGTCTAATGGTCTCTGTATTTGTACTGTGTCCTCAAGTATGTCTGTCTGTGTGCTTATAAGGTTGAAAGATCCTTCAAGTCCTCTTACTTGTCCAGCACTTAGGACAGCTACCTCTGTTGTATTTTAAAGTGCTCTATAAATAAAATTGACTTGACTGTAGTAAGACCAAAGGTAGGCTATGATGATGACGTTGGCTAGTGCAGAATGCAGAATATTCTCATCTCTACGGCACAGAACAGGATGGACTAAGCATAATCATAGGCTACACCTTTTCCATATAACAGATAGGCTACACCTTTTCCATATAACAGATATGCTAGTGTATGTTTTGCAAAATTTCAAAGAACCTAGACTACATCTTTGCGATTGCTGAGTAGCCTAGTAGTGCTTTAAAAGATTTATCTGGAGTTGGAGCAAGTTTGGCTCATTTTAGCATGTTTGGGGTAAAATACAGTCACTCTAGAGCACAATTGCAGCGAAAGGATATGTTTTGATAAAGTTTGATAATACCACGTTAGCCACGGCAGCTATGCATATGATTGATCGGGGATATCCAAGATTGACGGTTGCACCACATTTCAAAAACACAACATTTAAAAGTCTTAGAGTTCAAAACAACATCACACTTACCTCGTAGTAAGTTGAGGGTCTCCAAACACAAACCGAAGTGTCCCCATATCTTCATGTATTCTTGAAAGGTGTGCAGAGTGTGTTTTGTGAATCTCATAACTTGACAATTAGCAACATTCTGCTCCTTACACCATATCGAGGCAAAAGTCCATAAAAGTATATTGCCAAGTGCATCGCATCATCAGCTGTGGTAACGCGCTCTAGAAATCATCATAGATCAGTTATACCTCCGTTGTAAACGGTTGTAGTAGGCCTATTGTTTTGTAGGCTAAATGTGTGATTTCACCAATTACAAATTTCAGCAAATGTTCACATTGTTACTAACGCACGAAGCAATAGATGATGCGATGTACTCTGCAATCTACTTTTATGGACTTTTCTCTCGATATTGTGTAAGGAGCAGAATGTTGCTAATTGTGAAGTTATGAGGTTCACAAAACACACGCTGCACACCTTTCAAGAATACATGAAGATATGGGGAGCAACACTCGTTGCTGCCAATAACCCGACGGACAACCTCCTGTGCACTATCCCTGCATATTTATTTCTGGTTGACCAGGGCTACACTATTCATTCCATCAACTTGTCTCAAATGGTAGGCCTATTTCAGGGTTATAGCTAGCACAAAAGTGCGTTGCGGCCTGTTACGCTATAATTTTGGATGGTGACGCTTATTTTGGACCATGACACTTATTTTCTATACCGCGTAACGGCATTTTGTCAGTATTTGTTTGTACAATAAAGCAAGACCAATGCCATATCACACTTTTACCAAACCTGACACATTTGTTGCGGGTTTATGACTGCTTTTATTCATCTCTGTGACAAGCGTGTGCCAGCATCGAGGCGTAGAAACAACAACAAAGACACGTGTAGCATTGCATCGTTATTTCAGACCGGGGATTTGTTTCTCGAAAGTGTAGTTGCTAAGCTGTTAGCAACTTGGGTGGTTGTCAATGGGAAATTGCATTGCAAACAACAAAGTAGCTAACATAGTTAGCAACTGGTTTCGAGAAATGCACCCCAGCTTTGCAGAGGAAATCAGACAGTCCCACACTGAATGAATCTGGTAGTGATCAGTGATGGGGTAGTTAGCATTTTTAAAAGTAGCGTGTGCTCGTTACTCTTCTCGTTACAGTACAAAACAAATCTGGAGACATTGTGCGCTAAGTTACTTCAGTAGCCTAACTCTGACATTGCGAGTTCACACTCTTCAAAACGTGAGGGAATAGTAGGCGGGAGAAGATGTGAAGCTTGATTGACATCTCCGAAATGGTGAGAGGCACTTTTTCTAAGCTTGTTGCTTGGCATATGTGGCCTAATTACAAAAACCCCGCATGTAATAAGACGTAACAAAAAGCAATGAGCAGCGGTCTTGTGTGGCTATTGCCTGCGAAGTGCACCACCAATCGTAGCATATTTATTATAATTGGGTGGTTTTAGGACGTGCACGCTGTACAATAGCGCGAGCTCGGCAAACCTTTGAAACCGCACTTGTCTCCAAATAGGAGCGCTCGGGCATTGATGTTAATATAAGCACACACGGTTCATCAGTGCTCCTCGACGTCTTCAAAACCAGTGAAACTGTGAAAAGGAGAGGACTCCTCGACCCACCTCTCTTCCCCAAATAGATCTCCATTTGCGATTATGCGCCCGAGAGAGAGGGTCATAATTCTCTGCCAAATCGCAAAAGTTCACAGGGAACGGCGTTTCGCTACCAACTTTTCAGTAGTAACTCGTTAGGCCTACACTACCTTTATCAGAAAAAAAGTAGTTAGTTTGCTGCAACCCAACACACTGATAATTTTACCCTTTGGGTACCCCTAGAATGGCCTATTTTTTCCTTAAATTCTCTAAAACTCTACTCCGCACCCCACGCCCCATCTCGGTTGCTTCGCTCCCTCGACTATACCGTTGCGCTAGAATTTCATCCTAGCTAGAACCCTGCATTTTGTTTTGAGACAAGGTGTAAACTAATATGCTATGTACTCCTTTTAAATGTAGCCTTTATCCGTTTTACTTATGGCTTTAGGCTGCCACGCCGCCTGCAACGACCACTTCCAAAGGGTTTTCTTTAGGATCGTTTGAAAAAAAACTTCCCTCCACGCAGCGACTGGGGTTGTCAAACATTGAAAAGTCTACGCAGGCTGCGTAAAAACTTCACAAAACAGGCGAAGAGGGAAAGCATGCGGTGACTGTAGGCTACTGCCCCTCAACACCCCTTTAGTTCACTGCTTCCATTTCGAATGCAAAGCACTTGACGAGCAAGAGGGGGTTAGAGACGAGTTGCGTCTGTGGGTGAACTTCAGGTGCTCATCGGTGTCCAGGAATACATGGGTTTCGAATATTTACAAAAAAGTGGCTGTGCGCGCAGACAGGGATCACAAAATGCTAGGCAGCTAGGTGTTCATCATTGGAAGTCCCATTGAAAGGCTGCACAGTGTATGACAAGAACCTGTTGTCTTGTCGGCTGGCAGTTTTATCCACTTGCAGGAATGCTGTACAGTCGGTAACACCATTTAGAAGAAAATACTATCATGTCGCTGATAATGCTTTGGCGTGCTCCCTAAATAAAGCTATATTGTGTTGCAAAGTGTTAGCCACTGCTGACAAGGCGGGGTTTCACGATCCGAGGCAGCCTCTGATTGTTTGGAAGCTGCCGTCACTCAAACGTCGTCCTCACGTGTGATTGGTGTGATACAATATAACTTCATTTACAAAGCATAGGAATGGATTCTGATGTACTCATGTTAAGATATGTCATCCCAGAATGGAGTTGGTAGCAGTACAGAAACCACAGAAACCGCAACAACATCCAGCCGACAAGAAAACAGGTTCTAACCACGCACTACACTGGTCCAATGGAACTTCCAATAAACACCTAGCTGCCTAGCATTTTGGAATCCCTGGCTGCACGCGCATTCTGCTGTGCACAATCAGCTCGGAAGGTATGTATACATGTAGAGAGAGGGTCCGAAGCACTCTGAACTTAAGTGAAGTTAAAAGTCCTTTATTTTTCTAAGTGTCAATGTCAATGTCAAACATTTTATGACTATCATTAAGTGACATTCAGTTAGGGCAAAGGCACCCCTAACAATGTCAACATTTCATGACCATAAAACATTTGACACTGACACCATGTTTCTGACTCGCTCATGACTGTGTCATGACACTGTTTTCACACTATTATGATACTGTTATGTCATCCTTATGACGCTGGCATGAAGTAAAAGTGTTACCAAAATGTGTACTGTCGCTTTAAGAATTGTGTGCTTTCTCGGAGGAGCAGAAGAGTGACGCGATTCCAATTTCCAACATGTTCCTACTTGGTAATATCTCCTGCATACATTTGACCATTTTTATTTAATTAGTTGCAATTTTAATTATTAGTTAATGTGCGTTTTTGAGACTGGAAGGAAGAAGAAAGAGGAAGATTAAAGCTTAACTATCAATTCAAGACATCCAATTGATCAATTACCCCAAGTTACATGGGTATTGCAGTGAAAACTGCTACTTTGCATCGGACATTTCATCAGTATAAGTAGTAGCACTTATCTCAATGTAACCCTGTAGAATCTACTTGGTTAGGTTTTCTTCTCCTGTAGGAATAAGTTTCCTTTGACAGCTATGCCGTTTATTTTCAAAGTTTTATTTCATAATGACAACATTTTATTTACATTGGGTAATGCTCAAAAGATG
>JANZLB010000005.1:11339807-11354029 GCA_026167865.1 Notarius quadriscutis | reverse complement strand
AGAGGCTATGGAAGGGGTGATAGTGATGTAGATTTGAATGTCATCAGCATAACAATGAAAGTTAAGGCCATGGTTACAAATAATCTGGCCTATAATAATATAGTATTGGCTAGAATAAATAAATTGCTCAACTTTGGTCCACCTCTCAACAGCATGTCCTGAGAAAAATGGCTTGGAGCACTGCAGAGCAGGTAATTGAGTGCATCATTTGTTATATTTTACAACAATACAATATTTTTTATAATTTAGATTTACAATTCAGAAGTCAGTGCTTCTTGTTTTTTTTTGTGTATTTTTGCTTTTTGTTAAATTTTTTTTTTTTTTTTTTTTTAGAAAAGTCTGAATTTAGAGTTAAATGAGCATTGTGGGTTTGTTTTTGTTTTAAAAAGACTGGTATCCCAGATATATTGAAGTCAGCCAGGACAACAAGGATATTGTTGTGACTTTTAACTTGGCACCTAAGAAGTTGGGGATCACTCGCTATTTTTCATCATGCTCTGGAGGCGGCTCAAGCAGCTTTGAAATTATTCAACCAGTAATTATTTTTATGCCATATCTTCTCATTCACTCTTGAGCACATGGCAAAAATGTAAACAAACGTAATCTTATTTTGTAATTAAATGAAAAAAAAAAACAACAACAAATATTTAACTGGCAGTAGCCTATTTATTCTATAATTTTATTCAAACAGTAAATAAATGCATACAGCTGTTCTACTTTAATGCAAAGTAATGGATTTTTTATGGTTAATCTCTTAGGACTTCAGTATAAACAGCACTCATCATACATACCGTTTGCTCAACCTACACTTAGAAACTAACTACACCTGTGAGGTGAGTCGTAAGCGAAGTCAGAGTCACACTTGGAATATTGATTTCCTAAAGAAGTGTTGTTTTCCCTCAGTAGTCACATACAGGTCTCACTGTAAACCTAGTATGCCTTAGAATATATTAGAGCTCCTTTGTAATCCTAGTAGCAAGAAAAAAAAAATTGGAAAGCTTTACCAGAGGAATCCTTTTTGTCCCTTACCTTAATTTTATAATAGTAATGTGTTGTATCTTTAATGAAAAGATTATAACATGAAAACTATTTTTGTTTAGATTGCAGCAGACATTACCGATGCCGTTAGGAAAACTTTCTTTGTTCAATTACAGCATAATGTAAAAGGTAAACTTTTTCTTTGTATATACTGGCCACTTTAATAGGAACACCTGTACCAAAACTGGATGATCTTTTTCTGTCACTCTGTCCTTTTCCAATCTGCATATGCTCAATGTCTGTGTTTGTTGTAGCCTCAGATTTGTGTTCTTGGCTGACAGCAGTGAACTCTACATGTTTTCTTAGAATCGCAGGAGATCAGCAGTTTCTGAAATACTCAACCCAGCCCAACCTGGCACCAACAATCATGTAATAGTCAAAGTCATTGATCACTTCATTTAGGTTGTTTGGATGCCAATTGAAGTTCTTGCCATTCTGCATGATTAGTCACTGTGCTCCTGCCCTATGATTTGGATAATTGTGTAAATAAGCAGATGTGCATTACATTACATGTGTTTAGCAGAACACACTTACCCAGAGCGACATACAACAAATACCCTGACATACCTACAGCAGTAGGCAGCCCAGGGACCTGTTTGGGGTTAGGTGTCTTGCTCAAGGGCACTTCAGCCATTCCTGCTGGTCCAGGGAATCGAACCGGTGACCTTTTGGTTCCAAAGCTGCTACTTTAACCTTTCGGCCATGGCTTCCCCTAATGCATCATTATTCCTAATAAAGTGGCCAGTGAGCATGTTGTTGCTCAAATTGTTGTAATGGTACAACATTCACTTTTATGTGTTGTTCATCAATTCACATTACAATTTAGCCTCGGTCCAATACAAGAAGTAAAAATTTCTGTAATGCTGATACCATGTTTCCTGCTTTTTACTCCCCAGAACCTTTACCATCCTTACACAAGGAGGGTCTCTCATTAGCAATACTGTTCCTTGTGGGTATCTTACTAGTGGCCTTCTTAGCTATCTATGCTATTTACTGGCAGAAAAAACAGCAGAAAAAAGCAGCAAACACTGAGATATCAGGTGACCAAATTTTTTTTATTACATTTAAAATTAAATAAAAAATTTTTTTATATTTACACACAATTCTTCAAATGTACTCAATTATTTTCTTCTCAGGCATGACTGAATATTATGATGAATATACACATCAGTTTTTACCAACAGCCAACAGGACCAAACCCCCTCAACTCCTGATTTGCTATTCAAGCTGTGATGGTTCTGCCCATGTAAGGGTTGTCTTACAGTTGGCAACGTTTGTGCAAAAGCATATGGCTACGGAGGTAAAAACAGTGTTAATCCAGTTAAATATTGTATAACTTTTGAAACATATTAAGAAGTAATGTTATGAGTGTTGTGTGTATGTACTGTATATATTCATAAAAGTGATGCTAAATTACCCAACAGGTAAATTTGGATCTGTGGGATGCCTTAAGTATAACAGAAGAAGGAGATTTTGGGTGGTATTGCAGGAAGATAAAAGAAAGCGACTTTGTACTCGTCGTCTGCTCCAAGGGTCTCAACCAGAGAGAAGTAGTAGCAGTGGACCAACAGGCAAATTCCTCTCTAGCCATTATAGCGATGATTGGAGAAGAAATATTTCGTGCGAAATCTCTTGGTCAGGACCTCTCCAAGTACATGACTGCCATTTTTGAGTATTCAAAGAAGTCAGACATCCCCACCATGTTAACTTTGGCCTCTCACTATAGTCTTCCAAAAGACTTGCCTCTGCTCTTCTCCCATCTCCATGGAGTTGCTTTGCAGAAGCCTGGAGCTTACCTACTGATAGAAAACATCTCGGAGAATGGCTACTCCAAGCTGCCAGCTGGTGCAGCATTATTGTTAGCTATTCAAGATGCAAGGATACTGATTGCTGGTTTGTAGCCATCTGGCAAGAGAACTGAAGAGCTAGACATAAAGTAACTAGAGATAAGGGGATGCAAGACATAAATCCAGTTTGTTCAACTTGTAGGTTTTTCCACTGAAATCAACCAAGGAAGTTCTATGCTTGTACCTTAAAGACTATGCAGTCACTGCTGAGGTAGTACTGCTGAGAGACACACTTCATGTTTGACAAACTGTGGCAGACAAATGATGCCAAAATGCCAGACAGATGATGGTTACGAATGGTTATAGAGATTAATACCTTCTGAGGCTTCTTTTAAGTTAGCTGATGCTCTCATCATTATATCACATTAATACTGATTTTTTTCACTAACAATCTAGGAGACTCTGTTTTCACACAAGGGCTTTTTACATCTCAGATATACTCTTATCCAGACAAGCTGAACAAATTAACTGCTTACATCATCAAAGGCCGATCTGTTGATCCCGATGAGCTGAAGTCAATACTCTACATGTCTACAGGCATGCCACGAATATCTCAAATGTGTGCTCGTTTACAAATCTTTCCATCAATGAGCCATACCATGCAAAGATTTGTAAATGATGGTTTACAAATCGGCATGGTGGTGTTAGCACTGTTGCCTCACAGCAAGAAGGTTCTGGGTTCGATCCCACACAGAAAGGCCCCCGTCGGCCGCTGGAGTTTGCATGTTTTCCCCGTGTCTACGTGGGTTTCCTCCGGGTGCTCCAGTTTCCCTCACAGTTCAAAGACATGCAGTTAGGTTAACATGAGTGGCCTTGGGCTGAAGTGCCCTTGAGCAAGGTACCTAACCCCTAGCTGCTCCCCAGGCGCTGTAGTATGGCTGCTCACTGCTTCAGATGGGTTAAATGCAGAGGATGAAGTTCACTGTGCTGGAGTGTGCATGTGACAAATAAAGGCGGCTGCTTCTTCATCATACCTTTTCTCAGAATTTAAGCACGCACATCAAATTCATACCTATAATACCAGGAGTCATGATCTGCTGTGCATACCTCTTTGTAAAACCACTAAATACCAGGGTAGTTTTGGATGCAAATGGCACGCAAGCTTTAAATTAAAAATTTTAAAATAGCTTAAAACATGAAATTAAAATGCCATCTTAAGCAGTAATCTCAAACTCCCATACTTCCTGTATATTTAATATTGCCTTGCAATATTAAAAAATATACAGGAGCTATGGGAGTTTGAGATTACTGCTCAAGATGGCATTTTAATTTAATGTTTTAAGCTATTTTGATACTGTACTTTGTTTCCTTTTAGAATGAATTGGGCTTGCTCGTCCAAGCATTTTCTTTTCTTGTTATATTGCATTCATTGTTATCAGGGCTCCATTTAAACTCTCAATGCTAAACTGTATAAATATTGATTTAATTAAAAAAAAGTGTAACTGTAATTCCTGCAAATCTTCCTTACTAGCACATCACAAGTGTTGTTCTAGATTCAGAGCCTGTGACTGGGAAAGCAACTGATCAGTACTGAACTCCGTGACATGTTCATTAATCCAGTTTGGGACAGTTTTTGCTTTCTGATATGGTGGCAGTCTTCAGCTGTCAGTTTTGGTGAGCCTGTGCCTACTGCAGCCTTTGGTTCTCAAAAGTTGAACCCAACATAGTCTTTAGCTGTTATAGGTCATCCACCCCAAGGTTCATATTAAATCAATAATAATAATAAACAGTTAAGCTTGTATAGCGCCTTTAACAATTGATTAACCCAAGGCCACTTTACAATTCGGGGGAAAAAACTGATTGAGAGCAGCGTAGTTTCTGTAGGGAAAAGTTTGGATGACCAAGTTGAAGTTGGCAATCCCTTCACTCTGGCATTAGAGTCCTCACAACGGGGCGAATGGGTGGTGATTTAGCAGCATAATCGTAGAGCCAAAGCTACTGCTGAGGCTCGCCCCACAGCTCCTCTCTGCTTCATGTCTCGAACAGGTTTGCTCTCCTCAGTGAAGCACCTGCTGAGAAACCTAAAAGATCTTGATCTCTCAAAAAAAAGTAGAGCCAAAGCAGTAGCTTTGGCTCTACGATTATGCTGCTAAGTCATCACCCATTCGCCCCGCTGTGAGGGCTCCAATGCCAGAGTGAGGGGATTGCCAACTTCAACTTGGGCATCCAGACTTTTCCATACAGAAACTACACTGCTCTCAATCAGTTTTTTCCCCCTAATTGTAAAGTGGCCTTGGGTTAATCAATTGTTAAAGGCACTATACAAGCTTAACTGATATATAATATTTATAGAACTCACGTGCTATAAGATAGGAGACTATCTTATAGCACATGAAATTAGCTAGGGCCTTAGGGACACCAGCAGCTTTTGTTAGATGTATAGCAGGTAATCTTAAGGTCTTAGGCACGCATAGGTTTTCAAAGTTATTCATTCATAGAGGAGCTAATGATCTACGCCTTCGTCAGACTGAAATTACTGAGTATCTTTGTAGAGGTGTTTTAAATTGGCGAAGATGATGTCCGATGCTGTCGTATGCTCTAGCCCCATCCCAATGCGGTGTGGTGATGTAGCTTACAGCAGGTTAGGGTTGCTGAACTACTGGTTGTCCAGGTGGTGTTCTGAAAATGTGAGCTTTATAGATAATTGGAGTAGTTTTGAGGGCAAGGCTGGCCTGTTCGGGCAGGATGGTATCCATCCCACTTGGGAAGGTGCTGCTCTCATTTCTTGTAGCATAGCTCATCGTCTCGGAACTAGTTAGCTTGTGATGATCCAGAGCCAAGGCCAGGGAGCAGATGTAAACAAAACTATCTGCTAGCTGCACAGAGTCGTCACTCAGATTCCACTATATCAAGACTGTCTGTTCCCCGAGCGATACAAAAAAGTAGAAATATTCAGTTTGTTCTAGTAATCTAATTAATATAAAATTAGATCAAACTAACTGCACAGCCACTGCCAGCACCTTTGATCTGAAAATAGGACTATTAAATATTAGATAGCTTGTGTCTAAAGTGCTAATCATTAATAAACTTATTACTGATCAGGAGTTTAATGTACTGTGTTTAACAGAAACATGGATTAAACCAAATGAGTATGTAACATTTTAAATGAAGCTAGTCGTCCTGGATACACTTGTACACCAGCCTCGTCAAACTGGCAGAGGAGGCGGCGTTGCGGTTATTTATAATGATTATCAAGGCGTGACACAAAAACCTGGACATAAATTCAATATGGTTGAAGTTCTCCATACTCCATACATAATTTCACTCTGACACTCAACTTTTGAACATTACTAAAAATTTATTCTCGTCAAACGTTTCAGCCTTCTTCAGTGTCATAAAAAACTATGTAGGACTATGGGCTTGGTCTTATATATACATATGTAGCCATAAAAAATAAGTCTACCCAGTCAGTTCCATTACTTATTATTTACAGGCCCCCAGGGCCATATTCTGAATTTTTCTGAATTTCATCTCAGACCTGGTTATTTCCTTTGACAAAGCCTAAGTTGTTGGAGACTTTAATATTCACTTTGATACCTCTGAAAACAGTGTTTGTCCCCATTCTATTTTCAGTAGGGATTAATCAGAATGTCATAGGACCTACTCATAATGGTGGGCACATTCTTGATCCAATACTAACATTTGGGTTAAATATAGAAATATAGTCACACTTCTTCAGTCTGAAGCTACTTCAGATCATTATCTCATTCAATATACAGCGTCTTGCAAAAGTATTCATCCCCCGTGGTGTTCGTCCAGTTTTGACGCATTACAAGTTGAAATTAAAAGGGATTTTTGGAGGGTTAATATTTGATTTACATAACATGCCTACCACTTTAAAAGGTACAAATTATGATTGACATAATTGATAATTAAGATGGGAAAAAAAACCCAGAAACCTGGAGTGTGCATAGGTATTCACCCCCTTTCATATGAAACCTCTAAATAAGAACAACCACTTAGCTTCATAAGTCACAGTTAGTTGATTAAGATCCACCTGTGTGCAATCAAAGTGTTACATGATCTGTCACATGATGTCTGTCTAAATCAGCCTGTTCTGGAAGGACCCCGACTCTGCAACACTACTAAGCACTACTCCCCAAACACATGGAAGATGATTCTCTGGTCAGATGAGGCTAAAATTGAACTTTTTGGTCATCATAGGAAATGCCATGTGTGGCGCAAACCCAGCACTTCCCATCACCCTGAGAACGTGTGTGTGTAAAATAAATAAAATGTAGAATAGAAAAATTTCACTCTGACACCCAACTTTTGAACATTATTAAAAATTTATTCTCGACAAACGTTTCGGCCTTCGGCCTTCTTCAGTGTCATAAAAAACTAAAAAATTACATAGTGCTATGGGCTTGGTCTTATATATACAAAGTTGTGAATTCTTTAAAAGTTTAAATAAAGGACAAAGACAAAAATAAACTATTAATTACATAATTTAATAATTAAGTATTGTTAAAAAGAATGTGATTTTTAGATTCATATTCTTTTCGCTTGTTTAACCCATAAGGGGCTAAAGTAAACAATTGCGACATCCAATACACTTCCCTATTTAGAAGCACGTTGTCTAAGCTATCTTGAGCGGTGTTAACTATTGTTTCGATACAAATTAATTCAAAATCATTCAAATTATGGAGAGACTGATTAAAATGTTTGGCTACTTCGCATGTTTTTTTGTTGTTTTTCATACTAGATTTATGGTTGCGAAAATGTATCTTAAACTCTGGAGTACAAGAGCCAACATATTGGAGATTACATTTACGGCAAGTTTCTAAATATATTGTATTGCGGGAAGTACAAGAAAGATGTTGGCGAAGTTTGTATTTCTTTCCGGTTACGGAGCTGACAAAAAATTTTGACTCAACGAAAAAGTTATGACATAAATTGCATTTTTTGTTACACTTAAAGCAACCTTGTTCACGCTCTTGATTATTGACTTCCGTGTCAACACGCTTGAGTTTAGAAGGCACCAGAATATCCTTAAGGTTTTTAGGCCTTCGAAAAGCTGAAATAATACTACCCTTTGGAAATACTTCTTGCATGAAAGTAGAGGAATGCAAAAAGCTGAGATTGTTCCACAAAATTTTACCGATATCCGGAAGGTTGGGGTTAAAGTCAATAGCCAAGGGCGTAACCTTATGCTTATGTTTAATTGCCTTAGGCTTAAGTAACCCAATCCTAGGGAGAGAAGCTACTTGACCAAATTTACCAGGGACCAGGTTAGGGTCATAGCCTTGATCTACTAAATATTTCTTGTATTCCAAATTTCTGCGGTTAAGAAAGCCCTCACTAGAACAGTTGCGTTTGAGGCGCAACGCAACGCTGTAGGGGATGGTGCGCTTGCAATGCTCAGGGTGACAACTAGTGGGGGGAAGATAGAGGTGACTGTCGGTAGGTTTCGAATAGACATCTGTCTGAACGAAACCATCAACTAGGTGCAGGGTCAGGTCTAATACATTGAGCTTTTGCTCAGAAAAAAAAAAAATTTAATTTAACGGTAGGGTACAACCCGTTCATGTATTCTGTAAATTCATGTAATTTATCCTGACCATGCACCCAGATGTCGACTATGTCATCTCTATAGCGCAGCCAAAGCAAGGGTTTGATCGCGTGACCATTTTTAGCCAGGTTATCGATCTCACCCATGGCTATATCCGCATAGCTGCAGGCATTCTTGGGGCCCATAGCAGTACCCATGCATTGCAAAAAATTAAACTTCAAAATTTTCACACCTGGCAAGACAACAAGAAGAAAGAAGACTCCAACTCTTCATTTTGCAAGTTGGAACATTAGGACCTTGTGTCCTGGTCTCACTGATGATCTGTAGCATGTTGTTGACATACTCAGGACTGCCGTCATTGACTGGTAAATCTCTCGACTAAACATTGATGTGGCCTGCTTCCAGGAGACTCGACTGACTGACAGGGGCACTATCAGGTAAGCAAGTTGCACCTTCTATTGGCAAGGGAAGTCCTTCGATGAACCTTGACAACATGGTGTCAGCTTTGCTGTGAAGAACTCACTTGCTGCCTTCATCGAGCCTCCATCAACAGGCACTGAGCAGATTCTTGCCCTCCGGCTGTCCACCTCCTCAGGCCCAGCTAGCATCATAAGCATATACACCCCAATCCTCTATGCCACCACAGAGGATAAAGACCAGTTCTACCAGGCCCTGGATGAAGTGATATCCCAGATCCCCAGCAATGAAGGCCTATATCTGCTCGGTGACTTCAACGCTCTGGAGGGAGCTGACCATGAAGCCTGGCCCACGTGTCTTGGTATTCACGGTAGGGGTAAGATCAATGACAACGGTCAACGACTGCTGGAGTTTTTGTGCTGCCATGGCCTTTGCGTGATCAACACCACCTTCAAGTGCGAGGAGATCCACCAGGTGTCTTGGAGGCACCCACATTCCCACCATTTGGCACCAGCTTGACTTAGTCATCACCAGGTGAGCGGATCTTGCAAGTGTTCTCCTCACTAGAAGTTATCACAGTGCTGACTGTGATACAGACTACTCCTTTGTGGCCAGAAAGGTGTGGCTAACACCAAAGAAGCTGCACCACCCCAAGAGAGAGGGCCGCCCATGCCTTAACACCTACTGTGTAAGTGACTTGAAAAAATGCAGCATTACGTCAGCAAACTGGAAGAGGTTCTTGCCATGAAGACACTGGATGATACTATCAACTTCAAGTGGTCCCGCCTCCGTTATGCTATGTACAACTCAGCTATGGTTGCCTATGGGGAAAAAGGAGCAGAAAAATATCTGACTAGTATGAAGCCCATTGGCAAGAAATGGAGCCTGTGACCGAGGCTAAGAGGAAAACCCTCCTGGCCTACAAGGCTGTACCTAGCCCCAACACAGTAGAAGCCCTTAGGACTGCCAGGAGAATTGCCCAGCAGACCCCCTGTCACTGCACCAACACCTACTGGCTGAACCTCTGCAGTAGTATACAGATGGCCACCAATACCGGGGACGCAAGGAAGATGTACGAGGGCATAAAGAAGACAACAGGTTCCTCTACCACCAAGGCTGCACCCCTGAAGTCTAAGTCGGGTGAAATGATCACAGATCGGGGAAGTATCTGCAGCGTTGGGTTGAGCATTACCTTAAGCTATCTACAACCCATAATGTTATCATGAACATTGCCCTGGATACCATCCCAGACCAACTTGTCATGGAGGAGCTGGATGGATGAACTCAGAAAAGCAATTGACTGCCTTGCTTGTGGAAAGGCCCCCGGGGGCAACGGCATCCCACCAGAAATCCTGAAGAGCGGAAAACCTGCACTACTCTAGCCCCTGTTCGAACTCCTATGCCTCTGCTGGGAACAGGGCTCAGGACATATGGAATGCTACCATCATCACTTTGTATAAGAACAAAGGAGACTGTTGCGACTGCAACAATTACCGGGGCATCTCCCTCCTGAGCATCATTGGGAAGGTTTTTGCCTGTGTCACCCTGGCTTGCCTGCAGACTCTCCCCTCTCGTGTCTACCCAGAGTCTCAGTGTGGCTTTCAAGCCGGCCAGTCAACAGTAGATATGATATTCTTACTACGTTAGCTGCAGGAAAAGTGTCATGAACAGCAGAAGCCCCTCAACATAGCCTTCATAGATCTGACAAAAGTGTTCAATCTGGTCAACCAGAGCGGACTCTTCAGGAGATCGGCTGTCCTCCTCGACTGCTAGCAGTGGTCACTCCATTTCATGACAGGATGCACAGCACAGTCCGCTACAATGGTGCAACTTCTGAGGCCTTCCCAGTCAGCAGTGGAGTGAAGCAAGGCTGCATCCTTGCACCGATACTCCTCAGCATCTTCTTTTCCATGCTCCTCCAGTACGCCATCAAGGACTGCAGTGATGGATTCTTCATTCGCACAAGGGCTGACAGCAAGCTGTTCAACATCGCCCGCCTTCGTGCCAAGACCAAAGTCACTGTGGTACTCATCCGTGACTTACTCTTTGCCGATGATGCAGCCTTGACATCACACACTGAAGACAGATTGCAGCAGCTTGTCAGTCGTCTCTCCCATGCTTGCAAGGAGTTTGGGCTGTCAATCAGTCTGAAAAAGACTAACATCAGGGCACAGACCACCCTGCAAACATTGCCATAAATGGGTGCATCCTGGAGGTTGTGGAGAGTTTTGCCTACCTTGGGCCCACCATCTCCAGCTCACTCTCCATTGATGCAGAAATAAATAGTAGGATTGTCAAGGCTGCTGCAGTTATAGCCAGACTGAACAAGAGGGTCTGGAACAGCTCCCAGCCTCAATGAAAAGACCAAACTGCGCATCTATCAGGCCTGTGTGCTTATCACACTACTATACAGCAGCGAGGCATGGACCACCTACGCAAGCCACAAGGAAAAAGCTCAACAGCTTCCACCTGAGGTGTGTGCAGCGCATTCTGTGCATCCAATGGCAGGATAAAGTATCAAACCCAGAGGTTCTGGAACATGCCAACATGGCAAGCATGTTCGCCCTTCTTAGTGAGAGGTGCCTTCACTGGCTCGGCCATGTCAAGAGAATGGATCCAGGCTGAATTCCCAAGGAACTTCTTTATGGGGAGTTGGCAGAGGGCTTACGATCAATTGGATGCCCACAACTGCATGACAAAGATGTTTGGAAGAAGGACATGAAGCTATGCGATATCAATGCATGGGAAAGCTGTGCAGAAGATTGCTCTGTCTAGAGCCTTGCTGTCAGACAGGGTGTGCAAAAAGCAGAGAAGGCAAGGTCTACAGACCTTGCTGAAAGGAGGGCCAAGAGAAAGAGGAAATAGCTGCTGCCTTAACAGGCGTCTACGTTCATATGCAGTAATTGCAACAGAGACTGTCACTCGGGAGTTGGTCTGTACAGCCACTTGGGCAGGTGCAGATAAGTTTTGCCAAGAGAACATGAGGATGCTACGCCATCATCTTCTCAAAGACTGAAGGATGCCAAGAGATGTACGTACGTATACACACACACACACACACTTGTATAATTTATAGTACATGGTTGTGTGAAGATATGAAGTTTATGTTCAAGTGGTGAAAATATTTTCAACACAAGAAGATAACATCTCTTCATGCCACCGTGTAATATTCTTTATATTATATGGACACATCCACAAAAAGAAAATATGCAAATTAATCAAAAGACTTAATTTTGAACTGGTTCACAGTTTTGACACTGTGCCTCAAGTCAGCGGGAAAACACTGGGAGTGACATCATCTGAGTGAAATAGCAAAAAATGTGTCACTCAGGTCCGCGATGTAGTTCGTTGAAAAATGCAATTTCATCTATTTCCTTATGAGTGACATATAGAGATTTATTTCATGGTTTTGATTCTCCACGTCCTGGATGTAGTTCATATGAAAAGTACGAGTGGTTTATTTCCCAGTAAAACATTCATGTCCATATGATATATACATCAACCTTCATCATATACATATCCTGAGTGCCACAACTGCATGAAGTACCTCCTGAAAATCTCCTGGAAGTTGTGAATGCAACAGTACAAACAATCCCGACTACAATAATCACTGAGACCAACAAGCAACAGTGATTCTGGAAATGCTTGGCTACAAAATGGACACTAACTATAAGGTGCAATATCCACCATGGAAAAGGAGGTTAGATCATGATCATGGTGACCCGGAGAGAAATTACCCAGCTATCAGAACTCTAGAAAGGTATGACAAGGAAAGGGCTACCTAAGAAATACAGCAAGCTGTCCATACCTGAGGCCCGAGAGATTGCCAAACAAAGACTCATAGCCCTGGCTACCTGTCTAAGGAGGTACACAAGCAAAGCTGAAGCCAAGAGAATAAATAGGATGTTCTACACTCAACCATCAAAGGTGTAGGCCCAGTGACAAGGTACTAACAACATGGTTCCAGATCACCAAGGCTGGAGACTGAACAATACTGGAAAGGGATATGGGAGAAGGAAAAAAATCACATGATGACCATGCTCAGTGGCTAATAGACCTGAGAGCCAAATACAGCAATCTCCCTAAATAAGACCCAGTAACCATCATTGTGGCAGACATCCAAGTAAGAGTATTGAAAATGAAGAACTGGACAGCACCAGACCCGGATATGGTTCATGCCTACTGGCTAAAGAAGCTAACCTCACTACATGAGTGCTTAGCAGCACAGATGAACCACCTGCTAGTGGATGGGACTCGCCCAGAATGGCTGACTGAAGGTCGGACAGTCCTGATCCTGAAGGACCTACAGGAAGGTGTAGTCCCATCCAACTACCGCCTGATAATCTGCCTCTGCACAACATGGAAGCTGCTGTCAGGCATCATATCAGATAAGATGAGTAGGCACATGACCCAATACAAGAGCGAGGCCCAGAAAGGAATTGATAGGAACACCAGAGGAGCAAAACATCAGCTACTCATAGACTGCAGAACCAGACATACTAATTTGTGCACTGCCTGGATTGACGACAAGAAAGCCTATGACTCAATGCCCCACACATGGATCCTGGAATGCTTGAAACTGTACAACAGGACTCTCAGAAACTTCATCAAGAACTCAATGAGGCTGTGGAAAACAACTCTAGAGGCCAACTTCAAGCCAATAACGTAGGTCACCATCAAGTGTGGCATATACCAAGGAGATGCCCTGTTCCTGCTGCTGTTCTGCATAGGACTGAGCCCTCTCAGCCAGATCATCACCAAGAGCAGCTATGGATACAGACTATGAAATGGAGCAACCATCAGCCACCACCTCTACATGGATGACATCAAGCTGTATGCCAGGTCGAAGTGAGACATTGACTCACTGATCCACACCACCAAGATCTACAGCAACCACATCGGAATGTCATTCGGACTAGATAAGTGTGCTCGGATGGTAACAAGGAGAGGGAAGGCAGTCAGAACTGAGGGGGTGGTGCTACCAGATGATATAATAGGAGACATGGTACCATCTACAAGTACCATGGAATCCCTCAGGCAAATTGCATCAGCCACATACCTACAGAGGGTATGCAAGTCCTGAGAAGTCAGCGGAATGGGAAGTCTTGGCCACCAGCACCTATGCCCTGATGGTCATCAGATACACTGCTGGCATAATAAGCTGGCTGAAGGAGGAGATGGAGGCCAACAACATCAGGACAAGAAAACTCCTGACCATGCACAGTGGGTTTCAGCCAAGTCCAGCATCCTGAGGCTGTACCCTGTGTGTGTGTGTATATGTAATATATATATATTACATATACACACACACATATGTATATACAGTGGGGCAAAAAACTATTTAGTCAGTCACCAATTGTGCAAGTTCTCCCACTTAAAAAGATGAGAGAGGCCTGTAATTTTCATCA
>JANZLB010000005.1:11171665-11186060 GCA_026167865.1 Notarius quadriscutis | reverse complement strand
CGATGTTGATGAAATATTGTGGCCAGACCCAGCCCGGAGGAGAGATTGATCCTAAATACACACCCAACTTGCTCTCCCCATCAACAAACACACACACACACACACACTTTTTCATACATGTCTATTTTTTGGTTGCTGTATCACCATATGTGGTGGTTGGTGTACTTTGCTTTCTTTTTTTCTTATATGCTGTACAATACTGCATTCACAACAGCAACCGATTTATTCAGAAAATTTAATATTTTTGGTTCCAATATTGCTTGTGTTGACTTCTATTTGCATAATACTGTATTTTCATTCTTGTATGGCAATATATTTAAAAAAAACATAAAAACAAAAGAGCTTTAGATTTAGAGCAACAGTGTGTAAATGATATACACACGTATGTGATACTATGGGAAATGTGTTTATGATGTGAGACAAATGCTTGCTTTTGAGGTGTGTTTAGAATATTCTGAATACTGTGTTTCATTTCGCAGGAGATAGGGCGCTTTTTGCATTTCGTGTGAGCAATAGTTGGATTTGTGTGTAAAGTTTTGAGAAAAAGACACAGAGCTTTGAAAATGTGTGTAAGCAGTTGAAAATAACTGTAAGTTTAGATCCATCAGTGGCCACAGCTCCAGTGTGTGTTCACCACTAACTTATCGCAACTCTCACTAGTCGCAAGCCGATGCTAGTTATCTGTATTTACAGTCACTTTCCTTTTGAAGAAAACATTACATTTTCCAATTAAGACAAAAGTGTGTTTACTCGGTATAAGGACAGATACATGATCTATCTGCTTATAATTCTGTGTATGTAGCTGCTCAAATGAAAAGATGATAGCATTAGCATGAGCAGTATAGCGCACAGTTTGTGCATTGTGATTGTAAGTAAAATGGCTGTCTTCTCCTTGAAGCACTGATTCAGTGTAATTTTTTTTAAAATTAATGCTCATTTGCTGTTGATTGACACCACTGGGGGCAACTTTTCTACTATTTTATTACCGTTTCTTAAGAAACCTGGCTACCATTTTGACTGTGGGTTTTATACAAACAGTAGAGTACACAACTTTAACTGAACACAAACACTTACAGTATTGTTAGCTTGGCTAATTAGTTGGCTAATGTTAGCACAGTGCTGTCTTAGCTTAGCTAATGTGGCTAAGATATTATATTGTGTATGAACTTAAAAAAAAAAAACACTGGCCGTAACGTATGATCAGATTTATGATTTGCTGATTAAATGTAATATAAGCTCCACCCTTATTTGACTCAGGGATGTCTGATGGTCTGACGCACGCACGCACGCACACACACACACACAAAAAGACATACAAAAGAGATTACGAGGAATGTCATCATGCTGGCGGCCTTTTAATTTGGGAATCTGTGGACACTGTGAAAGCCAAAACATAGAGGCGTGTGTGTGTGTGTGTGTGTGTGTCAGGCTGCTGTCAGTGTGTGATTTATGGCTGTGAGACTCGCAGCAGTCCTCACTGCCAGTTCAGTATTGTTACATCTGACATCTAATGGGGCCTGACGTGCCTTCAAGAGCAGCACTTAACACAGGCTTCCATCTCCGGCCGTCACTCAGCCCCGCCCCTCCTTCCCTCTCGCTTTCTCTCTCTCTCTCACACACACACATCACTGTCGCTAAAGCACTCTCGTCCCCCTCTCGCCTGTCGCTCTAAGTCCTATTTATTCTCCACATGAGCTGTCTGAGAGAGACGGATCTCTCACAGGGAACCACAGCAGCCATGGAGAGTTTGTCAGGCCAGTGGGCGTGTCTGTATTTGAGACAGATGGGCGTGTCTCTGAGCCCATATATGAACTCAAACTCATGCCTTTTTAGGCACGCATCTGTAACTCAAAAGTGGTAGTGGTGGTGCTTTTCCTCAGTCAAATTAGCTCAATGTAGCTGGATAATTTGCATTAGCAGCTTGGAAACCTTCTAAGAAAATCATGTCAAGTTGGCTTTCATGATTCTTAGCTTAGCAGTGAACATGCTAATCAGTGACGCAATGAAAAATCCTCTAAATTATAATTAGCCTAGCTAGCAAACCTCTTGTTGAACTAGCTAACATGTAGCCTTTGTGTTCCAAATACAGACAACATCAACCCAGCGCAAGCAAGCAGCTGTGCGTTCCTGCAGCCATGAGGGCGCTGGTCACGCACCAGCTTGTCACACTGGGGGTGAAAATGGCGACCGCGGGAAGTTGGGGAAGGAATGCGAGGAATGCGAGAGCGTCTCCCAGCATTGACCTTCAGGGGGAGATGTTGTCCCAGCAACGGCCTTGGCCGAGGCCAGTGCTGCCTCAGGGAGCCAAATGTTGATAAGATATAGATTGTTTGGTCTTTCGAACAGACGCAGTCTTGGCACATCCACACCACTCGTCCATATCTGTCCATGTCATCCATTCTGTTCAATTTGGTCTCCGAAATACTTATTCCTTGCAAAGCCGAAAGCTTCTCCAAGATGACAACCATGTTGTGGTTCAAGTTCTGAATAGCCACAGTCTGAGTGCCGACAGCTTTGCCCACCGCTTCAATCATATCGGGCAGCTTTGTGGGGCTTTGAACAGCTGTCACCGTTGTCTGATTTCCTCGATATACCAGGGCAATGCCTAATCCAATCAGCAAAAGTCCTGTAATCATGGTTCTGAATAGGTAGATATCTTCAATGTCCTCCACAGAAAGAATCGCCAGGCACATGACCCACCACCACTCCCACGCATCCATTGTGTAACCAGTCGCGAATGTTCTGGCAGGACAGGTGGGTTCCCCCGAACCCAGGCTTCTTGTCGAGAAAAGTGTGTCAATTTCATTAGGAGACCAGTTTATCAATTCCATGCTTTTTTAGTTTAGAAATTCAATGCAGAGAGAGTCTCTTAAAAAGCATAGGTAGACGAGACATAGAAGCACAAGCAGGGAAAAAAAAGGAGGGAGAGGGAGAGCAGAGAAAATGCGACCGCCTTCCATGGAAGCACAGAGAAAAATCCATTCACCTCATAGTCAACATCCCCGACTCGCCGTGTGACCTCAAAGGGCCCTTGCCACTTGGCAACTAATTTGGAGCTCAATGTAGGCAATAATATGAGCACTTTGTCTCCCGGTGTGAACTCTCTAAGGTGCGTGCCCCTGTCGTACAGCCAGACCTGATGTTCTCATGCCTACTGTAAATTCTCCTGGGTTAAGTGCATGAGGATGTGGAGTTTTGCAGGCAGGTTGAGAATGTACTGAATTTTATTCTTGCTAGCCGAAGGTCCCTCCTCCCAATTTTCTTGTAGCATGTCCAAAATGCCACATGGCTTACACCCATATAATAGCTCAAACAGTGAAAAACTTGTGCAGGCTTGCGGGACCTCTCGTACTGCAAATAACAGGGGCTCGAACCATTTATCCCAATTATGTGCACCCTCACTTACAAATTTTCACATTAAGTTTTTGAGTGTCTGATTAAATCACTCTACTAGCCATCCATTTGTGGGTGATAGACACTGGTGCGGATAGACTTAATTCCTAATAACCCATACAATTCGTGCAGTGTGCGTGACATAAATGCAGTGCCTTGGTCTGTCAGAATTTCTTTCGGAATTCTGACCCAGGAGATAATACGGAAGAGCGCTTCCGTAATACTATATGCTGAGATATTGCGGAGAGGCACCGCTTCCGGATATAGCGTTGCATAGTCCACAGAACTGAAATAAAGCGATACATTCTGGCCCAATCAGGGGCGGTCTCTGGTGCGTCGGGGATCCAGATCACAGCTCCCACCTCTATTGCAGAGCTCTGACTCTGGAGATGCTCCAGCTCCCTGTCGCGCCAGCACAACGGCCCAGGCTTTCCCTCTGCACTGGCGTTATGGGCGTCACTCACCTGAGGGGGAGGAGACACAGACATGGAAGAGGGAGATGAGAGGGCACCACGGGTGCAATGGGCTGGCTGGGGAGGAGCCGGCTGCTGCCTCTGTGGTGGGGGAACGGGGTGGGGGAGAGAGAGAGGGGGGGGGGAGGAGAGAGAGGAAATGAGGAGAGGCACCTTGTCCACCTGCCATCAGAAGTGCCTCCAGATGGTCCTCCGCCAACTCGATGGCTCGTTCTAGCGATGCCGGGTGATGACACTGGACCTATTCCGCCGTTCCTTCTGGAAGTCGAGAGATGAACTGTTCCAGTGCCACCAGATCAACGATCCCGTCAGGGTCGTGGTCTTCCACCCTCAGCCACAACCAGCAGGCGTCCTGGAGTTGCTGACCGAATGTAAACAACCACCCAACCTCCTCCAACATCAGGGTCTGGAAGCGCTGGCGATGTTGTTTCAGGGTGTGGCCGACATGCTGCAGGATGGCTTTCTTCAGATTGGCATACATGAGCCAGCTGTAAGCAGGGAGCTGCAACACTGTGAGCTGCGTCTCACCAGTCAGAAGCAAGAGGAGGCGCGCCACGTGCTGCTCGAGCAGCTACCCCCATGTTTTGGCTGCTTGCTTGAAGAGAGTGAGGAAAGCTTTCAGATTGTCCTGCGGGCCCATCTTCGTGAAGGTAACATGAGGAGGAGCCACTGTCGACACGAGCAGATGCCGGAATGCCTGGCGATCTTCCTGCTGTGCCAGCATCAAGGCTTCAAAGCACTGTTCTTGCTCCTTCCAGAGGGCGGTCAGCACTTGATGTTGGTTCTGTTGGGTGGTAGCAAAGGCATGGATGAGCTCTTTGAATGGGGAGGACTCCATGTGGTGGTTCCTTTCTGTACTCCCGGGTTACGGCACCACTGTAACAAGTCCCTGATGTAGGTGGAGTACAGAAGCATGGCAGGCAGGAGTTGATATACACAAACACACACTTTATTTTGCTTAGCTTTCTTAGCTTTTCAGCTTTTAATCACTCACACACATAACACACAACACTGTGTTCTGGTTGGGAGAGCTCCTTCTGTCTGCTCTCTCCCTCCTTTTCTATCCTCCATCACTGTAACAACACACACATAACATTAATTAGCCACAGGTGCATTGATTTTGCCACTCACTTTCCTTGGCCCCACCCTCCATTCACAAACCGATGCTTGGCCATGCCCCCACTGCCACCGTATCTTCACACACATGCAACTCACCCATGCTGTGGGCACTGATGCCCCCCATACCATCACAGATGCTGGCTTATGCACATTTCTCTTATAACAAACTGGATGGTCATGTTCACCTTTGGCACTGAGAAATCAACGTCTAGTTTTCCCAAAAACAAGCAAAAACGTGGACTCCTCTGACCACAGCACATGTTTCTACTGTCTTTTGGGCCATCAGAGATGAGTTCGGGCCCAGAGAAATTGGCAATGTTACTGCATAGAATTGATGAATGGCTTCCTCTTTGTATAATACAGTTTCAGGTTGCATTTTGGATGCAGCAATGGACTGTGTTAAGTGACAACAGCTTTCCGAAGTACTCCCAATCCCATGTGGCTATATTTGTCACAATAGCTTGATAGCTTCTCAGGCAGTGCCATCTGAGGGCTCAAAGGTCACACACATTCAACAGTGGTTTCTGACCTTGCCTTTTATGCACTGAGATGTCTCCGTATTCCCTGAATCTTTTCACAATGTTATGTACTGTAGATTTTGAAAGATCAAAAATCATGCAGTGAAAAATATTCTTTTTGAATTGACTAACAATTCTCTCATGAATTTTGGCACAAAGGAATGAGCCACAACCCATCTTTGCTTGCAAAGACTGACCCTTTGGTGCATGCTCCTTTTATACCCAATCATGATAGCAATTAACCTGCTTCTTGTGGAATCTTCCAAAATGGAGTTCTTTGTAGTTTCAAATCTTTTTTATTGTGAAAAGCATTTCAAAATATTACACATTAATACACATTCAAAGTTTTGTTTTAAGTAGGAGATAACAACACACAGACTAACCCACATATAACAACAGATAACAAATAACAAAATCCACCCTCCACCACCCACCCTCACACAAACACACAACCCACCCTGGGACTTCCTGATCTATTACACTGTTGAGGCAGTTAGATATTAATATGGATTAACAAAACAAAATCTTAACAAAATCAATGAATGTGCTGGAGAAGGGGATACCAAATCTCCTCGAATTTCTCCAGTCTGTTTGACAACACATACCGTATCCTTTCTAGGTGCAAAAGTCGGATCATTTCGTCTAGCCACATTTTAGCAGAAGGGGTCTCACTTTTCTTCCAGAATTGTAAGATTAATTTCTTAGCTGTAATTAACATGTATGATAGCAATTTTTGTTGGAATTCTGGGAGTGAATTAAACTTATCTGACACTCCTAGCACCACCAAAATTGGATCTGGTTCCAGTGCAGTCTCTAGCATATCTGATATTGATTTAAATATCTGGACCCAGAATGGTAACACCTTAGGGCAAAGAAAGTAACTGTGAAGCAGAGAGGCTTCATCTGCCATACATTTATCACACAGTGGGGAGATTTCTGGGAATATCTTGTGTAGTTTTGTTTTTGAGAGGTGGAGTCTATGGATTATCTTGAACTGAATCAAACAGTGTCTTGAATTAGCAGAGCATTTATGTATGTTTTCCAAAGCATCATCCCAGATTTCTTCACTTATTCCCTCCCCAAATTCTTGTTCCCAAAGAGTTTTAATCCCCTGGGTAGATGGTACGGACCTGCTTAATAATGCAGAATAAAGTGTAGAAATGAGATGCCTAGCTCCGCCTCGAAATATAAACAACACGTCCAAAGTTGTGGGTTCCACACAATCTAATTTGGGTACATGTTTCCTCACGTAGTCCCTCACCTGTAGGTATCTAAAAAAATTATTTTTATGTAGACCATATTGACTTTGAAGTTGACTGAAAGAGGCAAAATTTTTATCTATGAAAAGGTTTCCAATGTTCAGAATACCCAGCTCTCTCCATTGTGAGAAGGCAGAGTCCATACAGGATGGAGGAAAAGATGGATTTTTAGCTATAGGTAAAGAAAAGGACAGAGATTTAGCGTTGAACCTTGACTTAATCTGTTGCCATATGCGAATGCCATTATAAATTATACAGTTATGACTATAGCAAGCCTTCTGAATTTTTGTTGGCGCTAATACCAGTGTGCCAATGTCATATGGAGCACAGTCTGCTCTTTCCATTACAATCCAGGTTGGATCTATAAAAGTGTGATCCAACCACATTATCATAATGCGGAAAGCACAGGCCTGGTAATATGAAAAGAAATCAGGGAGGCCCATCCTACCATCTGACTTATGTCTGCAAAGATGTGGGTTTTTTTTATTCTAGGTGTCTTGTAATCCCACAAAAATGGAGTTATAAGTGCATCGAGCTGTTTAAAGAATTTCTTAGGGAGGAAAATTGGGATATTTTGAAAGAGATATAAAATTTGAGGGAGAAAGACCATTTTTATCGCATTAATTCTTCCTGCTAGTGAAATGGGAAGTGATTTCCAAAACTCAATGTTCTTCTGCAGCTTAGATATTAGTGGAGGGAAGTTGTACTTGTACAGTGACTGAAAGTCCTTAGTGACTCTGATGCCTAAATATGTAAATTCTTGCAGTGATATCTTAAAAGGGAACCCCTGTAAGGCTGAGAGATCATGTGTTTTTACAGGCATTAATTCGCTCTTTGACCAATTGATCCTATAACCTGAGAAGCTTCCAAAATGAGATATCAGATCTAGTATGGCTGGTATTGAAGACAAAGGTTTAGTCACATACAATAATATATCATCTGCATAAAGGGAAATCTTATTTAGTGTATTATTGATGTCATATCCATGTATGCGGGCCTCAGACCTTATCTTTTGTGCCAAAGGCTCAATGGCCAGGGCAAAGAGTAAGGGTGATAAGGCACACCCTTGCCTTGTACCTCTGTGCAAGAGAAAAGGTGGAGAAAGGATGCCATTAGTTAAAATTCTGGCACTAGGTCTGTCGTACAAAACCATCAACCACTTTTTGAAACCGTTACCAATTTTATATCTTTCTAGCGCAGAAAATAGATAAGGCCACAATAATTGATCAAAAGCTTTCTGTGCATCTAATGACAGGATAACTAAATCAGGAGAATTCTTTTTCTGAGAGTAAATTATATTAAAGAGGCGTCTGAGATTAAAGAAGGAGTGTCTGTTTGGTATAAAACCTGTCTGGTCCGGATGAACAAGTTTACTAATTAAAGAGTTAAGTCTGAGAGACAGAGTTTTAGCTAGTATCTTTTGGTCAGATGTCAAAAGTGAAATGGGTCTATAGTTGCTCACTTCCATTGGATCCTTCCCTTTTTTGGGTAATACTGTTATGATGGCCTCATTAAGTGAGGGAGGTAAAGTGCCATCTTCTTTTGCTTGTGTATACATTCTTAGAAGGTAAGGAGAGATAAGATCACTGAATTGCTTATAAAACTCGTTTGGAAACCCATCGGGCCCTGGGGTCTTACTATTTTTCAACAATTTAATTGTGTCCTGTATTTCTTCAACAGAAAGGTCCGCATTAAGGAAATCCTGATCTCGTTGTTCTAAAGCGGGGAGGTCGCAGCTGTCCAGGAATTTATCTATAATAGAATCATCTACTGTTCTAGAAGAGTATAACTCCTCATAAAATTTTTGAAACCTTTGATTAATATCTTTGTAGGAAACCAATATATCCCCCTGTTCTGATTTTAGTTGAGTTATTGTGCGATCACTCTCCATCTTCCTAAGTTGTCTAGCAAGCAATTTATGAGGCTTTTCCCCAAATTCAAAATACTTTTGTTGTGTGAACAAAAAGGCCCTGGTTATACAGTCTGACAGTATCTGATTGTATCTATACCGCAGTGAAAGTATTTTCTTGTACTTGTCAATAGAAGGGTGTACAGCATTTTCTCTGTCCATTTGGTTGATTTGTTTTTCAAGCTCAGTTAGTTCAGTCCGTCTCCTTCTCTTTCTTTCAGCCTGAAAAGATATTATGCATCCTCTAACATAAGCCTTTAGTGTTTCCCACAATATAGACGGTGATGTTTCGGGTAGATCATTCATTTCAAGAAAGAAAGTAATTTGTGACCCAATATATGTACAAAACTCTGGCTCTTTCAGGAGTTGTGGGTCAAGTCGCCACATCTTATCTCGCTTAGGTAGGTCATTAAGCTTTAAAGAAAGTGAGACAGGAGCATGATCTGAAATAATTATATCATGATATGTAACCTTATCTATTAGTGATATTAATTTGGAGTCTGCCAGGCAATAATCAATTCGTGTGTACACATTGTGAACATTAGAGTGAAAAGAATAAACCCTCTCTTGTGGATGAAAGATTCGCCATACATCAAAAATATTTGAATTTCTCAAAAATTCTTTTAGAAATATGCTAGATTTTGAAGATGGTGCTCTACGACTTGATGAGCGATCCAAATATGGGTCTAGTACCAAATTCAGGTCACCTGCTATAAGCAGATTAGTATGGGAGACATCAGGAATCTGAGAAACAACATGTCTAAAAAAAGAAGGTGAGTCAAGGTTGGGCCCATAAATATTGACCAGAGTGATTGGAAGTGAATACAGTTCACCTATTAATATAAGAAATCTACCATCTCTATCAGCAATAGTGGTTTTGTGGGTGAATGGAGTACCTTTTCTAAATAAAATGGCTACACCTCTAGCTCTTACTGCGCATGTTGCATGATACATTTGGCCAATCCATCTACATCGTAATTTAATATATTCATTCTTATTCAGATGGGTTTCTTGCAGAAATATTATGTCACTGGACAGTGTTTTTAGATGTGCTAGGATTTTGCCCCTTTTTACTGGCTGATTCAGACCTTTAACATTCCAGGTAACTACAGTAATTTGTCTCCCCTTCCCCAGTTGTGTCACATTACTTTGTGAAATTCTAACATAAAGAAAAACATTTTCAGCCTCATCAACCAAATCAAAGTGTCAATTTGTTTTTTAAGGAAGACCCTATCCCTCCCACCCCATGAACTCAGTGTCTGGCCTATACTAAAGAACCCCTCATAGTAAGGCGCGACCCCTCTAAGGAAGTTACATAAAGAAAAAAGAGACAAACATATAAGTAGTAAACACAACATACCCAACAAATACCTCCCTAACCTAACACTTCTTAGTAAGAAGTAGAATAGCTCCAGAACTAAGTATAATTTTTCTAACCATAGTAAACATAAACAACATTAGTAGTCTACACAAGCATTTAGTATGCACCAACAAGTAGACATAGTCACCACGTCATCAGGGAATAGAACGCCAGATCTAGACTGTCCGTTAATCTTCTATCCCACCATCCTGGCTGTCGTGATAAGACGGCTGGTCTCCTGTCGTCTTGTTCCCGAAGTGGCGCTCGGCAAATTCACAGGCTTTTCTGGCATCTGTATATACAGTCTCCGTGCCATTGAAAGTCACTCTCAGCTTCGCCGGGTAAAGCATTCCATATCGGACTCCTGGTTGGTCTCGGAGAAGTTCCTTGGCCCTATTAAACGCAGCTCTGCGCTTCACCACATCAGGAGTAAAATCAGGAAAGATATGAATACTCTGTCCGTTGAAGGAAAGTTCTCTCAAATCGGCGGCTCGTTTAAGTACCTTTGTAACATCCTGGTAATAGTGAAGTCGTGCGATAAGTGCGCGAGGTGGCGGGTTTTCACCGCCTGCCCTCCTCCGCAGAACTCTGTGTGCACGATCCACTAACGGGTGCTCTTCCAATGACAGCGCGTCTTTGAGGAGCCCAGATACAAACTTTCCAGTATCCATGCCCTTTTCAGAGCCTTCTGCCAACCCCACAATCCTCACATTTTGTCTCCTTGAACGTCCCTCCAAGTCAGCACATTTATCTGTAAGACGGTCAACTTCTGTGCACAGACGTTTCACCTCTGACTGGAGTTTGACGATAGCATCCGAACTGTGTGAGGCTGACTGCTCTAACTCCGCGATAGTTTCGCTGTGTTGGGCAGTGGAAGCCTGCAAGGTTGTTATATCAGCACGAATCTCCGTTTGGAAAGCAGACAGTTCTCCCCTAATCGCAGATGCCATCTCCGCGATTCGAGTGTCAATAGTCTGACATATTTCCATTTTAGTGGACTGGATATCAGAGCGTATTGACCCAATAGCTTCCAGGATTGTAGCATGGTTTGTCGAGGAGGTGTTAGCTTCCTTTGTATCTGCAGCATTAGCTCCGTCTTTCTTTCTGCCTAGAGACTGTTTGCCTGTTTTCATCGTGGCTCCCAATGAGTGAAAACGTCGTCTAGGGTATATTTAAGTATCACTTGTGCGAGATAATGTCCAAGATATCAGGTTATAATACCATTTTAATCAAACCATGCCGGAGCTATCGAGGGAAGCGACCTACCACGCCATGGCTCACTAGCGCCCGTTCCTCAGATTTTGAAGCAGGTGCCTCAAACTCTCTGGACATTGCACCCCAATGAGGTTGGACATGTACAGTTACCCCCATACACTGCCAGTCTGAAAACATCTGTATGCATTAATCAGTTGGTTATTCCTGTCAGCCCTCCTATACCAGACATAACTTCCATTTTATTATCTATTCCTAGTCAATGTACCAACTTTGTCATTGATCTTTGCAGTGCATTTTTCAATGTCCCTGTTAGTGTGGAGACTCAACCCATATTTGCCTTTACTTTTAAGCAACAATACACATGGACCTGCCTACCTCAAGGGTTCATTGACTCCCCTGCAGTCTTCTCTGTTGTTATTCAAAGCTCACTGACCTCTCTGATCCTCCCTGATGGCTGCACATTGCTCCAATTTGTGGACGACATTCTGCTGTCAACTGAAGATGAGTCCAAGTATGAACAAGGTTCTCTGGCTCTTCTTATGAGCCTGGTTAGGAGTGGATTCAAAACCTCATGATACTTGAGGTGGCTCCTCCCTCAGATAAGACTGCCAGGTTGTCTTTTCTTGGAATCATTAACTGTCATCAGCACATTCCAGACGTTTCTCATCATGACAAGATGTCCTGTTTCAAAGATCAGCCAAATGACATTGTATGGTCCTCTGAAATGAAGCACTCATTTTGTTATCTGAAACAGTCTCTCACTTCAGCTCCAGCACAGGATCTGCTTCACTACAGTCTGCCATTCCATATGTATTTCTCAGAGGACAGAGTGACCACGGTGGGGGTTCTGGCCCAAGAGCATGGCAGAGGTTATCGTCCTGGAGCTTATCTCTCTAAGATGCTGGACCCTGTGGTCCAAGGTACGTTTGCACGCTGTTGCAGCCTCTGCTCTCATAGTGACTGATGTAAAAAAAAAAAACTGGTACTGTCTCACCCTTTGATTTTGTGTGCATCACATCAGGTATGCTCAGTTTTGAACAATGTTCAGACCCAACTTATGACCACTCAGTGGCGTTCTGGTTACAAGTATATTCTGTGTGCCACTCAAAACTTGTCTATCAATCTACATGCACTGATACCACAGCTCTTTGTTACACTGCATGTTGTCTTCCTGCAGATCCAGCCCAGATCCAGCATGGTTGGAACATGACTGTCCAGATGAAATTACCTCCACCTCGTTGTTGAGGTCTGATACGTCTCAAACTCCCTTTGAGCATGGTGTGCACATGTTTGTGGACAGCTCTTGTTCAAAACCCAATAATTCAGTTTTTCTGTGTGGGTATTCTGTTTATTCTACTGATTACCATTACTCATTTGGGGTAGCTCATGATTTTAGGAAAATCTAGCACTTGTGCAGCTTTAAGGCCGCTGAGCGTAAGCCAAAAACACACGCCTCTCTTGTTGATCTTTTGGGAGCATGTTCCCTGCCTAAGAAAGTTCCCATAGTCAAAACTGAAGGTCATGACTCTGGTGACTCGAATGAAGCCTGTGGGAACTGCTTAGCAGACCAAGTTGCTAAATGGGTGGACAAAGCAGGTAAATCGTGCCCATATGTTTCTGAACTTGTTTATTTGATGTTTTCTCATTTTTCTTTGTCTCCTGACAGTCAAGAGTTTTTAAACAGTCTCAGGCTACTGAGGCAGACTTGACCTTCTGCCATCCATCCTTTGTGAAATTAGCATAACTCCCAATTCAAGAACCAAATTGTCTTTTGAGGTGATTATGGAAGCCCATTGCTAACTCTTTGGACCAAAAGTAACCCTGATGTTTCATTTACAGGTGATCTGGACATGATTATTAGCGATTACCTAAAGGGTACTGGTACTGCATTTAAACATGATCGATATCGATAGGACAAGACCAAATTATAATAATGCACACAAGTGCAGCCACCTGATTACTGTAGCTATCATAAGTAGCTTTAAGTGCTTAAAAGTCCAAAAGCATATCAAGTTTTTGCACATGGGCAGCCAACATGGTGCCCGTGATGTGACGTCAAGCCGTTGATAGCCAGGTAATAATAATAATAATAATAATAATAATAATAATAATAATAATAATAATAATAAAGTTAAATTTATATAGCACCTTTCTCAATACCCAAGGTTGCTTTACAATTATCAGGAAAAGGTACCGGAAATTATGTGTAGCCGATGTAAACATACTTTTTAGCTTGGATTTAGTCAGTTGAAAAAGAGTTATCTCAAGTCAGGATGGACAGCAGAGAAACCGGATATCTATATGAACCTCAAAAAAGGACTATCCACATCTGCTAAATGATTTCAGCAATGAATCATTGGATGATTCTAATGATGAAATCATGGTGCTTTGCAAATGTGAATGTTTGGAAGGCAGGTCAAAAGGTTTCAGCAGCTTTGTGCTGATGTGGAAAGTGTGCCAAGCAGAAAACTGACACTGAATGTGTTTGTTGTAAAGAGCATGAACTTTTATGCAACAGGCACAGTCACTGAATTGTTTCACGGATAAACCTGGTTTGGAAATGTATGTCATACACAAGCCTGCACTGGAAATGGACTATATACAGATGATGATAGCCTTTTATGTAGCATGTACCATGATAGCATTGTAGCCTGATGTGAGAAGGAGAGCACCAGATGGAGAACTCGCAAATTGGTAAGCAACATATTATATATTGAAACTCAGTGTGTACGTGTATTTATGTACGTGTGTCCATACTAGCTATAAAGCCTATTTATTTATTACATGTGTGAATACAGGTATAGAGATGCAATGTGCCACAATAGTTTATATGGTCTAAATATAGACTAGTGACAGCTAGAAGCTGAGTGTGAATTTATAGCAGAGCAGAGCATATGGAGGGGATCAAAGCTCCATACTGAAGAGATACTTAAGGTAATGCATCTGCCTGACTTGTATGTTTTTTACAACCATAGAGTACCTGATCATAAGTGCAAGGCTCTTATGTGCATATCTCATAAACACTTGATGACCAGACAACAAAATGTGTATCTTTATTTACATAAAAAAGATGGGTTTTATCCAGTACTTATTTTTAATTTGCTTTTTAAAAATAACGTGGGATTATTTATTAACATTTATTAACACAC
>JANZLB010000005.1:10922610-10934186 GCA_026167865.1 Notarius quadriscutis | reverse complement strand
GCTTCAGATGGGTTAAATGCAGAGGATAAATTTCACTGTGCTTGAAGTGTGCATGTGATGAATAAAGGTTCTTAATTTAATTTAATAACAGCATGTTTATTCCTCCTGCTGTATCTGCAGCAGTTTAATAATGCCATGTGATACTAAGTGATATGAGCCAAGTGAAAATTATGATTACAATATTTTTAAATTAAATAATGAACAACATGTCATACTTTTTATCAGATGGATTGATACCTATTTTTTTCAAACTGAGTAGGAGTACGTTTTTCCTTATCAATAGCAAAACATGTGACCTGAAATGAGGACTGAGAAAACGAAGGGGTCATGGGTCATTTTATTTAGCTCTGATCATATGATAGATCATATTTAGATCTGTTGTGTTTGTGTTTAAGATGCTATGAAATTTAATCACCATCTTGAACATAGTGTAAGGATGACCGAACTGAGCATGTATCAGTAAGCATGGTCATGATAACTGAGCACAAGATGGCATGGGAAAGAATGCACGAGTGTCTCAGTGCTCACAGAACTGATGCTCTCTCATGCTTAGTGGCCTTCAGTGCATGCTTACATCACATCACTCATACTTGTGAATACTTTTGCGTGCACACAATTCATGCCACTTTTAATGAACACAATCTGTGCATGAAGATGTTTTATCAGGTTACTTGTATCGTTAGGAAGATGCTGTTCCTTCACAAAGCACAGTTGATCATGAAATATGTCCAGATCACATTAATTTCATGTTGTCTGTTTGTTGAGTAGCATAATAGCGTTCACTGGGCTCATGCCACATAGTATTACATGGTATTGGATATCGGTATTGGAGCATTTTTATGAGTAAATGAGCATCAGACCAATATGCGCCCTTTGTTAGCATATTTAATGATGTGGAACGTTCATGAGACAAGTTATTTCCAGTTATCACTTATGTTACAGATGCTGTAAACAGCCATCAGCTTCCCTTTTCTCGCTTACTGAAGACTCCTGTAAATATAACACATTTTTTAAAATCTGTTTATTGTTACTTTTAGATTATTAGTGTATACAGGTTTAGGTTATCCTTTTTTCCCCCTCAAACCAGATTGAATCATGTCAAAACCTTGACAGTAAGTCAAGGTTGGTTTTGTTAACACATAATTGATGAAGCAGGTGAACACCAACAGAATATTAGACAAATGGTCGTACTGTTTTGATCAGGATAAGTCAGGATAGATACCAAATTTTGTACACAGATTTCTCACATGAAAATTATAACATAAGCTCAGTATAGTAAAACGGTGACTGTGCAGAGAGAAGATAACTAGCAGAAATTGCTGTAGATAAACACAAATGGTGCAAGGCATTATCTTTGGACATTTGTAATGAAGCCCCATGCAAGATCATGCTGATCCATTTCATATAAATGCTGCGTGTTCATGTCTGAGGCAGCAACACACAGCTGCAGGGAACAGGTGTGTGTGTGTGTGTGTGTGCATGTGTGTGAGAGAGAGCATGCACCCCTAATGAAACAGCTTCTCTCCACCAAACAGATGCAGAGATATTTCATGCAGCGAGCTGTCTCTATCTTCATCTGTCATAAATAATAAGCCCTAGAACATCAGATATGCTCAAATATGCATTCCTATATCCCAAAGATATGCAATATTTCTAATTCTAAATAAAGCAGAATCAGGAATCTTTTCAAATGCTACTTGAATCATTCTCTTTGTGAGTATTAACATCCTTACAAATTGAAAGGATTATGTAGCAATGAAGCATCCATGTGTCCTAAGAGTTGCAGTTTACTGGAAGCCAAGATGTTACAAATCTCAGTATTGTATATTCTGGGCCAGTTGAATGTATTTTATAGTACTTATAACAGTATTCCTTTTCCAGCATGAGAGGAAACTACAGTCATAAAGAAATAATGAATCATTCCATCACGTTTGGTTTTTGAGTTATTTAAACTATTCAGTCTTGATGTATGCTGGCCTGGTGGTGTAAGTGGTTAGCACAGTCACCTCACAGCAAGAAGGTTCTGGTTTCGACCCCAGTGGGTGATGGGGGCCTTTCTGTGTGGAGTTTTCATGTTCTCCCTGTGCCTGTGTGGGTTTCCTTTGGGTGCTCCGGTTTCCCCCACAGTTCAAAGACATGCAGTTAAGTTAATATGGGACGACCTTGGGCTAAAGTGCCCAAGAGTGGTGGCACGCACGAACGCAGCGGCTTTGCTTTCCTATGATTAATTAAATTTTTCTACATTGTAGAACAATACTGAATACATCAAAACTTTGAAATAACATATGAAACATATATGGAATTATGTAGTCAACAAACAAGTGTTTAAAACCCCCAAATGTTTCATATTTTAGATTTTTCAAAGTGGTTAGCATTTACCTTGATGATGCGTTGCACACGATTAGCATTATCTTAACCAGCTTCATGAGGTAATCACATGGAATGATTTTCAATTAACAGGTATGTCTCATCAAAAGTTAATTAGTGGATGAGTTTATTGCCTTCTTAATGTGTTTGAGATCAAACCGTAAAGAATAAATAATAAAAATATAGTAAATAGCCCGATTCCACAACTGTAGTAAACCATATTATGTGAAAAACTGCTCGACTAAGTAAAGAGAAATGACATCCATCATTACTTTAAGACATGAAGTGACTTATAATTTATAAAAAAAAAGAAAAATTAATTAGGTGTGTCCAAATTTTTGACTGCTACTGTATATATTTAATATGCATGATATGGCCAGAAGTTCGTGGACACCTGACCATCACACCCATATACGGTTCTTCCCCAGACTGTTGCCATAAAGTCAAAATCACACAGTTGTCTTTGTATGCTGTAACATTACAGCATACAAAATTACTGGAACTCAGAGGCCCAAACCTATTCCATCATCACAATGTCCCTGTGCACAAAGCAAGAGCTCCATGAAGACATGGTGTGTTAAGGTTGGGGTGAATAACTTGAGTGTCCTGCACAGAGCCCTGAACTCAACCCCACTGAACACCTTTGGGATGAACTGGAACTGCACCACAGACCTCCTCATCCAACATCAGCACCTGATCTCACTAATGTTCTTGAGTTGAATGCTTTTATTATATTATATATTTTATATAATATGATACAAATGTAACATACAAATCCAGTGCTTTTATTACACAGTACACTGCAACAGGCATAAGTATTGAAAGACTCCAACCATGAGCATGTATTCTGATGAGGAATTGTCCTGTGTCTCTGATTCGTCCAAATTCACTTTGGATTCACTTTAGGTAACACTCCTGAACTTCATGATCACACCTGAGGGAATGCAAGACCAGCTGCTTGGTATACTGGTGGCTAGAGAGAGGCCAGACCTAGAAGAGGAGAAACAAGCCCTCATCCTTCAGGGAGCGGAAAACAAGAGGTATCCCTCGGGAGAACCTTTATTTCCCAATAGTGCTATTATTTCTGTAGAATGTGGTACCAGTTGTTATGTGGAAGTTTCTATTAGTTTCTTTGAGAGTGATTGAGCTCACTTGAACTGTGAGCAGTTTAGGACAGTGGATGTAGATAATCTAGATGATCTGCTGCTTATTTTTAACTCAGAAAGCGAACACCAGTACTAAGAAATGAGATTCGTGAGGTGATGAGATGAATAGGATGCATTAATTTAGAGGACCCCCCCCCCCAATTTTGTCAAAGCAGGAACAATGTCTACTGAAGTTCTTAGATCTTAAGACCTAAAAGTCAAGTTGATTGGAATTGTGATGTTTTGTGACTTGCTGGTCTTACCTACTAAACATCCCTGATAATTCCTTCCTCATGCTGTAGACAACTTCAGGAGATCGAAGACAAGATTCTGGAAGTACTCTCAGCATCTGAAGGGAACATCCTAGAGGATGAGACAGCTGTCCAGATTCTCTCCTCCTCCAAAGTGCTGGCCAATGAAATCTCAGAGAAGCAGGCTGTGGCCGAGGTGACAGAGAGAAAGATTGATGAAGCCCGTATGGGCTACATGCCCATTGCAGTCCATTCTGCCATCTTGTTCTTCTCCATTGCTGACCTGGCCGACAGTGAACCCATGTACCAATACTCACTCGGCTGGTTCATCAATCGCTTTATCTCAACCATTGACAACTCGGACAAGAGCAAGGTTCTGGAGCAGAGGTGTGAAGCTGCTTCAGTTGATTAGTGGATGTTTTGTGTAATTAGTATTGCACATTGCATGCGAATCATTAACATGTTGGCATATTACCATGCTAGCAACCTTGTATACCTTAGCAGCCACCGAGAAACTCCCAAGCAACCATCTAGCTGCTTTGTGCGCAATACACTGCATTCTCCTTAGGGAATGCACTTTCTAGTTAATTCTGTTACTTTTAACTGTCCTGGTCATTAAACTTTAGGTTATCTTATAGCTTTAAAAACTGTTTATGCTTTAGCACATTTTTTTTTCATCAAGCAAATGTAATCGAAAGCAAATTAAGTGACATTTTGGGTTGGTTATTTTTATTATAAACAATACAGGTATGTTGGAAGATACGCGTATGTTCTTGCACATGCTTTCACATCTAGTTGATAGATAACAGATGGAAGTCTGCATGAGATTGGCAATCAGACTTAAACTAAGAAAAAAAAACGGTTTTAAATGAACCATCACTGGCACATACAGTTATCAGACTGATGACACATAATACAGTTGGACAGTAGCTGTGTGAACCATTAACCATTTTTTAAGCTGCAAAGGATCATGCATACAGTATACAGTAATTCTAGCTTGCATTGAAACAGGGTCTGAAAATTCTTAGTTTTTATCACCTCAGTGTTTCTGCCCTGCGTTTATCAACACTTAATGTGTAAATAGCATCATAATCTGATGCATCAAATCATGATGTACAATGACACATGCAACAAAAAAGCACGTTGCTTACCCTAATTTTTAAATTATCTTAATTATTATAGCCATTTTTAAAATGCTTGCTTTGGTGCAAGTTTCAAATAATTGCTTTAGAAAAACCAATGAAAATCTTTGTCAGGTAAAAAAGTTTCTATGCCCCAAGATTGATCCAGCATCACACTGACTAAGCTTTTTTGCCTTTTAGATGTCATCAGCTTCTTGTATTGCTACCCAATCAGAATGTTTAACATATTACATTGTCAATAGTTGATGGATTTGTTTCCTTAACCTTTAGTAACTTCTCTTAAATTTGAAAAATTGGAATGGATATAATGTATTGCGAAGCACAAAATAGGAGCAAATCTAAGTCGTCAATTATTTAACTAGTAACGGAGTGCAATGTAGATTTGCTGCATTTTTAGAGCTGTATAAGAACTTTAGAAGAGCATAAAAAGATTGAGCTAAAGGGGATGTTGTCCACAATTTATCTAAATAATTAATCACTATGCATCAATAACAGCAACAATAAGTAGTGTTACTGTCAGCTCTATGATCATTTTCATTATTTGTTCTTTCTTCCTTCCTATTTGTGTGTGCACGCAGATTGCAGACCCTAAGAGACCACTTCGACTACTTGCTGTATGTCAATGTGTGCCGATCACTCTTCACAAAGGACAAGCTGCTCTTCTCCTTCTGCCTCACTGTTAACCTGCTTAAACATTAAAACCTCGTGAGTGTTGTATTTCCACAGCCATGCTGAATACCTGCAGTGTTCACAAAATGTTATTTGAGAAACCAAGTAGCTGAGTTCAAAGTTAAAATGAATGGAGTGCAATGTAGATTTTGCTGCAGTTAATATTGCATGCACAATTGAAAAAATATAATTTACTGAATCCATTAAAAATCACATGCTCTTCAGGGCTCAACATTAACTTTTTAATCCACTTGCCCAGTCGGACAAGCAGCAAGATTTTTCACTTGTCCTGACCATCACCTTTTTATTACTATGTGTTTACCTGTTCATTGGAAGGAAAGTTTATCAAAAAGCAGTTATAGTTATGATAATTATTATGCTATAATGATTTATAATTTTTCAATAAAACTCAAACTTTAACTGTAACAATAAACAAAAACTATCCAATGTCCCATTATGGTGCATGTGTTGTGATAACCCATTACCTGAGCTGCAGTTTTAAGAGTTAGACTCATCCAAATTCAAAGCTTCTGGAAGAAATAAAGTTAAATCTTGATTAATCCAGTAAAACTTGAAGTTTAAATTAATTTCAAGAAATGAAACCAAAAGAAAACAAGTTGGACATGATAAGGGTGACAGAATCACATTGTGAATTAAAACAAACCATAAGTGAGTTTGGCACTGTTGTAAAATTCCCGCAAAATATTTTGACATTTGTGATGTTTAATGCGGACCATACAAAAGAAAAATACAATGAATGTCTGAATGAAATGAAGATTCACCACAGATATTTAATTTATTGAGGTATTTGATCACCGTTTCTCCAATATCAATGAATTCAAAGTGTAATAATCTATAAATATTACGACATGGTTATTTTTACAAAATGCACCTGCTGTACTCAGCTCCCCTGGAATTTCATAAACAATAGCATGGCTGGATCGAGGTGACTGAACTAGTCTTTTTGGAAATTTATTGATGTAGCTCTTAAATAATTACTATAAAAATGGTGATTTTCAACAATCCTTAAAAGATACAAAAGCATAAAGTATCATTACTATATTGTTTGGGGCAGCTATGTGTAATACTTTAAGTAATTTTCTCTAGTCTGTAAACCAAATTAGATAGGTCTATATGTAGAATACATGACAATAAAATATGTAGAGTAGATACTATTTATCTAAACTGCTTATTACTATTATTTAATACTGTTATTTTTTATATACTATTGCAGCTTTAAGCAAGTCTTCAAGGAGTTTGGCCTTATCATGTAGCCTGGGCAACTAACCAGCTAGTATAAATAATGTGCACATGAACAAATGACACTGTTAAACTCACCTCAACATGTCTGTAATAATTGTTTACCCCACCATGGGTAATGCTAAAGTCACTGTTACAAACGCTACAGCATACTGTTAGTAAGCCCGTTGAACCATGGACACCTTGGACTACACCTCCCACAATTCACAGTGCCCTCGGTCTCCTGACTACTGACTCAGCTGCCAATCATTACTCCAATTAGTCCCCCTGCCTATATAAACCTCTCACTCTCTTCACCTCATTACGAAGTATCGTTCTGCCTTCCACAGTATATACCACGCCTTGTTATTCTCTGACTGACCCTCGTTTTTCTGACTCTGGTTTCCCTGTTCTTCGTTTACTCTTTTGTGTCTTCCCTATAACATTGTTTGCCAATCGCCCAACCCTCGCTTGTACTACGACTCTGATTCTCCTCTCATGTTTCGGCTTTGTCACCATCTTCTCTATGACACTCTTCTGCGTTTACATCCATAAGTGCCTGCACCATGACAGGATACTTCGCCGCAATGGATGTAGCGGAAGGAGCACAGCGAACTGCTCTCAACGCCCAAGGACACTTATTAGGAGAGCATCAGCAGATGCTTGCCAACCTCAACACCAAAATGTCCCAGCTAGTAACTGTGATGTCACAGGCCCTCATGACACGTCCTGAGTCAGCTCCGATCCCAGTGCTACAACTTCCAGCTCTGGAGAAGTTTGCCGGAGATCCACTCACCTGTAAGGGCTTCCTTCTCCAATGCTCCATGTATTTCATGGCTCTACCTAGCTTATCGGACGAGAACAAGTTTGCCAAATTTCTCACCTTCCTCATGGGAAAAGTGCTATGGTGGGCCAGCGCAGTTTGGAATAAGTGTGGTGAGCCAACTAAACCTTATGAACAATTCCTCACTCTGTTCAAAAGGGTTTTTGATCACGAACCTGAGGGGATTGAAGTAGGTGAAAGTTTACTCACCATATCACAGGGCTCCAAAAGCATGGCAGGGTATGCCTTAGAATTCAGAACACTGGTGGCCGCTAGTGGTTGGAATGATCCCACACTGAAGGCAGTATTTCACCAAGGCTTACGCCCTAAAATTCTAAGTGAACTTGCCTACAGAGATGAACAGCTCACGCTCGATTCCCTCATTGACCTCACGATTCACCTAGGCAATCTTTTAGCTCGTCAGCCCTCTCTACAAGAGAATAGTAAATCGGAACTCACGTCTGAAGAAAATTCTGCCATGGACATCTCACACACACGTTTAACTCATTCTGAATGAGCCAGAAGAAGGAAGGAAGGACTTTGCTTCTATTGTGGTAGCCCTGAACATCAACTCACTTGCTGTCCCATTCATCCGTCATGCTCATCCCTTTCAGAAGGTCCTCCATGCAACGTAAGTCTGTTAAGGAGATTCAATTCCAAATCATTCAAGGTTCCTGTACTGTTAAAGTTGGCTGCTTCTACCCATATCCTCTCTGCTTTCATTGATTCAGGGGCAGACGGGAACTTCATCAGCAACTCAGTCATGCAGAAGTTCAACTTGCCAACAACACCACTGCACAGTGCGCTCAGCATTTGGACCATCAATAGAGGACCAATAGGAGATGGATTTGTCACCCTGCACATGGCTCCTCTCTGCATCCAAGTGGGTGCCATCCACTCTGAACACATTTCATTCTACCTCACTGCCACCATAAATCATGATATCCTGGGCTACCCATGGCTGCAGCTTCACGACCCTCTCATCTCTTGGCAGAATAAGGATATTCTACAATGGTCTTCTGCATGCTTTCAGAGCTGCATCACTTTACCTCAAGTCACTCTCACATCCACCTCTGTGGAGAGCCCCCAACCTGATACCCTTGACAACGTCCCTGAATGTTATCTCAACCTCAAGGAGGTTTTTAGCAAAGGAAAGTCCTGTGGTCTACCACCTCACAGGCCATATGACTATGCTATTGACCTCCTACCAGGCATGTCACTACCTTGGGGACGCATCTACCCTCTGTTGCAGAAGGTACAAGCAGCCATGGAGGAGTACATTCAGGAGGCTCTCAAGCAGGGTTACATCCGCCCTTCTAGGTCTCTGACCTAGGCAGGTTTCTTTTTTATGGAAAAACGAGGTGGAGGGCTTTGCTCCTGTATTGACTACAAGGGACTGAACTAAGTATCAGTGAAATATCCCTATCCACTTCCTCTACTTCCTGCAGCTCTGGAACAACTTTGTTCTGCTAAGATATTTTTTTAAACTCAATGTATGCAGCGTGCACAATTTCCTCCAGATCAAGAAGGGAGATGAGTGGAAAATGGCATTCAGTACCACTGCCAGTCACTTCGAATACTGGGTGATGCCATATGGTCTTTCTTCAGCACCCAGTGTGTTCCAGTGCTTCATCAATGATATGCTACAGGACTTGCTGGGTCAGTATGCCATAGCCTACATTGACGGCCTTATATACTCCCCAGAAGAAGAGAGCCATCATATTAGAACAGTTCTACAATGCCTGCTCCAGAATCATCTCTTTGTTAAAGCAGAGAAATGCGAGTTCCACCAAACATGTATCTCCTTCCTGGGGTACGTCATCAGTGCCAAGGGGGTTTGTATGGATGCATCAAAGGTCTCTGCCATCACGTCTTGGCTCACTCCCTCATCTGTCAAAGAACTTCAATGCTTTTTAGGTTTTTGCAAACTTCTATTGCTGGTTTATCAGAGGGTTCAGTTCCATCGCCGCCCCTTTAACAGCACTCCTCAAGAAGGGACCCAAGCAACTACAATGGAACCCCACAGCAGAAGAGTCCTTCTTTCATCTTAAGAAAGCGTTCACTTCAGCACCCATTACAACATCCCCACCCTTCCAAACCATTCACAGTGGAAGTCGACACCTCTGACAGGGGAGGATTCAGTGGGATTCTCTCTCAATGCTTTGGGGGGAAAAAAAAAACTTCATCATGTGGCCTTCTTTTTGAGGAAACTCTCACCAGCAGAAAGAAACTACGACATGGGAAATCAAGAGTTACTCACTATCAAGCTGGCCCTCGAGGAGTGGCACCACTGGCTGGAAGGTGCCAACTACCCATTCATTATCCTCACAGACCATAAGAACTTAGAATATCTCAGGAAGGCTAAGCGGTTGAACCCCCATCAGGCCAGATGGGCCCTCTTCATGAAATTTAATTTCATCATCTCTTTCCACCCTGGTTCAAAGAATACGAAGGCTGATGCTCTCTCACACATCTTTGCCCCCCCTCATCAGGAATCCTCTGCACACCCCATCCTCCCTTCTCAATGCTTCATCCAGTCTATCATGTGGGACCTAGACAGAGAAATAAGAAACTCTCAGCTGCAGCAACTTCCCAAGAATCTTCCACCAGGTCTACTCTATGTACCCAAGCAGTTTAGAAGCAAACTCAAGTGGGAATCATGCAGTATGTCTTATATTAGTTACAGTATTGCTGTTATAGTCACACAATGAAACCAGCAACCGTCAAGTTTATTTGTATAGCGCTTTTAACAACAAACATTATCACAAAGCAGCTTTACAGAAAAATTAAAGACTTTTTAAACATGAGCTAATTTTATCCCTAATTTATCCCTGATGAGCAAGCCTGTGGTGGCAAGGAAGAACTCCCTCATATGACATGAGGAAGAAATCTTGAGAAGAACCAGACTCAAAAGGGAACCCACCCTCATTTAGGTGATAACAGATAGTGTGATTGTACAGCGGGGAAAATAAGTATTGAACGCATCAACGTTTTTCTCAGTAAATATATTTCTGATGGGGCTATTGACATTTTCACCAGATGTCAGTAACAACCCAAGTAATTCACACATACAAAGAAATCAAAACATATATGTCCATAAATTAAGTGTAATAAAGTGGAATGACGCAGGGAATAAGTATTGAACACGCTTACTGAAATGTATTTAATACTTAGTAGAAAAGCCTTTGTTGGTAATTACAGCTTCAAGACACTTCCTGTATGGAGAAACTAGTCGCATGCATTGCTCAGGTGTGATTTTGGCCCATTCTTCCACACAAACCATCTTCAAATCTTGAAGGTTCCGGGGGACTCTTCTATGAACTCTGATTTTCAGGTCTTTCCATAGATTTTCAATTGGATTCAAGTTGGGTGATTGACTGGGTCATTCTAGCAGCTTTACTTTCTTTCTCTAAAACCAACTGAGAGTTTCCTTCCTTGGCTATGTGTTTAGGATCACTGTCTTGGTGAAATGTCCACCCTTGTTTCAGCTTCAACATCCTGGTAGATGGCAGCAGATTCTTATCAAGAATGTCTCGGTACATGTCTCCATTCATCCTTCCTTCAATTACATGAAGTTTGTCAGTACCGTATGCTGAAAAACAGCCCCACACCATGATGTTCCCACCTCCAAATTTCACTGTTGGTATGGTGTTTTTGGGTGCCATTTCTCCTCCAAACATGACTTCATATAATTAATGACATCCAAAGAGTTCAAGTTTGGTCTCATTTGGTCTTCCAGTATTTCATAGGCTTGTCCAAATGTTGTGCAGCAAACTTCAAACAAGCTTCAACATGCTTTTTCTTCAGCAATGGAGTCTTGCACGGTGAGTGTGCATAGAGGCCATGGTGGTTGAGTCCATTACTTATTACCTCCGCCAAGGAGGTTATGTTTTCGGTAGCGTTGGTTTGTTTGTTTGTTGGTTTGTCTGTTAGCAACATT
>JANZLB010000005.1:10759088-10772819 GCA_026167865.1 Notarius quadriscutis | reverse complement strand
ATGAGAGCTAAGTGAAACCAGAGTCAAATTCCTCGTGTATGTCCACATATACCTGGCAATAAAAGTGTTTCTGATTCTGATAACTTGAGTTTCTTAACCCCCTGAAAATTGTGGGCTCCTGTTTCTCACCCAGGACTTATTTTTTACATCCAAGTATTATTACAGAAAGTGACACAGAAAGTCGCAGACTGAAAGTTTTACATTTCCAAATCTAGTTTCAATAGTTCAGACAATATCAGCCTTGAACATGGTTCAGTCAGGATGCCTTGGTCTGACCAAGAGTCTGAAGTCTGATTCGGATTGGATAAAACTTACACGAGGAGATGGGGTGATGTAATTATTACTAGAGTATCTCTGGGATTTCAGTCCTGTCCAAATCCTGTATTTCACCTTCTATACAATGTAGAAATAACCACTGGTGATATATACACCTCTGTCTGAATGGGCATGCTGGAAAGCTTTTTCTTCAGTATAAATACAGGAAACACTTTTTTTCCCCCTTTCGTCTCCTGTTGACATCAGGAGGAAATAAGGTACTGGATGAGTTTAAAATTCAGAATAAATGGCCATATAAGAAGATTTATCAAAGAAGCAATGCTTCTGGGGGGTTAAGTAAGTTATTGAGTTAAGAAAAAGAAGAAGAAGAAAAGAAGAAGCAGAAGAAGAAGAAAAGAGGAAGAAGAAGCAGAAGAAGAAAAGAGGAAGAAGAAGCAGAAGAAAAGAGGAAGAAAAGAAAAGAGGAAGAAAAAAAAGAAGAAAAAAAGAATGGTGTCATCATAGACGCTCTGCAAACTTGCAGCACATCCCATATTCAAGTTTTCATCACATGTATTCACCAGCACATCTGTTTTCAGAAGCATGTGCTGAAGCCAAAACTGTCACACCGACCTTGCTGTTATTGTACACTATTACAGCAGACATGCAGGAAGCATATTTAGACCTGTTACACAAGTTTCAACACATGTATGCTGATCAAAATGCACCTGTTCCATGACACATTGTAAAGTAACACCAAGTTTAGACATTTTGCACATCCTGCATCAACTTACTGACATCAGAATCAGTTTCATAACATTTTTGTAATGCAATCCACCTCCAGTGTGACGTCAATAAGTTTCCCCATTGCACATAGTGAACAAAATATTTTCACTAATTTACCAATTTATATTTGTGACTAATAGGATTGTTTAAATCAATAAATAACATATTACATAACTAACACACCAATCAGCCATAAAATTAAAAACAGGTGAACTGAATAACATTATCTCATGACAATGGCACCTGGGATACATTAGGCAGCAAGAGAACAGTTAGTTCTTAAAGTTGATGCGCTGGATGCAGGAAAAATGGGCAAGCATAAGGATCTGAGTGACTTTGACAAGGGCCAAATTGTGATGGCTAGATGATTGGGTCTGAGCATCTCCAAAACGGCACATCTTGTAGTATGCAGACACCTTTCAGTTTTAACCAGCATTAACTTTTTCAGCATTTTATGCTACAGTAGCCCTTCTATTGGATTGGACCATATGGCCCTTCAACACCCGTGACCCTGTCCCCAGTTGTCCTTCCTTGGACCACCAGAACATACCGGGGACACCCCACAAGCTGTGCCATTTTGGAGATGCTCACACCCAGTCACCTAACCATCACCATTTAACCCTTGTCAAAGTTGCTCAGATCCTTACGCTTGCCCATTTTGTCTGCTTCCAACACAAATTTCAAGAACTGTTCTCTTGCTGCTTAATACAGCAAGAGAACAAGTTCTCTTGCTGCTTAATACTTAATACCCCTTGACAGGTGTCATTGTAATGAGATAATGTTATGATATCCACATTCACTGGATTTGAGCAATCGCACACTCTGATTGGCTACTCTACTACTAGGCTATCAGCTCATATACCATGGTAGAAAAAAAGAAAATAGCAGCACATTTTGCTGAACCAACAGAGGACCAAAAAAAAAAGCTCTGCTTGAATACAAAACCCCAAAAATACAAAAAAGAAAAAAGTATGGAATGAAAAGTATTTAATGATGTGTCTCTTTTTTATTTTTCAAAAATCATATAGCATTTTTCACAAACCACTACTGTCATTTTACCAGTTTATTTACATTCTTCATCTCTAAGCATTAACATTTGTTGATTTTTATGAATTTTATTTATCGAATTTGGAAAAAAAAAAAACCCTCCGTTTCTCAAAATCCAGTGAACGTGGATAAAATAAAAGTTATTCCACTCAGACTCATCGTACATGGCTTATAGCCAACTCTGCACTACATGCAGACACATGTAATTTTATATAAAAGCAGTAATTTGTGATCAACACAATTTGATATTCGTATGGTACTAAACAGTCCTCGGCCTCGTTCCTAACCACAAGTCAGTGTACTAGACGAAGTCACTATACTTCTTTATAGCAAGTCCACGAAAGTGACGCGCCGTTATTGAGAGCAGCGCGCGGATTCGGATTAAGACACAGCCCGGGCTCAGGCCACAACACAGTTTTCAATTCATCCGGGAAAAAAAAAAGCAGACAAATACACTGAATGGATATCAAATGCCTTTTTTTTTTTTTTTAAACCAAGTCAGTCAGTCAGTCAGTCAACACTTTTACAGGACTGAAACACGAGGCACATGGCAGAAAGCTAAGAAAGTAACATTAAAAAAAAATTCACATTTAAAAATGACGTGTGTTTAAGATTGAGTCATTTGTTTAATCGTCAAGGATAAAGTCCAAGTTAGAGAGTGCATTGAACGAGTGAAGAAAGGAGCCATGTAAGCTCTACCACCAGCAGCACACTACTGGTGGTAGAACAGTTACAGTTTCACACCAAATTAAATCAAACATTTATTCATGTACTTATTTATTCTGGCCAACTACGCTAAAACAACTTCCCTCGGCTCATACTAATCATCACGAGACCCACACAACCACATCCACGCACACACTTGTAATACAATGACAACCTGAAATACTTCACAATTCAGCGCTGCTCGATTAAAAAACACTCAGCATTTTATACCCATTGTTTTGACAGTTATTATCGTGGAAGAATACGAAGGAAAGAAAAAAAAACCGCAGAAGCTAAGCTAAGCTAAGCTACAGGCTCGGTAAAGGCACACGTCAACGCAATGTGAGCCTTAAGCGAGGCTCGAGCACCAGAAACGGGATCTTTCACATTTCAGCTCCAGTTTTACAGATCATTAACATAAAATAAAAATAAACCACCACGAGCTACACGTCGACACACCACTCGGATCCATGTTGTGGGAGTGTGTGAAAACAAAATCGCGTTTTTTTTATATAGTTACCTCACTCAAGTGCCGTGTGCATCTCCTCTCCGCTCGGTACTAAAAAAAAAAAAAAAACCAACCACTCAACAGCAAACCCGGAAACGCGCAAGAAGGACATTCACCAACCGGTTTTACGCACTGTTTGACGCGTTACTGCGTAGTTGAGAGACAGCTGTACACAGACTGCGTAGAGAATGTAAGTGACGCAGCTCTCGCACGCAAGTGTGTGACCGTGTCACCTGCAGTGCTGTTTTTATTCACTTCTGTCTTGTTAATTTGGTTGAGCAGTATACTTTATTGAGTTGTTCAGTTTCCTTTTGTGTGACCACGTAAAATACAGTTATGTGCTTTCGTACATTCACCTAACTTCAAAACGATGAAGCCAAGCAACAAGGAGTATTATCATTACTAACTAAATGATGATGATAATAATATGGATGTTAAGATGCTAATAATGAAACAATCATAATTATATATTTTTTCTCAAGTAGATTGAAATTTGGAATTATATTATACTTCCTGAGCAGTACAGTGGTGCCGTGGAAGTATAGAAATTTGGAATTATATTATACTTCCTGAGCAGTACACTGTCGCCTCACAGCGAGGTCTTTCTGTGTGGAATTTGTATGTTCTTCCCGTGCGACTTTCCTCCAACAGTTCCAAGACATGCAGATTTGGTCATCTGGCTACTCTAAATTGCCCATAGGTGTGATTGCGAGTGTTGTCTGTCTCTCTGTGTTAGATCTGTGATACAGGGTGAACTCCACTTCTCGTCTGAAGTCAGCTGGGGTTGGCTCCAGCTCCCCCACAACCTGCAATGTATAAGTACTATAGAAAATGAATGAATTAATATCCAATTTCCTGTTGTTTTGGTTTTTAAAGTGATTTTCTTTATGGTTGTGCTTCTTTGAATGAATGATGGACTTTTGTGTTGGTTACAGAGTCAATAAACATTTTTTTTTCTTTCAAATCTTCTTCCTGAACTCTGTAAAAGGTTGCTATTTTCTGTTATAGGTCACTTGGAAGCTGTTTTTGATTCCTACTGACTCTTAATTCAACTCACAGCCAACTGCTTTACAGTTTCAGCCTGTTGTATATTTTTCCTGGTTTAAATGGTATTTAATTCATTAATAAATTAATTATCCATACCACTTATCTATTGAGGGTCACAAGTGAGCTGGAGCCAAACCTAGCTGACATTCGGTGAGGGGCAGGACTGGACAAGCTGAGGTAACCTTATATACATAAAATACATAAATATACATAAAATATACGAACCCCATTTCCAGAAAAATTGGGATATTTTCCAGAATGCAATAAAAACAAAAACTCTGTCATATTTTAATTCCTATGAACATTTATTTAACTGACAAAAGTACAAAGAAAAGATTTTCAGTAGTTTTACTGACCAACTTAATTGTATTTTGTAAATATAAACAAAGTTAGAATTTGATGCCTGAAACCCACTCAAAAAAAGTTGGGACAGAGACATTATTACCATTGTATTCTATCACCTTTCCTTTCATAACACTTTTTAATCATATGGGATCTGAGGACACTAATTGTTGCAGTTTTGCAACTGGAATTTTTGTCCATTCTTGCTTGATACAAGACTTCAGCTGCTCAACAGTCCGTAGTTGCTGTTATCTGATTCTCCTCTTCATGATGAGCCATACATTCTCAATAGGAGACAGATCTGGACTGGCAGCAGGCCACTCAAGCACATGCACTCTGTGTCGACAAAGCCACACTGTTGTAGCCCATGCAGAATGAGGCCTGGCATTGTCCTACTCAAATAAGCATGGACTTCCTGGGAAGTGACATCGCCTTGATGAATGTGTCTCTCTAAAATCCCAATATATGCCTCTGCATCAATGGTACCTTCACATATACTTTCAACTCCCCCATGCCATGGGCACTGATGCCCCCATACCATCACAGGTGCTGCCTTTTGCTCCTTTCTCTGATAACAAACTGAATGGTCATGTTCACCTTTGGCACAGAGAACTTGACATCCAGTTTTCCCCAAAAACGAGCTGAAATGTGGACTCATCTGACCACAGCACATTTCCACAATCTTTCAGTCCATCTGAGATGAGTTCAGGCCCAGAGAAATCATCCATGTTTATGCATAGAATTGAATGCATGAATGGCTTCCTCTTTCCATAACACAGTTTTAGGTTGCATTTTTGGATGCAGTGGCAGACTGTGTTCAAGGGATCCTCCAACGGATTTACTCTTAAACTTATGTTGAGTAAAAGTATTCATAGATTTCAACAGTCAAAGATTCTTTTTTGGAGACCAAATAGTGTTCTAGAAAAAATATTTTTATTAAAATACCAGATGGGGCTCCTGCGGAAGTAACGTATGCAATGACATGGCATAGTGGAAGCTTGGAGCAACTTGGCTGTTTATATCCTCTGCTTATAATGCGGTTTTGCTAGTTTTACAAGTGTTTTTAGCAAATTCATAAGTTTATAAATAAGTAAAGTATGCCTCATTGTGCATCATATAAATGCCAAAATGATGCTAAAAAGCAAGACAAGAAGATATCTTTTCACCGTTTACCTGGCCAGATGTGTCTGACTATTCACAAGAAATGGATTCATGCCATCGGAAGACCTCAAAACAATCTGCCTGCGGTGCCCGACTTGTGCTCTGAACATTTTGAATCATCCTGTTTCAGTGAATAAACAGAATTAAATCAAGCTTAATGGGGGCTTCCAGAATAATTAATAAAAAAAGATAAAAGATGATCCTGTGCCAACAATATTTGCCCATCATTCAGCTCCAAAAGTCTGCCAATGCAGTGTTGAGTGGCAACAGAGACAACAACACCGGGAGTTTAGTTTTGACTTTGTTCTACTGTGATTCTTTGTAGTGTACAGGGACAGATCAAGCCCAAGAATTTGACAGATGCACATTTGCAGAAATATTTTCACTAATTTACCAGATCGCTATGGATTTTCACAGGGGTTTGGAACACACTGAGCCCTTTCCAAAGAGGGCAGCCATGGCCCACTATGACCACAGCTCGGCCTGCTATTCACTCCTGAAGCCTCACAAGAGCACAACTCACTGAATACTTTAATATGAGCCCTGGCTCCAGTCACACACACGTGCAGGGATTTAAAAATTGATAACTCAGCCACCGAAATTCATAGCCCCACCAAACTTTACAGGAACCTCCCTCTCCCTGAGACCTTTCGTAACAGCTCAGGTTCAGCCTGCTATGGCTGCAGTTCGACCCATTATTTGCCCCTGAACCCCCCACGCAAGTGCGACTCACAGAAAACTTTAATATGAGCCCTGGGTCCAGCTGCTCGTGCATGAAGGGATTTAAAAATTCATTCCACGGCCACTGAAAGTACTAGCCATGCTAAACTGTACAGGAACCTCTTTCTCCCTGAGACCTTTTGAACAGCCCAGGCTTGGCCTGCTATGACCATGGCTCGGCCTGTTATTCACAGCTAATATCAAATTTTGACCTCTTTCTGGAACATTTTATTGGTTTGACCCAGATTCTTTGTTTCAGGTCATGCTATATAAAGCATTGTGAGAATACAGGTAATTATATCAGGTAAGCATCACCACTTACCACAGGTGGTTGGATCCTGAACCATTGGGCTGTTGGTTGAGCATGGCTATAGCCCATGTAGCTGGCTAGCAGTATTAGCTGCGAATAACAGGCCGAGCCATGGTCATAGCAGGCCAGCCACTGTTGAACGGGCATGACCTTTGAGCCCTCAGGTGGCACTGTCTGAGAAAATGTCATGCTAATGTGAAAAATATGGTCATATGGACTCAGGAGTATGTTGTTGTCACTTAAAGGGATCCTCCAGCAGATTTATACTTAAACTTATGAGAAAGTATTTGTAGATTTCAACAGCCTTGCTCTTTATACACTAAGATGTCTCCGGATCCCCTGAATCTTTTCACAACATGTATTGTATGTAGTACTGTAGATTTCTTCTTCACCCATCCAGTGTGTTCTAGGTTTCTTGGCTAAGTAAATACAGCCTGTTAGCCACTCCTCTGCTGTACTGCTTTTGGTCATGCATGTCTTAGGAGGAAACCCATGCTGTCACAGGGAGAACATACAAATTCCACATGGAAAGGCCCCTCATTGGCCAAGAGGTTTGAACCTGGAACCTTCTTGCTGTAAGGTGACCATGCTAACCACTGCACCACCATTGTAGATTTTGAAATACCTAAAATCTTGCATTGAGAAATGTTCGTTTTGAACTGAATAATTCTTTTAGGAATTTTGGCAAAAGGGGTGAGCCACACCCCATCCTTGCTTGCAAAGACTTTGCCTTTGGTGCTCCTTTTATACACAATCATGTTCCCAATTAACCTGCTTATTGCAGAATCTTTCAAAATGGTGTTACTTGAATATCCTGTAAATTTTTCAGTCTTATTTTGCCTCTGTTCCCACTTTTTTTGAGTGTGTTCCAGGCATCAAATTCTAACATCATTTAATTTACAAAGTACAATTAAGTTGGCTAGTAAAACTATTGAAAATATTTTCTTTGTACTTTTGTTAGTTAAATAAAGGTTCATGTGAATTAACTAATCACAGATTGTCGTTTTTATTGCACTTTGGAAAATATCCCAACTTTTCTGGAAATGGGGTTAGTAGTTGATTGAAGTCAACACTGAGATCATGTCACTATTAAAGCAGACTAAAAATGTCACATTATCAGATGTTTTTCTCTCTGCAGGAAGTGGACCTGTCTGATTTGACCTCTGTGACCTACACAAGTGTCTCCTGACAGCCCAGAAAACATTTGCAGCAGTTTAGTTTTGTGTAACATGTAACACTGCACTGTGTGTGAAGGACAATAAGAAATAAATGGCTGATGCAAGCAATATCAAATAAGTGAATTCATGAACTACTGTTTTTATTTTACCCTAGACAAAAGCCCAATGCTTTATATAAACACATGGTAGATGTGTGCAGTTTCCAGCTTTTATTTCTGTACTTTTTATAAACCTCCTAATGCTAATAGTTGCATGTCCATTTGCTTATATGGCTTGAACATGGTCAGAGGGTAATGTCGTGGATATGCATGCTTAGATGATAAGTGAAAATAATAAAAAGAATTTCCTTTTTAAAAATTATTTAAGAAGAGCAGTTTTTTAACAGCAACATTTACATGTGTTTTTGTAAATTTTAATAATGTTGCAAGTGATTTACCTGAAACATGAAAATGGGATGTTGTGAAGAAACTTTACCTGTGTTTTAAATGTATTTTACCTTTGTATACAGATTTGAAAAATGTATTTTTTTTACAAATACAAACAACACTGCAATCATGGAGTCAGCCATTAAATAGTTTAATATAAAGACTTGTGGTGGAAATAAAGTGTTAAAGTATTGTGATTTATTTTTACTGTATTAAAGATGAGGGGTGTAGAGTACAGTCATACAGGAGTGTAACACATGTACAGTATCCTTTTACTGCCACCTACTGGATGTCTTGACTTTATTCAGTGTGTGAAAGGCCACCAACAGCAGCCCTTAAACAGAAAGAGGAACATCTTAAGAGGCTGTTACCCCCGCCCAGTGACATGCAGTCCAGTGTTTAAGGTAAGTTATTCACTGGTCTCTCTCCTCTCTGTCTGCCTTACTCTCTGGGCAATTCCTTAATTAAACCAATTTCCCAAATATTGTAGTGGGCAGTGTCTTGACCCTCCGGAAACACACGCTCAGGACAACTGGCTGGGAGTATTTTACAACTGCATGGTCACTAGAATGGTAACTAGAATAACCAACAACTATTCCAAGATGATGAATAAACAGTTTGGTTGCTCAGAAATGCTAGTGGTATGGACTGAAAACTATTCCGCATTCACTACTATTCACTTTATAAACCCATGCATTATTTGCTGTGTTCAGGACTCTGAAGAACAGGGTGAGCAAACCTCTCAGCCCTCCTCAGGGAAGATTGAAGTAATAAGCTTACTTTTCAGTGCAATTAAAAAATTCTGGTCTTATTTTTCTTTAAGTCAGGCAGGTGTTTGTTCTATTTATAAGTGGCACTGGCTCCAGGAAATTGAAGTGTGTAAAGCAGACCTTGTGTCATGAACTCTCTGTCATTCTGAATGCTGAGTTCGACACCACACACAGCCTTACAGGTTTGCAGTGTTGAACTGCATGACCTGACTCCAATTCCCAGAATGCACCGTGGGTCTGCACATGCACCTGCTAATTATGCGCAGCTGGCTCATTAGCCTCAGTATTTAAAGGAATAGAAAATGCAAAGTAAATACATGGACGCATTTCGCCGGGTCAGTTGGGAAAGGTGGAGACGGTGAATCTCGCGTGGTTTTTGTGGCACACTGTGTTTGAAGTTGTTGTTGAGGTTGGGTTTGAGGTGTGATCCGGGATTCACAGAAAGTGAGGAGAACTCAGGAAGCAGGATGGCAGGCGAGGATGAGGGAGAAGAAGTGGATGACATGGAGCAAGGCATTGATCAAACAAATGACTCGAAACAGGCTACTGAAAGACGCACTGAAGCAGGTAGATGGCAGACGGCCAAACAGAACAAGAGAAGGAAGGGGCAATCATCTGAATCTGACGAAAGCAGCAAGGAGGAAGGTAAACCACCTCAAATAAAAGTAATACTTCGATTTCAATCCCCGTGTACTGTCAATCCCATAAAGGCCAGCGAAGAAGTTCAGAAATTGGTCGGAAATGTTTTTGCAGTTTTGCCTTTGAAGGATGGTAATCTAATGATTGTGTGTCGAGATAGAGATCAGCAACAAGGTCTAATGAAATGCAGGATGTTCTTGGGGAAAGCGATTAAACCACAGGTGTGGGAAGAGAAAGGTAAAGTCTTGGGGGTGATTTCAGGTGTATCGACTGACATATCTGATGATGAGATTAAAAATAACGTGAGAGGTGCACGAATTGTTAAAGTGAAACGTCTACCTATCACTAGAAATGGAGTCAAAAGTGCAAGTCTGTCTGTTATGTTGGTTATGGATGAAGATGAATTGCCAGATAGGATTAAGATTGGGTATGTCAGTTACAGCGTTAGGCCGTATATTCCCCCTCCAATGAGATGTTATAAATGCCAAAGATTTGGACACATTGCCGCAGTGTGTAGGGCTAAACCCCGGTGCGCCAAGTGTGGGGGTGAACACGAATATGGGAAATGCGCTGAGGGAACTAAAGTAAAGTGCTGTAATTGTGGGGGGAACCATAGCGCTGCATATAAGGGTTGCGAGGAGCATAAAAAAGCTGTGCAAGTGCAAAGTGTGAGAGTGAACGAGAAACTGTCCTACGCTGAAGCTATTAAGAAAGTGAACAGTAAAGCAAAACCTGTCGCCCGAGTGATTTCTGCCTCCCAGCCTTCTCCGCAAACATTTGTAGGCCAACAACCTCCGAGACACATCGATAATGAGAACACCCTGATTGTTGACAAACGGAAATTTGTTGCATTTATCGTGGAATGTATTAATTGTACAGCCACAATAGAAAGTAGGACACAAAAAACCTATATAATCATAAGAGCAGCTAAGAAGTATCTTGGGATGGAAGATCTGTCCTTTGGAACAATCAATGAAATACTAACAACAAAGGTAAATGAAAGTCAGCAGTCATGTGGTGGCCGATTGTGATGGTACTGTCCATACTGCAATGGAACGCCAGAAGCTTAATAGCAAATGGCCAAGAGTTTAAGCATTTTATTGAAAAACAACATGATAAACCAAACATTATATGTGTACAGGAAACCTGGCTGAAACCGTTACTGGATTTTAGAATATTTGGATACACAGCTATACGTAAGGATAGAGGTGTAGGAACAGGAGGAGGAGTAGCTATGTTCATCCAACAGGGTCTTAGTTATAAGTTGTTAAATTTAAATACAGAAGTGGAAGCTATTGGGACTGAAGTGTGGGCTGGGGACACAAAGTTTGAAGTGGTTAATTTTTATAACCCATGTTTAAAGATTACAAGAGAGCTACTTGAGGAAATCTGCAGGCAAGGGAGTAACAGATTGATATTATGTGGGGATTTTAATGCTCACAACACACTATGGGGAAGTAATAGAACAGATGATAATGGACGGGTAGTCGAAGAATTTATGGATGATTGTAAGTTAGTGTGTATGAATGATGGAAAGGGGACAAGACTTGATGTGTCACGTGGGGTGGAATCAGCCATAGATCTCACTATAGTATCAGAACAAGTAGCAGGAACCACTCAGTGGGATGTTCTTAAAAACTCCTTGGGAAGTGATCACTTCCCTATCTGGGTCAGGATAAGAGAACATGGTGTTTATTTGGAGGACAATTTGCATCCTAGATGGAATATGAGAGAGGCCAATTGGGGATTATATAGCATGACTGCGGACGCCAAATTTATGGGGGTTCTGTCAAATGTTGACGATGAGGTTGAGGAATTGAACTCAGTGATCACGACTATAATATGTGATACTGCAGAGGAAACCATAGGTAAGTCTACTGGCCGTAGGCATAAGAAAATGGTACCCTGGTGGACAAATGAATGCAAAGCAGCAGTTAAGGCTAGAAACAAAGCGTTTAAGAAGATCAAATTGAACCACTCATTTGATAATCTAATAGCATATAAACAAGCACAGTCTAAAGCTAGAAGGATTATTAAAGATACTAAAAAGAGATACTGGAGGGAATTTTGTGGTACTATTGGATCAGATACAAAAATCGAGGAGGTGTGGGGCATGATTAGGAAGATGGGTGGAATAAGGAGGGATTTTTCTTTGCCAGTTCTTAAAAATGGAGATTCCGAAGCAGTGACAAATACTGAAAAAGCAGAAATGCTTGCTGCAGCCTTTGTGAGAGTTCATAGCTCCCACAACCTGTCTATTGATGAACAAGTATGGAGGAAAAAGGTGATACAAGATAATGCAGTGCTTTTGGGCAGGAAGGAAGTCAGTGATAGTGCCCTTGATAGGGATTTTACATTATTTGAGCTGAAGAGAGCTCTCATTGGTGCTAAGAACACCTCTCCAGGTAAGGATGGAGTATGTTATTCACTGATTGAACAATTATCTGATGTGTCTAAGAGCGTAATACTTAAACTGTTTAATAAGGTGTGGGAACAAGGGCGGCTACCCTCTTGTTGGAAACATTCTGTAATTGTTCCTATACCTAAGCCAGGCAAGGATAAAACAGAAGTTAGGAGCTATAGGCCAATAGCCCTGACGTCAAACTTGTGCAAACTGATGGAAAGAATGTTGACAAAGAGACTGGAGTATGAGATTGAGAAGAGGGGTCTTCTCTCTCCGCATCAGAGCGGTTTTAGGAATGGGCGCACCACTATGGACCCAATTGTTGTATTAGAAAATCAAATTCGAAAGGCTCAGGTGAATAAGGAGATGGTCCTGGCAGTCTTTTTTGATATAGAAAAAGCTTATGATATGTTGTGGAAAGAGGGCCTTTTGATGAAGTTGAACAAAATGGGAATTGGTGGGAAAATGTATAACTGGATCAAGGACTTTCTGAACAACAGGACCATTGAAGTGAGAGTTGGAGCAAGTCACTCCGGAATGTATAATATTGACAATGGGACTCCACAAGGTAGTGTGTGTAGCCCTATTTTATTCAACATTATGATTAATGATGTGTTTGACGAGGTAGACCACAGGATTGATAGGGCCCTCTATGCCGATGATGGGGCCATATGGATGAGGGGTAAAAGTGTCCATGGCCTACAGAGTAGGATGCAGAGTGCTATTAGTCAAGTGGAGAAATGGTCCCATGAATGGGGCTTCCATTTGTCTGTGGAAAAAACGCAGGTCATCTGTTTCTCAAAAAAAAGGGTGAATCCTAATATGAATCTTAGATTGTATGGGCAGCTACTCAACCAAGTAGACAGCATAAGGTATTTAGGCATATGGTTTGACGTAAAACTTACATTTAAGGTACACCTACAGAAGATAGTTGACAAATGTAAGAAGAGTGTTAACGTCTTGAAATGTTTGTCTGGAAGTGACTGGGGGGCAACGGGCTCTTCCCTAAAAAGAATATACACTGCACTAATCAGACCAGTCCTTGATTATGGATGTATAGTGTATAATTCAGCCACTAAGACTTCTCTTCTAGAACTGGACAGAGTGCAAGCTAAAGCCTTGCGCATATGCTGTGGTGCCTTCAGGACCTCCTCCATCCCTGCGCTTCAGGTGGAAACAGGGGAAATGCCACTGGATCTCAGAAGGCTTCAGTTATCAAGTATGTACTGGTTAACCCTTCAGGGACATGACGACAGTCACCCTACCAAAAGAGTTTTTATAGATTGTTGGGAATACGGACATTCTGTACATAGCTTTGGGTGGGAGGGAAATCAGCAGGCAAGTCAGGTGGGGATAGGTGGTATCCCTGTATGTAAAAATTCTGCCAGATCAATCATTCCCCCTTGGCTTTTTTGCTTTCCCCAAGTCAACTTG
>JANZLB010000005.1:10350364-10369072 GCA_026167865.1 Notarius quadriscutis | reverse complement strand
GTTTCTTTCAAAAGGGACTCTGTAGATTTGTTTCATTCTGATTCTGTTGCGGGCAAGTACACGAGACAATACAGAAATGCTCACACTGTTTATGTCTTGAAAGGTGGTGTCATCCTCTATTATGCGCTGCTGTATTTCTCGTAGTCTTATGGAATTATTTGCAATGACCATATTGACTATATGAGTCTCCTGTTCTGCAGTGAACATTCTTCCTCTGCCCCCAGCTGCTGGATGTCTAGCAATTCTGTAAAGTAACAATTTCAGTATTTTTACATGCATGGTCTTGTTGTGTTTCTCATTAGAGTATGGCAGTGCTACAAAACTTAGCGTAAAGTGACTGTACGAACCGATTCTCATTTTGAAATGTCCTTATGATGCTCGCTACAGTGCAGCGGCTCAAGTTAGGCTGAACCCGTTGGCCAGCTTCCTTCAAGGGCATTCCATGGTTGATAACATGGTCCACTATTGTAGCTCTGATGTCATCAGTAATTCTATTTCTTACTCTCCTTCCTCCTTCACCTCCACGTCCTCTTCCTCGACCTCCTCTAATTCTCACTCTTCCTGCTCCCTCCATTATACTCCACACCGACAGCTTACCTGTGGCTTATTTATAGTGCTCAGGCTGATTGCAAAGTGAACTAATTATCTAAAACTGTTTTCACATGTGACAGTGTGGCCAGACAGTTGGCCAAATAGTGTAAATAATAGCCATAAATGTGTATAGTTTTGCTAGGAGTGTGTTGGAAATTTGGAAATTGAGTGTAAAGCAGTGAGTTGTGTTTACAGTTCTGCAAAAGGTGTGCTGTGCAGTGGATTGTACTTACACTTTTGCAAAGTGTGTGTTACAAAATTACAAACTCAGTGCAAAGCAGTGTTTGTGCTTTTAGTTTTGCGAACTCAGTGAGTGGTTTTGTGATAGATATTACTAGTTTTAGAAATTGTGCTACAAGAATCACCGTTAGAGTTTAAGCATTCAGAAAAAAAAAAAAAACTGTAATCTACATTATCACCAGTTCTAACTGTAAGGTGTACAAGTGCTCAAAATCAAAAACTGTGGTATTGTCAGTAATGGCATTGTGAGTTGAAACTAACCAAACTACAAACATGGCTTCCCAAGACTACAATGCCCTAAGTTCACAGCACCCCCATCTCCCTCTTAAGTTCAGCTGACTATAATTAACTGTTAATCAGCAGTGCTACTTAAGCCTCTCCCTCACACACCTTCAGTGTGAAGTATCGTTCTATGTTTACCCAGTCATACTGAACCTCTCGTCTGCCTGCCTCTAGCTTCCTGAACCTTTGCCATGTTTACCCGTTTAACTCTTTAGTCTGCTCTCTACCATTCTCTTTGCCGATCAACCGACCCCTGCCTGCTTTCTGACAGAGTTTGCTTACTGATATTACTACGCTTCCTGTTTGCATCCCTGGTCTCCCCTGCACTTACATCCGTGAGTGCCTGCAAGCTGACAGGATACTTTGCCTCATTATGTAGCAGAGGAGGCAAAACAAATGGCTTTATATGCTCAGGGATGCCTCTTAGGAGAATATCATCAGCTGCTTGCCAACCTCAACACTAGAATGGCACTGCTGTGATGTTGCAGGCCCCCTCTCATGCCTCTTCAGCTCCTGTGAAGCTTCTCCCAGCTCCTGAGAAATATGCTGGTGACGCCATTAACTGTAGGGGATTTCTGATTCAGTGCTCCTTGTACTTTGCTACCATGCCAAACCTCTCTGACGAACCTAAGATTGCAAAGTTTCTCTCTTTTCTCACCGGTAAGGTGCTACAGTGGGCTAGCGTGGTATGGAAGAGTGGAGAGGAGCATACCACCTTATAGGAGTATTTTCTAGAACAATTCAAATGAGTGTTCGATCATGAATCTGAAGGGATAGAAGTCAGCAAAAGTCTACTCACCATCACCCAAGGGGCAAGAAGAGTAGCCAAGTATGCACTGGATTTCCCCATCTATTGCAGCCGCTAGTGGATGGAATGAGCCGGCTCTGAAAGCAGTATTTTGCCAAGGTCTTCGTCCTGAAATATTGAGTGAACTGGCTTGTAGAAATGAATATCCCACTTTGGACTCCCTCACAGACCTCGCTATTTGACTGGATCATCTACTTTCCAGTTGACCCTCTCTCAAGAAGGACACCAGACCAGCTCAGTCAGCTGATGCATCCACACCCATGGAGGTTTCTCAAACTAGGCTGAAACACTCAGCGAAGGCAACGCAAGGGGCTATGCTTCTATTGTGGGAGTTCCAACCATCATACAACACAGTGTCCAGTCCGCCCTACTCACAACAACTCTGAGCCTGCTCCTGACGCTGTGAGTCCAGTGAGAAACTTTAACTCAATCAGCACCTGTGTTGTTGAAACAGCCAGCCTTGACCCACATGTTCTGTATTTATTGGCTCAGGGTCAAAGGGGAATTTCATCGACAGTTTGAACATCCAGGAGTTCAACCTGTCCACAACCCCTCTGCAGAGTCCACTCAGCATCAGGACCCTCAGTGGAGGACCTATTGGAGATAGTCTTGTCACAACTAGAACCACTCTAGTTCACATCCAAGTAGGAGCTCTCCATTTTGAACTCATTTCGTGACTTCTATGGTTAACCATGACATCATCCTGGGTTACCCACAGTTACAGCTCCATGACCCTCTGATATCTTGGCAAAACAAGGAAATCCTCCAGTGGTCCCCTGCATACTTTCAGAACTGTTTGTTGCACCCCCAGCCATGTGTTTTGTTTACTTCTGTTAAAAGTCCTCAACCAGATTCACTGGACAATATACCAGAATGTTATTCTGACCTGAAGGAGGTTTTTAGTCAGGGTAGGGCTTGTGGCCTACCACCACATCACCCTTATGATTGCACCATCAATCTCCTCCTTGGCACGTCACCTCCACGCAGCAGAATCTACCCACTTTCCCAGAAGGAACAGGCTGCAATGGAGGAGTACATAGACTTCAGAGGACTAAACCAAATCTGTAAAAGTACCCATATCCACTTCCACTGGTTCCCTCTACTTTAGAACAAATATGTTCTGCAAAAATCTTCTCCAAGCTTGACCTGCATAGTGCATACAACCTCATCAGAATCTGAGAGGGCAACGAATGGAAGATGGCTTTCAGCACCACCACTGACCATTTTGAGTACTGGGTCATGCCATATGGCCTTTATTCAGTGCCAAGCATTTTCCAATGTCTCAAACGACATGCTCTGGGACATGCTGGGGAAATTTGTGATCACATACATCGATGACATTCTGATCTACTCCCCTGATGAAGAAGTCACCTGGAACATGTCAGGTCAGTTCTAAAGTGTCTACTCAAAAATCACCTCTACATTAAAAGGTGAGAAGTAGGAGTTCCATTTACATCAGATTTCGTATCTGGATTACATCAATGCAGAAGGAGTCATCATGGATTCCTCCAAGGTGTCTGCCATCATGTCTTGGCCTGTACCCACATCTGTGAAGGAGCTTCAATGTTTTCTAGGTTTTGTTAACTTCTACCAATGCGTAATCAGAGGTTTCAGCACCATCACGGCTCCCTTAACCGCCCTGCTAAAGAAAGGTCCCAAACGTCTTCTCTGGAACCCTGCAGCTGAAGAAGCCTTCGGCCAACTCAAGACTGCATTCACCTCAGCCCCTATCCTGCAGCATCCTGACCCAATCAAGCCTTTCACAGTCAAGGTGGATGCCTCAGAGACTGGAGTGGGAGGGGTGCTATCCCAGCACTTCAGTAAGAAACCAAAGCTTCACCCTGTGGCTTTCTTTTCTAAGAAGCTCTCATCAGTTGAAAAGAACTATGATGCAGGGAATCGTGAACTACTAGCCATTAAGCTCACCCTCGAGGACTGGAAACACTGATTAGAGGGAGCTACACACCCCTTCATAACACTAACCAACGACAAAAACTTAGTATCTCAAGAAGGCAAAGCGATTGAACCCACGTCAGGCCCAATGGCCTCTCTTCTTCACAAGGTTCGATTTCATGATCGCTTTCTGTCCTGGGCATAAGAACACGAAGGCTGATGCTCTGTCCCGAACATTCAGTCCAGCACTGCATAACCTTGAACCTCATCCCATTCTTGCACCAGAATACTTTGTTCAGTCAATCACTTGGGAATTGGATAAGGAGATAAGAGCCTCCCAACCCCCAAAGGTGCCTAGAGGACTGCCCATCTGACCTGCTATACGTCCCCAAACCACTTCGAAGTAAACTCATAACATGGGCACATGCATCTCCTGCCACTGGTCACCCTAGTAGTCAAAGAACTTAAATGCTAAGGAGTAAGTACTAGTGGGAGAAGATGTGGACAGAAATTAACCACTTCATTGCTTCCTGCTCTGAATGTGCCCAAGCAAAGGTTCCACAAAACACGCCCTCTGGTAAGCTGTGTCCCCTCCCTGTACCTCAGAGACCATGGTTCCACCTGGCCATTGACTTCATCACAGACCTTCCACCATTTCAGCATAACACAGCCATCATGGTTACTGTGGACCAATTTTCAAAGGCTTGGAGACTTATTCCCTTACCAAGCATTCCTACTGCATTTTAGACAGCAGAACTGCTATTTCAAAATGTATTCAGGTGATATGGACACACGTGACTTCTCTCATTTTGGGCTGAGTGCAGCATGCTAACTTCATGTGTGGGTGAGGGGGAGTGAATGAACAGCACTTTCCCCTTCCTCTACATCCATGGTGGAAGTGCCCTTGAGCAATGCACCTAACCCCAACTGCTCCCAGGGCACTGTAGTACAGCTGCCCACTACTGTGTGTGTGTGTGTGTGTGTGTGTGCGCACTGCTTCAGATGGGTTAAATGCAGAAAATGAATCTCACTGTGCTGTAATATATATGTGACAAAGAATAGTTTCTTCAAAAGCCCCATTCTTCTTCTTCTAGATATTTCTGAAGTGCAATACATAAACGGCAATACATATAAGCAGTATCAAAGCCACGACTTCACATTCTGTTGATAATTTATTTTTTTAATGTTTCAATTAAAATTCTTGTAAATTCTTACACATGGAACCTTTAATACATGACATGTCAAAAACTTAATGCGTTCCACACATGGAAAACCTCACACATTACATGTGTGGAAACCTTAAAGCCAAATTATGGAGCAATTTTACCTTAAGATATCAGATTCAAAATTGGTTTCATGGTACATTGACTTGTAATATGGAGAATGGCTTTTCTTCCTTTCCAACTTCACACCCAGTTCACTGGTTATAGCACTATAACTGGTGGCACATCCCAGAGACTTCTCGTAAAAACTGCATCACACTTTGGGGCACCATGAGAATGGTTCACAACACTACATAAACACATCAACTATGAAGAAGCTGAATTGGTGTTCAGTATGGACAAAGAAACCAAAGAGACACTATTGGAGGAAGCCAGGAAGCGAAAAAGAGAGAGTGACTGAGCAAGAGACAGGACAAGGGTCAAGTCAAGTTTATTTGTATAGTGTTTTTAGAAACATACTGTGGCAGCGGGGGCGTGGTCAGGCATCTGTCTGTGACTGGAGGGCAGAGCCAGGGGAGGTAAGTGGCAGAATCATTACATCTGAGTGTCGTTAACGTGTGTTTGTGTGTCTCCCCTAGTGACCGCGCCCTATAAAGGGGGAAGGAGAGCAGAGGAGGGGAGTTCACGATCCCGGGACATTAGATATGCGTGCCTGAGTGCGGCACATGTATCAAAGCTGAAAAGCATTTAATAAAAGGATTTTTGGGACTCAGTACTGGTTTGTCGTGCTTCTGTGCTCCACCCACCCTTACGAACTGCCTCAACAGTATAAAGAACATATGCAAGTCCTTATTAAGACCACCATTATTGATCAAAAGGTGTTGCCAGAAGATCTGGAATCACTGCCCACTTCCCTGTTTGGAGGCCTTACATATGAGCAACAAAAGGAGCTATTGCTCCTCCAATTGAATAAAAGCAAAATTCATCAGTAGACAGAGATCAAAAAGCATAGACCTGAACTTGAGACTGAGCGCACAAGAAAGGAATTGAATGTGAAAAACTGGAGGTTGAACGCAAATGCTTAGTTAATTGAAGAGGAACCCCCCTGCTCCTGTTGCCCCTGGAAGTTTCAATGTAGCTAAATGCTACAGAGTAATACCTAAATTCGAGGAAACTAATGATGAAATGTTTAATTTCTTCGAGCATGTGGTGGATGCCCACAAGTGGCCTGACAGAGCGCTCACTGATGCTCCAATGCATACTGACTGGTAGAGCACAGGAGGCTTACTCTGCTCTCAGTACTGCTTAGAGCAGTGGTCGCCAGTTTATAAATTTATATTTAATAGTAGGTCCTATAGGTTTTTTTTTTTTCGTTTGTGACACAAATGCAGTGAAAAGCAAGCTGGGTGAGTCATGTTGGATTTTAACAGGGCACGGGAACTTTGTGTATCGAAATAACAGTGTGGGAAATAAGGCCGAACAAGCGGATACTGACCAGTAATTTTTACATTTATCTATCTGTATTTCAAAAGTATCAAACTAGATGGTCCATGAAAATGGTAAAGATATAGGTCTAATCTACTTCTCTTCCAAATGTTATACTGGGTGTTATAACACAGCCTGTGATTGGCTCATCTCAGATGCTCTCGATGACAAAGTCACCTCTTATGAGCAAGTAGGAGTGCATTCTGACATAACACCACATCACGCTGTTATCAACTGGGTAGGTTTACCACTAACATTAAAAAGATGATCAACTACTACAGGTTTTGGACCCTAACAAAAGTTCCCCCCATCGTATTTTAGCCCTCTGGGGTTGAGTGCTTCTCCAGTGAAGCTCGGCAGGTTTAGAATGAGTTGATCATGTATTTAGATTAATATCTTTGCAAGTCATCATAAAAGTTTGATAAACAGACACTTTTACACATTCCTATGTGCCCATTGCCAAATAATCTCTTTAAATTACCTAAAAATTATATGAAACAAAACTTGTCCCCTTAGTCACACCGGAGTCTGAGCGCTCACTTCCGCATTCATAAACGATTAGTCACGTGGTAACGGCAGGATAAGGTCACTTTCACCCTTTCACTTGGTTTCTCTTTTGAGGTGTTGTCTTCTATTTTTTAAGTTCTAGTCTAGCAGATTTTACTCTGAATGCCAAATGATATTACCATGTCTAATTTTGAGTAATTTTAAAAAGTTATTTTGCTCAAAAGTTACCTGGAATGTGTCAGAATGCAGGCACTTATGGATGTAAATACAGAGGAGAACAGGGAAGCAGACTGTCAACGATGCCAAAACGATAGACTAGAAGTGAGGTCAGGAAGCAAGCAAGGCTTGTGCGACTGGCAAACAATTGTAGAATAGATAAGACAAAGAACATAAACAAAATAAGGCGACTAAAGGTCAGAAAAATGAGAGGCAGATAGAAAATAGCAAGGCTTAGCATAGACTAAATAAAACAGAACAATACTTCACATGGAAGTAGTGGTTGAGAGTGGCTTAAGTAGGGGAAGAGCTAATTAAGGAGATGAGTGTCAGCTGTGATAATACTCTGGTGACAGAGGGCGCTGTGGATTTTGGGGCTTGTAGTTCTGAGTGTCCATGTTTGTAGTTTGTGTGCCTGGCAGGTTTACTGACAGTAATCAAAATTTTAACTCTATTATCTAAAAATAACTGTGTTGTTAATTACTAAATTTCTTATACACTTATTATAAACAAAGTATAAAAAATTGTATAAAATAGTATAAAAAATAAATACGACCATATATCATTGACATATGGTTTCATGAGTGTTATTATAGTACCTATATATGAGTACCAGTAAGTTGTAACCAACTAGAACATCCTTGCCTCCATACGTTTTTCTAGACATGGAACTGACCTGTGTGTACTACTGTTTTCTTGGATATAACTTTATGCATGTTTTTCTTGAAACTTCTGACATTTATTGTAAATTATATTCTATTTGTAGTACAATTAGCAACTAATGTCTAGTGTAATTTGGCCTTTGAAGATTACAAAAATGTGCCTGGAAATAGCTGAGAAGCTATCTCCAGGCATCTGAAGCCCTTCAGCTTCTGGGGCCCTAAGGCAGGCCCCGGGCCCCTAGTCGCATTGTTCCAGGCCTTTGGCCTGTCATTCGGACAGGCTGAAATTTGGATGGACAGATAGCATTTCAGACTTTTCTGTCCTGTGACAGTCTGCTTAAAATTCCCCAGTGAGCTCAGATTGCAGTTGCTAAAATAGTAATAATGTATTGATATAAGGTGTTTTGTGATCAGTGTACGACACTGTAGTGTATCATGTGGTAATGCATTATGTGACAAATGCAACTTTCATAAATATGACCATATATCATTTGTAATTACGTTCTATGCATATACCTGCAACTCTGAAAATATCATTTTCAGTGATGAATAAAATGGTTTTGGGAATTCCTAGTTTTAAAACATTCTGATATGGTAATTTTCTTTCAGAGATTTAATTTACAACATGTCTCTGACAGCTCAAAATGCATCTCTGGATGCATTTCTGGATGCATTTAAAAACTGCAGAGTTTCTGGGGGACTCTGCCGGTCCCCTGGACCCCTGGCTTTACTGGGTTGACAAACCCCCCCCTTCCCATTTTCCTGGATCCACCCCTGAATGTGTCTGTGTACGGGTCCATGTATAAATGCTGGTCAGCTAAATATTAAATTATAAATAATTATCGATCGCTATCCCATTATTGTAAATGGCCTGTTCTGGGTCAAACCAGCCCACTTGGCATGCTTGGCACATTGACATTGTTTACATTTTGACTTGTGATGGAATGCAATGCATCCTTGTAGGGGAATCGCATATCAAGACTTGACATCTGTCATTCAGGTAATGTTAACAGTAATCATTAAAATTATAAATATATACGAGTTTATACATATTTGTTTTTGTACAGTTGCTGTTGCAAGAACTGTCACTCATTGTCAGATGAATATTGATTCACTTATAACATATAATGCAATGCCAAAGGAAAATACTATGATAAATATCTGAAAAATCTTTTAAACGCTGAACCTCCTTAATATAAAGGGGATATCACATGCTTATATAAAATTTGGACCTAATCTGAATTCATCTGGAGTGAATAGACTTGTGCAAAAGGCAACAGAGCAGTTATTTTCAAAGAACAGAATGATAAAGGGGAAGGTAGAGCATGTAAACAACCTGAATCAAGTTCAGTACCTGATATCACTACAGACACTGTTATAGAAGCTTTAGGATTAGCTCAATACTCAGATTGTTCAGAAATTGAATAATGAATCTAAAATAAATTTGACAGTACAAAACATTTTTGATGTTTACAAATTCAAGTTATTGTAACTGTTACTTGATTTTGTAAACATCAAAAATATATAAAGGTTTGGATTGTCAAATTTATTTTTGATTCATTATTATATGGCAGTTCTATTAAAATTTTTAGTATTGATTACCATCACTTCAGACTCTATTTTGCTGTTTACAATAAATTGGAAATTCCTCCCCAAATGCCTTGAAACTGTCTCTGATAACCCCAGTTTTCCATTTTTCTCGCCTATGGTTCACAGTGAAAGGCTTCAGCCTTTTTAATTGCACCCTCCTATTTTCTGCGTCGTACCCTTTTATTGCCCTAAACTTTGAGACCACTGATATAAAGGCCTAATATAAAGAAGACAATGAGAAGGGAGCAGTGGTTCAAAAGGTCCCAGGTGTGTGGAATATTGAACAGTTATTCCACGATATTGAGTCATACATGAGCTGATAGCCGACAAAGCATGTAGCTCCACAAGCTGGCTGTAAGGCATGTATGATGAGACTGAGTGGAATAATTGTTTTATTCTATCCACATTCACTGGATTTTGAGAAAACAGAGCATTTTTATTTTTTTGCAAATTCGATAAATAAAACCTTTATGTAAAACGTCTGACAAAATCATTTCCACTTAGAATGTAAACAAACCGGCAAAATGACAGTAGCAATTTGTGAAAAATGCTATTATAATAATAATTCTTGAAAAAAAATTTCAAATCCAGACAGCTAAGAGAAACAGATCAGATCTCCACATAGTTTGGCTGGACCTCGCAAATGCCTACGGCTCTGTTCCCTACCAGCTGATCACCTTTGCGCTCAACTTCTTCCATGTTCCACCATGCATCTAGACCTTAGTGGAGAAGTACTTTAACACTTTTCACATCTGCTACACATCCAAGTCAATTTCAACTGGTTGGCACTGGCTGGAGAAGGGAATGGCAATGGGTTGTTCTATCTCTCCCATCTTATTTACAGCAGCGTTTGAGATCATCCTAATTGGTGGCAGACAGATGGTTCGAGGAGTCAGGTCTCAATTAGGTCATAGAAACTCAGCTATAAGAAGCTACATGGATGATCTCACCACCCTCCTCCAGACAGCTGCATGCACTGTCAGACTCCTAAAGAGGTTTGAGGAGCTGCTTGCATGGGCCAGAATGAGAATAAAGTCAGCCAAGTCCCACAGTCTATCTGGAAGGGAGTCAGGAATGATAACGTCTGCTTCTCAGTTGATGGTGAGAAAATTCCACTCCTGCATCAACCTGTCTGAAGCCTTGGAAGGCTCTACATGGCTGACCTGTCTGACCATCATATGGCTGCCTCAGTAACATCCCAGCTCACAAATGGTCTGGCCAAAATTGACCAAAACTGCCTTCCAGGGAAATTCAAGGTCTGGTGTTATCAGTTTACCTTGTATCAGCATCTGATGTGGCCCCTGAAACTGTGTGATATCACTTCGACAACAGCCGTGAAAATGGACAGGAAGGCAAATAGCTTTATTAGTAAATAGCGTGGCCTTCCTTGTGGTCTCTCCAGTGTGGCACTGTTTGGGAGAAACATCCTGCAACTTACACTGAAATCCATTAGTCAGGGCTACAAGCAGAAGAAGATGAGGCTTGTGTTCGAACTAAGAGACTCGCCTGACCTGCTTGTGCGAAATACCAGAGTCCAGGTCCACACAGGACGCAAGTGGAGTGCAATGCAGACAGTGGACCAGGCTATCAGCCGGTTAAAACTCCAAGAGATTGTTGGGTTACCACAGTCTCGAAGGACAGGCCTTGGATGGGGAGCCACATCCAAAATGTGGTCCAAAGCAACAGAAAGGGAAAGGAGAGACCTCGTGATCTCCGAAGTGCTGAAAATGGAGGAGTGCTACAAGATCAGAGCTGTGAGTCAACACCAACAAGGTAGATGGACCACCTGGAAGGCCACTGTTAATAGGAACATCATGTGGGCTGACATGTGGAGGATGCCCCAAGCAAGGCTTAGCTTCCTCATCAGGGCCACGTACAACACCCTTCCAAGTCTCCAGAACTTACATCTGTAGTATGGATCAGAGGAGAACTGCCACCTATGCTCCTCCCAGAACCCAAGCCTACAGCACATCCTTTCTGGGTGCAAGACAGCACTAATGCATGGTCGGTACAGATGGCATCATGATCTGTGCAAGTTTGCAGAGACCCTGGAAAACATGTAGACTGGAGGTAAATAGGGCCAGCCCAAAAACATCACAGCGGCGGATCCAGTTTGTTGCGGGGGGGGCAGAGCAGCGACCCGAAGGAGTGGTCTCTCCTGTCATCTGGATGTGAGTGGAACATGGCAGCTGACCTCGACTGCCAGTAGAAGTTCCCCATCGAGATCACCACCACCTCCTTACGGTTTGATATCGTCTTTTGGTCTATTCCAACCAAAACGATCATCATGGTCAAACTGTCACATGGGAGGAAGGGATAGAGGCTGCCTTTGAGAGGAAAAAGGAGAGGTACACAGAGCTGGCAGCTGTGTGTTCATAAGCTGGGTGGAGGGCTCTGATCTACCCAGTTGAAACTGGCTGCAGAGGCTACACTGGGGTATCCACCCAGCAGCTCCTGAAGGTGCTTGATATCACAGGCTCCACGCAGAAGAAGGCACTCAAAGACCTGGCAGAAGAGGCAGAAAGAGGAAGTTTCTGGCTGTGGCTCCACAGAAAGAATAAAGTGTGGGGTAAACAGGGATCCTAGGGCCAGCTGAAGAGGGTGGCAGGGAGACGTCCCTGCCGCTGCTCCACCACCCCAAGATGTTCTGGGATTAAAGGAGCGAAACATCAGGGAAGGGTGGCTCGCGTCTGATGACCCTGCAGCTGGCCCAACGGCACCGTCGGAGGTGCTTCAGGCAGAAATGCCCAGCAGGTAGACCTACCTGTGCTGATAATATATTGTGGCAGCGGGGGCATGGTTGAGCGTTGGCTGTGAACCGTGAGGAGGCAGGCTGAACCAGCAGGTAGCATGTGAGGAGGTGCACCTGTGTCAAATTACTGGCTGTCTATTAACCTGCATCTCTGTGCATCTCTTAGGCAGTCAGGAATGAGAGAGAGAGAGAGAACAGCATCACCCCACATGTGGGTATGTTTGTGCGTTAAATTGCCACTGAAAAATGTAATCATAAAAGAACTTACTTGTTCTGAAGCCTGCTTCCCGGTCCTCTGTTTAACAAAACTAGAAAGTTGTTATATATACAGTGTGTGTGTGTGTGTGTGTGTGTGTGTGTGTGTACACACACACACACACACACCTAATTTGGACCTATCTACATATATTTTATATATCACTGCATATTGTTGCTATTTTTTGTTTGCGTTGATCTGATTTTGCAGGATAGTTGGCATTGAAACTGGCAGCATGCATAGTATTGAAGTGCCGTTTTAGATTATCTACTTTGCAGACAGCTATGGTCTGCATGCATATTAAGCATATTGGTTTAGCATTGGCGTCTTCCAGTAAAATAAACAAAACTGATCAGTCTAGTCAGATTTGAACTAACAGTTTTCCTAGTCCAGTTTGTGCTTTTTTTGTGCAGACCATGTCGTTCTTCATTTAGGACAGTTAACGTCATCATCTGACTTTCTTGCAATATTTCACTGAGATGGCAGGTGACTTAGCTGATATGCGTGCAGTATGCCTTGACTTGTGTCTTTTATGACCTACGCTGGCGGTCATAAAGTGTATGGTGTAGTGTACGGTGTAGATCAAGTGTACGGTGTGGGGTGAGGTCAAAATAACAAAGCAGTGCGCACTTTATTTCTCATGTTAAGACAGGTGTATTGGTGCCAGTGGGTCAGTGTGGGCCAGACATTTGGCTCTCGCTGGCCAAATGTGGCCCGTGGGCCACCTATTGGGGTTCAGTGCCCTCGGTGGTCAAATGTGGTAACTGATGTAAGTCAAATTTGACGCAAGTCAAATGATTTTAGGTAAGGAGACTAGTGTTGCCAGTAGTCTGGATGAGTACACAGAGGCTGTGACGTCCTACATCAGCTTCTGTGAGGACTGTTGCGTTCCATCATGAATCACGGTGAGTTACAATAATGGCAAGCTGGTTCACAGATAAGATCAGACAGCCAAGGTTGCAAAAGGAAGAAGCGTTCAGAAATGGGGACAGGAACAGGTTTAAAGAGTTTAGGAACAGGTTTAGCAAGGTGGTGAGAGAAGCTAAACAACTGTACGCTGAGAAACTCCAACACCAGTTCTCAGCCAATGACTCTACGTCTGTCTGGAAAGGGCTCAGACAGATCATTAACACCCCCCACTGGCCAACCAACAGAATGAGTCCTACTGTCACTTTGAAAGACAATGGGACTGTCCTGATGACATCCCCCATGACTCCATACTCCAGCCCACCACCCCCACCTCTAATGTTGCTAGGGCCTCTCTACAACCTCTCACCCTGGAGGCCCATCCACCAACCACCACAGTCTCAGCTCTCTCCATTTTGGAGAGGGACATCAACAAGCTCTTTAAGAAGCTGAACCCCCGCAAAGCAGCAGGTCCAGACTCTGTTTCACCATTTACCCTGATGCACTGTGCTGATCAGCTGTCTCCAGTGTTCACAAATATCTTCTACACCTCACTGGAGACATGCCATGTGCCACCCTGCTTCAAGGCCTCCACCATTATCCCTGTCCCCAAAAAGCCAAGGATCACAGGATTAAATGACTACAGACCCATCACCCTGACTTCTGTAGTTATGAAATCTTTCAAGCACCTTGTGCTTTACCACCTTAAAGCCATCACTGACCCGCTCCTAGACCCCATGCAGTTCACCTACAGATCCAACAGATCTGCAGATGATGCGGTCAACATGGCTCTTCATTTCATTCTCCAGCACCTGGACTCCCCAGGAACATATACTAGGATCCTGTTTGTGGATTTTAGTTCCACCTTCAACACCATCATCCCAGCTCTTTTGCAGGACAAGCTCTCCCAGCTGAGCGTGCCTGACTCCACCTGCATGTGGATCACTGACTTCCTGTTTGGCAGGAAGTACTACATGACGCTGGGGAAACACATCTCTGACTCTTGAACCATCAGCACAGGATCCCCCCCCCCCCAAGGCTGTGTCCTTTCTCCTCTACTCTTCTCCCTATACACCAACAGCTGCACCTCCAGTCATCAGTCTGTCAAGCTTCTAAAGTTTGCAGATGACAACACCCTTATTGGGTGTAGACTCTGATGAGGATGCGTCTACCTACAGGTGGGAGATTGACCATCTGGTGTCCTGGTGCAGGCAGAACAACTTAGAGCTTAATGCTCTAAAAACAGTGGAATTGATTGTAGACTTCAGGAGGAGCTCTGCCACACCCTCCCCCATCACCCTGTTTGACTCCTCAGTAACCTCTGTGGAGTATTTTCATTTCCTGGGCACTATAATCACTCAAGACCTTAAGTGGGAGACAGATACCTGCTCTCTCACCAAGAAAGCACAGCAGAGGATGTACTTCCTGCAGCAGTTGAAGAAGTTTGATCTGCCAAAGACAATGATGGTGCACTTTTACACCACCATCATCAAGTCCATCCTCACCTCCTCCATCACCGTCTGGTACACTGCTGCCACTGCCAGGGACAAGGGCAGACTGCAGCACATCATTTGCTCTACTGAGAGGACAATTGGCTGCAACCTTCCATCTCTTCAGGACCTGTAGGAGTCCAGGACCCTGAGGAGAGCAGAAAGGCTTGTGGCTAACCCCTCTCACCTCAGACACAAACTTTTTGAATCAATCCCTTCCGGTAGGAGGCTGGGGCCCATGAGAACCAAAACCTCACGCCATAAGGCCAGCTTTTTCCCCACTGCAGCTGATCTCATCAATGAGGTCAGAGATTCCCACTGACTCTAACCTCACACTTCAATCTGTAACACTAATGCACTTTGTCTCTGAACTGCAACTTTGCACATTTCAAGGTCATGTCATACATCTTCATTCTGTGAACCTTTATTGCACATTCCGGCACACACTGTACAGCTTGGCAATTAAAGAAAGAAAGAAAGCACAACTTTATTCATCACACACTTGTGAAATTTCCTTTCTGCATTTAACCCATCTGAAGCAGTGAACACACACATGCACAATGAGCACACACACAAAGCAATGGGCAGCCATGCTAACAGTGCCCAGGGAGCAGTTGGGAGTCAGGCACCTCGCTCAAGGGCACCTCAGCCCAAGGCCATCCCATATTAGCCTAACCTGCATGTTTTTGGATTGTGGGGGAAACCAGAGCACCCAGACACGGGGAGAACATGCAAACTCCACACAGAAAGGCCCTTGCCTGCCGCTGGGTTCAAACCCAGAACCTTCTTGCTGTGAGGCAACCATGCTAACCACTACACCACCATGAAGTTGTAAATGATGTTTTAAGAAAATATTTGTCTCTTTTGAAGCAGAATACTCTGTTGTTGCACAGTTTTTCAAAAAAAAAAAACCAGGACTTAAAACAGCTACGAGACACATTTGCAGCAGAGCTTCACATGTGGTTGAAATGTGTGACTGTTAAAAAGTGTCCTCTCTTGAAAATCACACGGATCATCACCACTTCAGTTGTTATTATAGTTACTACCATGTACAAACATCACTGCACAGTACTTGAAAATCACATACATTTCAACAGTTTTTCACTTTGCACTTTGCATTTTCTCTTGTGGACTATAAGAAAGTGGGTCAATTTTAGAAATACACTATATCCAGCCTTCTCATCACAAATAACATACCCAGTATACGATCTGTAGCTCTGAATTTCTGCGCAGTTCATTTCCATCTCAGAAGGTAATTTTTGGCAGCAGAGAAACACAAAACTTTGTGGTTTGATTTTTGGACTATTGTGGACCCAAAAAGTATATCCTGGTCATGAAACAGCCCGTAGACTCTAGAGACAGCTGTGTGCAAATATCTGAGGAGATCAGCAGTTTCTAAAAGACTCAAACCAGCTTGTCTGGCACCAACAACCATGCCACAATTAAACCACTGAATTCATATTTCCCCATTCTGATGCTGGTAGAGTTCATTTAACAGCAAGTTCCACTGTATGGTTACATAAAGCACCTAGTCAATATTGTGTAATATCATATATATCATATCAGATACATAAATACTATAAAAAAATTTTTAACTCTTTAGCATCTATAAAGTCTAAGTTAAAAATGTAACGAAAATGAAAGTTTTAATAAACAACATTGGCATGGCTTGATTTTACCAGCCATCCTTCAAGAGAGAAGGAAGACATACATCAAGACCCCCTGTCTATCTATTATATAGATAATGAAATTTGGCCTCTTTACTAAGCATTTAACCAAGGAATAAATTTAAAAAAAAAAATTGAATTCTATTTATGTTGCCATACTAACTTTGCATGAAGGAACACATTTCTGTTCTATGTTTTTATCTTATTTATCTTTTATCTATATCTGATTCTTCTTAATGTATGTTACACTTTTAATTTCATTTTATTTATTTCAGTTTAACTTATATATTTATAATTCAGAATTCCATTTTAAATCAACTGTGGGTTGTTTTTATACTTTTCTTTTTGATCATAATGCAATTAAAATTGCCTTGTTTTGCCCTGCTTTGCCTTGCTTATCTGCTTTCTAACAGAATTTTATTTTTATTTTATTTTTATTTGACTGATATCCTTAAACACTGATGCAGTGAACTAGCATTAAGATATGCTTTTCATTAAGACTGTAAAGAACTTCTGAAAGTTGCTCATGCAAATGCTGTAAATGTAGATGTAAAACCAGATACAGAAGATTATGATTGCATTTTGGCTTGACCCTTATACTTATCTGTGGGTTTTTGTTTTGGGTTTAAGGGGCTTTTTTTGTTTTATTTTGTAAATTTAAAAGTGCTTATTAAGATTATTAGTGTTAATGGGGTTACTTACTTTTACCATTGTATGAGCTTGTTAATTTTGTACTACAGTACTATGGATACCATAATAATAAAATTATATAATTATATGATTTTTTTATGCCTGTTTATACAGATCAGCACTACTGGTAAGAATTGCAGTTTTTGACAGTGAGTATGAATTTGTAAAAGGAAAATAAGAAAGCTAAAAAAATATTTAGTTTTACTATTAAATGGATTATTATTACATTATTGGTCAGTAGGTAGATACAGAATATTGATTTTAACATTTCATCATGATTTAGCTTGTACAGATATAATTAATTTATAGTAACATCACAAGTCATGCTTAGTATAAGAAAAACTTTTAAAATCAACTAATATTGCAAGTCAAATAACCATTCAATAACCATTAGCAAAACCATTCAATCTTTAGATTTTTTTTCTTACCTTTAACATACAGTCTGATGCCTGAGCTGAAGATTTTCTCATTTCCCACAATGTGACATGCAAGAACAAAAAGTAGCAAGCACTGAACATATATATTTTCATAGATGTGTGATTAGCTTAACTTATCCCATCATGAACATTTATCATATTGACCTGGAACTGTAAATCAAAACAAAACAAATATGAATTTCTGATGGGCCTTAAAGATGCCTTACTCGAGTCAGTGTTTTGTTGTTTTGTCAGAAGGCTGAGAGTAAACAAACCCAATACCTTCATCTGTAAGTCTGTCTTGCTTCAACCATTTGATGGTGCCATACTGTGAAATGATGCCTTAATGTATCACATCTATATTAATTATAAGCACATTACATATACTGAGAAACTCATAAACACCACTATTAGTCCTATTAGCACTAAACCCCCATAAAGCTGCCCAATATGATTGAAGCGGTGGGCAGAGCTGTCGGCACTCAGACTGTGGCTATTCAGAGCTTGAACCGCACCGTGGATTCCATCTTGGAGAAGTTGATGGCTTGCAGAGAGAAATGGATCACTTTGGGGGCCAGAATGGACAAGCAGGATAGTCAGAAAAGGACATGTCTACCTGTCTCAAGTCTAAACAAAATTCCAATCTTATCTTCGGCTCTCTCAGCCAGCACTGCCTTGATCAAGGCCATTGCTGGGGAAACAATCTCCCCCTGAAGATCACTGCAGTTAGACTCTCTCTGTATTCCCCCTTCCACGGTCGCCGTTTTTTACCCCCAGTGTGCCAAGTCGGTAAGTGCCGTCTGGCTGCAGGACCGGACTGCTTGTTTGCGCTGGGTTACCTATACCTATCTACCCACCCCCTCTCCCCCTCTTCTACCCCCCCCCTTCCATGATTGCCCCCCCCCACTCCCTTCCCCCCTCGAGTCCCGAGTTTTCGTGTTGAAAAAAGTACACTGTACTGTGTGTGTGGAATTTGTGCTTAAATGCTGAGGTGTTTTTTTTTTTATTTTCCCACACTGTGCTTCCCTAGAAGCATAGTGGGGGGTCGTTTTTTTTCCTCCTCCTCTCTCCCCTCATGTTATTCTGTATTTTTT
>JANZLB010000005.1:9674376-9690619 GCA_026167865.1 Notarius quadriscutis | reverse complement strand
ATAAAAAAGGAGAGAAAATAAAATAAAAAAGCTCTGGTGAGAAGCGGCAGCCAGAATGCGCACGATGTACTCTCAACTGGAAACCAGAAATGGAAAAAAATAAACCTTGAAAAAATAAACATTGCAGAAAGCAAGCTAACATAAAATCATGAATTAAAACAATTAAGACCAGTCATTTTGTTCAGGTTCCATTTGCTAAGGCATCTTCTTTTAATGCTTCTTTTAATGTTTGACTTTACAGCTGGGACTAAATGACTGACCAGTGACCAATCTGGTGTGTAGACTGATATATATCTGCTATAGACTCCCAACTATGCCGTGTGCCATCACTGATCATCTCAAATACATCAAGTTTCCTTCAAAGATGTCCTCCTACTTTTTCACCTTGGCACCTGAGAGGGTGCATTGGTGTGCAAGATGCATCAATGCATCTTTGTGAATAATTTCTGGCTAACGATTGCTGAGACACTTCAAGTTCTGTTGATAAATGTGATAGTAGCCCCAGGAAACTGCCACCAAATCAGTGCACTGCTCCTCACACAACTGTTCCCGTGGTACTTCAGTACCATTGTTTTGGACAGCCCAAAGCAGTGTGGCCACGGGGTGGAGCCTGCTGATCAGACACGGCTGGAGTGGCATAATTGGTGCCTTAATACACCCTCACCGAGAAAACAGGGGAGTATAAAAAGGTGCCGTAATGCTCAGAAGTTAGTCAGCGTTTCACCATGGATACAAGCTCACATGCTCTCTCCCTCTCTGCCTTGGCAAACTTGCAGATGTTGAGAATGACGACAACGACAAGCTTGAGCTCCACAGACTCTACACCAGCAACCAACGCCACCTTTGGAAAGCTGCAAGGCTTTGACACAGCCAGCCCCTGCCTTTGACCCCTCCCTAGGCCAGTTTGGGCTCTCCGCCACATACACATACTGCACTAATCTCAGCATTCATTTTTCTTGTACTTACCCATACTTCTTTATTCATTAAAAATTCTTCACATTGTACACTGAGACCTGGGTTGTGTGTCTGTGTTCTCCCCACCTCACAGCACAAGTGTCATATAAATGATACATTTTTATTGGTGTAGATGTGAATTAAAATAACTTCAACTTCTGCATCTGGGAAAGTTGCACTTTCAGTTCTCTCTTCAGCTTTAACTTTTAGGGAGTTTTGTGGGCATCATGAAATGTAATGAGCTGCTGCATGCACTCACATTGCACTTTAAGGGTGATTGGCTTTCATCAACTTATACATGTGAGTATAGAGAAAATCACCTTTTATTTTTTAAACTGTGGTGGAAATGTTCAGTTTGGCCTACAAAACATTTAAACATTACTAAAAAAAAAGATAACTGGGGTCCAGAATGTGGACAGTACTCCAAGTAACAAGGAATATACTTTCAAAATGGATCAATACTGGTTAACAAAGAAAGCCAATGAGTGGGAACATACCACAGTACCTCCCTGCACCTCATAGCAGTAAATGTAGGAGTTTTAACTTTTTTTTCCTAACAGCAGCAAGCCTTGCTGAAGATCATATAAACAAATACACAGCCGATTTCCAGTAAAGTTGGGATATTTTCCAAAATGCAATAAAAACAAAAAATCTGTGATTTGTTAATTTATGTGAACCTTTATTTGACAAGAGTACAAAGAAAATATTTTCAATAGTTTTACTGACCAACTGTAGGGGCACCGCATTGTTCATAATTCACAGCCAGCTATTAGGTGTTCAATTGAAATGATTGTTTCTGTCATGTCCTGCATTACCTGTTGAGTCGTTGTTTTGCTCTTTACTGTGTCACGTTTTGATGACATTGGTTGGCGCTTCTAGACTTGAGAGAAAAAACTGACTTGCAGTAAGTTTTAAGTGGATTAAAGTTTTCCCAAGTTCGGGCTTTTAAACCTATCCGCTGTGTCTGTGTCTCCTCACTGTGTCAACACCTTTAGACAACTTAATTATATTTTGTAAATATAAACAAAGTTAGAATTTGATGCCTGTAACACACTCAAAAAAAGTTGGGACAGAGGTAAATTAAGACTGAAAAGTTTATAGGATATTCAAAAAACATAATTTTGGAAGATCCCTCAATAAGTATGTTAATTGGTAATATGATTGGGTATGAAAGGAGCATGCACCAAAAGCTCAGTCTTTGCAAGCAAGGATGGGTCGTAGCTCACTACTTTGTGCCAAAATTCATGAGAGAATTGTTAGTCAATTCAAAAAGAACATTTCTCAGTGCAAGATTTTATGTCTTTCAAAATCTACAGTACATCATATTGTGAAAAATTTCAGGGAATTCAGAGACATCTCAGTGTGTAAAAGGTAACATCAGAAACCACTGTTGAATGTGTGTGACCTTCAAGCCCTCGGGCGGAACCGTCTGAGAAACCAACATGCTAATATGATGAATACAGCCACATAGGCTCAAGAGTACTTTGGAAAACCATTGTCACTTAACACTGTCTGCCGCTGCAAGGAGGAAGTCATCCATCAGTTCTATGCTGCAGACTTCTCTGGGCCCAAACTCATCTCAGATGGACCCAAAGACAGTGGAAACATGTGCTGTGGTCAGAGGAGTTCACATTTCAGCTTGTTTTCAGGAAAACTTGATGTTGATTTCTCAGTGCCAAAGGTGAACAGGTGAAAGGTGATCTTTTTTTCAAGTTTGTTTTTAGAGACAGGTGCAAAACCCAGCATCTGTGATGGTATGGGGATGCATCAGTTCCCACTGCATGGGTGAGTTGCATGTATGTGAAGGTAACATTGATGCTGAAACATATATTGGGATTTTAGAGAGATATATTCATCAAGGCAACTTCTCTTCCTGGGAAGTCCATGCTTATTTCAGCAGGACAATGTCAGGCCTCATTCTGCATGGGCTACAATAGTGTGGCTTTGTAGGCACAGAGTGCATGTGCTTGACTGGCCTGCTTCCAGTCCAGATCTGTCTCCTATTGAGAATGTATGGTGTATCATGAAAAGGAGAATCGGACAGCGGCAACCACAGATTGTTGAGCAGCTGAAATCTTCTATCTAGCAAGAATGGACAAAAATTCAAATTGCAAAACTGCAGCTATTAGTATTCTCAGAATGTATATGATTAAACAGTGTTATTAAAAGGAAAGGTGATGTAACACAATGGTAATAATGCCTCTGTCCCATCTTTTATTGAGTGTGTTGCAGGTATCAAATTCTAACTTCATTTATATTTACAAAATATAATTAAGTTGTTCAGTAAAATGATTGAAAATATTTTCTTTGTACTTTCATCAGTTAAATAAAGGTCCATGTGAATTATCAAATCATAGATTTTTGTTTTTACTACATTTTGGAAAATATCCCAACTTTTCTGGAAATTGGGTTTGTACCTAAATATTGTAACCTGCTACAGTACAAATTCTATTTGCTGTTTTCAGTGAATTGTTAAGAAAGTTGCACTCATATTTGAACTTAAGAATATCAAGTATTGCTTATTTTAATTTCTGTAAAACAGAGTTATGCTTTCTGTAATCCACAGAAACATTATCTCCACCATAGGCACTGATCTGACTGACAGACAGTGCATTTCTTTCAGTTATAGACACAATCTGCTGATGAATTGCTTCACTGGATTTATGTAGGCCCTTTGTAGAAATCTAATAAAGCATACATAACTCCCTTGGATGCACTGATGTGTATAGCAAAGCAGCTTGGTGTGACCTGAACTGGAGGCAAAGGAACACACAATACAAAAGTGAGCTTTCTGCAATACTTCAACACCTGGCTAAACATTCTTCACTACATTGCCTCATTCTTGATTCTCCTGCAAGACATTTTGCTAGCAATATTTACATCATGGAAGATTTTTGCACTGACTTTTCACAATTTCCCCAGTCCATGCACACTGTCATTTACAGATGTTAATTCAGCCATTGTAATTTGATTCTCTTCCATCAATACTTTCTTGATGATAAAGAAAAAAAGTGTGCTCAGTAGTTTTGTTGTTCTTGCTTATAGCCATTTCACATAATGCTGCTTTTTCATCCATTTGGTGTGAAAAGTAGTATTACATTTCATTTTCTTTTTCTTCTTTCCATCATTCTCCAGTAGGACCAATGAACATGCTCAATAAGCATTATTCATCAGTATAACAGAGGAAACTAGGACATTTGTTCTCATGGGAAACACAATATATTTCCTGGAAAAGGTGATCAAAAATAACCTGAGGCAATCCCAGGAAAACTGGGGCAGATAACAACCCTAAACCACACCCTCTCAGTGCACCTACATTACATTTTGTAACTTTGACTCCACCTATTATATTTACTCATTCTACGTTGGATTTCTCATTAATATGATGTGATGAGTGATAAAAGAAGCTGTTATGCTTTTGTGAAACCTGATTATTGTTGAACCTCATGGCCGATTGCCATATTTCTATGTCCAGCTTGCACATTCTCTTCATGTCTGCATGAGTTTCCTCCAGGTGCTCCAGTTTCCTCCCACAGTCCAAAGGCATGCAGATTAGGTCAACTGGCTACTCTAATTTGCGCACAGGTGTGAATGTGAGTGTGAATGGCTGTCTCTCTCTTTGTGTTAGCCCCACAATAGGTGAGTTGCATCTGATTTCATTAGATTTGCAAGACATGAAATGGTGGTCAGCTGAGTTCACTATTCACAAAGTGTTACTGTTGCTGGGGCACCTTGCAAGTCATTAAAATGCCTTGCGCTTGCGCTGTTTTGGGCTGCTCAAATCAAACAAACTGAAACTGAAAGTCTCTTCAGGGGTTCCCCATGAAGTGATAAAAAGGGTGAAAGGGCAAAGGATTTTACCAAAAGCCGATGAGAGAGGTGGCTTTTGAACCTTTCACTGCGATAGAAGGGAGCTGAGTTGAAGAATGCTTGAGTTTGCAGTGATCACTTCATGAAAGGTTTGTAAATTCCTCTGATTTATTTCATTTGAATTTGCAAATGACTTTTCTCACCATTTTCCATTATTTGGTGATATTTTGAAGTTCAGGAGATGCTTAAGTCCTCAATGGTGTTTTTGTTTATAGCTTGATCGTGGTCACCATATTGTAAACTAATGCATATGTTTTTACTTTATCAGGATGTCCTAGCAATCTTTACAAGGATGATGATGTAGATTGGGCTCCTACACTGAACTAGAGAGATAAGATATTCGAGACAATCCATGTAAACACAAAAGCAGAGCTCACAAGTTAACAGCACAAAACTGCTTCCCCAGCCATGCAGTTACAGTGAGCCATGATAACTTCTCTGTCCTGTTTCACCAATACTCAGGTCTTTAAAGTGGTTTCTGTGAATCTTTTGAATGATTTACTTGGAAGAGAAGAGCAGGGAGGATTGAGAATTGAGTGGCTGTGGCTTGTTTACACTAGAAACTGAAACTTGTAGCATCCTAGCAACCACCACAAAGATGCATACAAAAAAAACAAAAGTTCCTACTTACTCAGGCATAAAGGACACAGGATTTATCTTGTCGTGTCTTGATCCCCAGATCTTTAACCCAGCCACACAAAAAAAAGTTGTACACCTCCATGCTCTTCCAGCTTTTTATTTGTTTGTCCAAGTAGAATGATGTCTGCAGCACCAGGTAGTTTAAGATGTCAGGAAGCTCAACAGATGGATACTTTTCCAACCCATAGGAAAAATCCTTCTTTGATAATGTCTAAGGATCTATCCCATTGCAAAGAGCAAATTTCTGAAAGTATCTTGACCATGCATTGGCCTTTAAACTGCAAAAATAGTCAGAGACAGTTTCACTAGCTCTTTGCATAATGGTAGCCACATTGGTTTGCCTGACCACCACTTCATCCACCAGAAGTAAACTTGCAAGCAAAAGTCACATGACTGAATACAACCTATAGACCAATGACCTGTCCAGCGTGAACCCCACCTCTTGCCTGAAGTCAGCTGGGATTAAATCAAGTGGTAAAGATAATGAATTAATTAATTAATGTTTGAGCTCCCTATTGTATCTATGATAGAAATGTGCCTCTGTATCATCAGAGCAGCATGCCAATCTTCTCAAAGGAATAACAGGAATGTAGCATCAACCAGCAAATTAACACTGGCGTCACAAAACATCACAAACATTTCAGTGTAAACATATTTAATGTGTTGCAGTGTGGGGATTTCCTTTAATTCAGGTACACTTAGCACAATGGACGCTACTCCCGATGAGGTTTTTGAGTCCCTAAGACACACTGAAATTACATAAGGCCAATTAAGTTTTTGAAATATGGAGTTTTAGTCCATGTAAGGAAGCAGCTCCCCTTTTGTTGATTGCTACTGCAATAGAATGGGAAGACTCTCAATTCCTGTGGGAAAAAAAAAATCTGTGTACAAGGACTGAGGATGAAATCCAAAGTGAAAGATTTTGTGGAAAGCTAGCTGTACACCTGTACATCTGCACTCATGCAGAACCTCTGATACAATATCTTCTAAATGAAGGGTAAAATAATGATGCCTTGCTTGTTTCCATGGCTGTAGAAACCTTTGATAATGGAACTACATGCTTTTCAAAAGCAAACAATGAGACAAAGTGTAAAGTGAACTTGGAGTTCAGGCAGATCAGTCATAAAATTGACTGTTATGTGCACCCATGGTCATTCTGGAATGGGCAGTGTCTCAATATTATACCTTTAAAAATCCGGCTAGGTCACCAGAAGCTATTTCCTGACACAATGGGTCAGAATATCACAAGAAAACCCATCAGGGAAGAAACTGGTAAACAAGAACAAAAGTGAACAGGTGAGTGGATGAGCTTATGTGAGCAAACATAAAAAGGGAGCTGAGGAGAGATGCATGCTACTTGCATGGTTTAGTGGGCTTTTAGCATTCAGCCCCATGAAGGTTTGTAATTCAGTTCAGGTGTGTAGGCAAATTGTCACTGTTCCCTTTCCCTCATCCTTTTCCATACCTTGTGGGCTGAGCACTTAGCCAAGGATGGATTAACTGGATTTATGGATTTTTTTTCTAACTTTACACCTAGATGGCTTTCCACAAAGAAAAGAGAATAGCTTGAATGGAGAAGGGTTTGAGGGAGTATTCGTTATTTCATTAATACTTTCCACAATATACGGTATGTTTTCCTGGAAAAAAAAGAGTCCTTTCTTGGTTTATAAATGATGCACAACCCCAAATATCCATGATAATGCCAGAGCACCACCTTAATCCAATCCACCTGTAAATCAGGTAGAATGATTTTGGAGAAAATCAGCCCTAATGTTGTTCTTCTTTACTTTCATTTTGGGAAGGCACAGTGGAGCTCCAGGTTCCCGGGTTCCATCTTGAGCTCAGGGGTGGGTTTCCTGAAAGCATCTTAAGGTCAAGACTGTCTTTAATTACCTCCTATGATCCATTGTCAATCTAACGTGGTTTTCCCAAACAACATTGGAGCCAAAGTAGTCCTTTAGTTTGCTCTAAATTTACGAGAGACCCAAACCACTCGTTCGCAACAAAGAGCAACTCGCTCACTGCTGAATACACAGAATGGGCATGCGCCTCTGAGGGACTCTCACAGTCAGTGGGGGGAAATGGTGCTGAATCTGCTGCCCATGTTCAATTATTTTTCTTGTACATTGCAAGTACATTGAGTTAATTATTAAATAAATATACAAAAAACATTGTGAATATATTTCAATATGTTATGGAATCACGTATAACATCTGTAGGACTTTGAGCGGGTGGGTGGAGCACAGAAGTATGGCAGGCCAGAACTGAGTTTTCAAAACTCTTTATTTTCAGCTTTTCAGCTTTTCCAATCTCCTAGTACCACAGACACGCACACACACATCAGTTGTCTGGTTGGGGAGAGAGCTCCTTTCCTCTGTTCTCTCTCTCCTTATATAGGGCATGGTCACTGGGGAAGACACATAAACACTCTTTATTTTCAGCTTTTCAGGGCATCACTCACCTGAAGGGGAGAAGACACAGACATGGAAGAGGGAGATGGGAGGACACCACGGGTGTGACAGGCCGGCTGGGGAGGAGCCGGCTGCCACCTCCGCAGTGGGGGAATGGGGTGGGAGAGAGAGAGAGAGAGAGAGAGAGAGAGAGGGAGGGAGGGGGAAAAGGAGAGAAAGAAAGAGAATGAGGAAAGGCATCTTGTTTGCCTGCCATTGGAACCGCCTCCAGATGGTCCTTCGCCAACTCGATAACTCGTTCTAGCGATGCCGGGCAATGACACTGGACCCACTCCGCCATTCCTTCTGGAAGTCGAGAGGTGAACTGTTCCAGTGCCACCAGATCAATGATCCCGTCCACATCATGGTCTTCCACCCTCAGCCACTGCTGGCAGGCATCCCGGAGTTGCTGGCAGAATGCAAACGGCCGGCCAACCTCCTCCAACGTCAGTGTCTGGAAGCTCTGGCGATGTTGTTCTGGGGAGTGGCCGACACACTGCAGGATGGCTTCTTCAGGTCAGCATACCTGAGCCGGCTGTCAGCAGGGAGCTGTAGTGCTGCAAGCTGCGCCTCACAATTCAGAAGCGGGAGAAGACGCGCCACGTGCTGCTCACATGGCCACCCCCACATTTTGGCTGCTTGCTCGAAGAGAGTGAAGAAAGCTTCCGGATCATCCTGCGAGCCCGTCTTTGAGAGGGTGGCGTGAGAAGGGTCCGCTGTGGTGACAGTCAAAGTCCCTGCGGATGCAAATAGATGCTGCAACGCCTGGTGATCTTCCTGCTGGGCCAGCATCAAGGCTTCAAAGTGTTGCTTTTGCTCTTTCTGGAGGGTGGTCAGCGCTTGATGCTGGTTCTGCTGGGCAGTAGCGAGGGCATGATTGAGCTCTTTGAATGGGGAGGAGTCCATGTGGTAGTTCCCTTCTGCATTCCCAGGTTTCAGCACCACTGTAACAAGTCCCTGATGTGGGTGGAGTACAGAAGCACAGCAGGCAGGAGTTGATGTTCACACACACACTCTTTATGTTACTTATTTTTAGCTTTTCAGCTTCACTCACTCACACAGTCACACATGCAACACACACACATGTTTTGTGGTTGGGGGAGCTCCCTCTTTCCGCTCTCTCCCTCTTTTTCTATCCTCTGTCACTGCAACACACAGCATTTATTAAGCACAGATGCACTGACTTTGCCACTCACCTGCCACAGACTTGTATGCCTGCTTGTTGTTTTTATAATAAACTCTTCCAGTGATTACATCCATCTACTGCCCACCATTACTGACAGATTACTTTGCCTAAACATGGATGTAGTGGAAAAGAGCAGGCACAATGCCACACCAGGGTTTCTTTTCCTCAGCCTGGATCGGTATGTTTTCTGCATTGGCTAAGATTGGATACACTGGCACCCTTCTGGATTACCTGCCTGAAGGAGTTTTGCTGCAATGCAGGAAAACCTATGAGGACCTGGTGGAGCCCAAGCCTGTGGAGAACTTCTGGGTAGGGTGCATGATATACTGGCTTACTGGGTGAGCATACTGCTGGGCCAAGTATTTACTCACTGTCGAACATCCTTGTCTTGGAGACTCCAAGTCATTTGGCACTATGCTTGTGCACCTGTTCTAGGCTCTAGGGAAATAGGATCCCCTAGAGATTTTTTTTTTGGGGGGGGCTGATACCCTTGAGGCTGACACAGTGCCAGAGGGGGAGGCTTATTCCTCAGAGCTCCCTCCAGAGGCTGACACAGTGGCAGATGGCAAAGCCTTCACTCCTGAGCTCCCTCCAGGGGCCGATGCAGGAGCAGACAGGGAGGCCTTCACTCCTGAGCTCCCACCAGAGGCCGACACAGTGGCAGAGCCAGCAACAGGGGCTGACACAGCATCAGATGGGGCAGGCTCTGCCCCAGAGCTAGTGCCAGAGGCTGACAGGGTGGCCTCCGCTCCAGATCCAGTGTCAGAGGCCGACATGGTGGCCTCTGCTCCAGATTTCAACAAAGATGAATTCTTAGCTCTGCTGCTTGGCTTCTAAGATGTTGTCATGCCACAGCCTGGCCAAAAAAGTTAATGCTGATACCTTTCTGTTTTAGCCAGCATTAACTTTTTCAGCAATTTGTGCTACAGAAGCTCTTCTGTGGGATTGGACTACATGGGCTAGCCTACATGCCCCATGCAAATCAATGGGCCTTTGATACCCATGACCCTGTTGCTGGTTCACTGGTTGTCCTTCCTTGGACCACTTTTGGTAGGTACTAACCACTGGATACCGGGAACATCCCACAAGATGTGCCATTTTGGAGATTCTCAGATCCAATCATCTCGCTATCACAATTTGGCCCTTGTGAAAGTCTCTCAGATCCTTACACTTGCCCATTTTTCCTGCTTCCACAATGTCAACTTCAAGAACTGACTGTTCTCTTGCTGCCTAATATATCCCACCCCTTGACAGGTACCACTGTAATGAGATAATCATTGTTATTCACTTCACATGTCAGTGGTCATAATGTTATGTCTGATTGATGTAAAATGTCATGTTTTCAAGAAATGTTGGTGTCACCTTGATTTTGGTTGAAGAAATATTCAAAGAGCCAAAGTTAAAATCTTCCTATCCTCCACAACTATTATTTTTATGTAATGCATTAGGAAAATTGAAGATGAATTATCTAATAGTTTGATTCTTAAATTGATAAGGAAAAAGGATTGGCTCCAAAAAAAAGTTGCTGATTCAGTTTGTCAGTCAAAACTGGTAACATAGATGTTTAGGCACTACCTAAAAGCGTAGCTCCTGATGAGTGTATGAGCAAAATATTTGCAAGGGCACAAAATCAACCTGAACAGAACAATAATATTATAGCATATGAGCCATCAAATTGTTTTGTGAAGTGTATTTCATGTCAATAAATTGCTGCATTGTCTTGTAACAGGGCTCCAAGGTTGTCACAGACAGGGGTGGTAGTGGGGACAAGACCCTTTATCTATAAAATGCTCCCATATGGCATGCGTCTCAAATAGCCTCTGACAACTGAAGTCCAACTACTGGCCTGTCCATGTGGCTTAGCTTTTAAGCCTGGCAGAACCTGCTTTTACTGACAGGAGAAGGGATGAAGGCAGGTCACTGGTGCCTTAAAACCAGTTCCTTTTGGGTAGATGGGGCTCATCAACCTCGACTGGTAGCTCATCTAGGAGAAGGAAAACTCTGATCTCAAACCTCAGCTGCCTTGCAGCCATACCCCCTCATGAGAAAGACTTTGGGAGTAAACCCTGAGGAAAAAATCTGGAGTTGGAGTCCCTAAGGCAATTTAATGTTGTTCACAATCTTGTCCTGGCAACTCCTGCAATGACACTGGTGCCGGGATGTATCAGTGACTGCCCCTCTGCTGGATCACATCGGTGGAGTGGAGAGGGGGTACCTGTTGCATGGGCAAAAGCTTGTTCTCCATATTTCACTGCCCAGGCTTGTGCCCTGGAGCGGACACTCCAGCATTGCTTTGCAGCATTGACACAACATGGGGGAGCAGCAGTTTACTGGTGATAAGCCTATGTGCTTGAGTGACATAGAGTGAGGCACAAGGGGTTGCTCTCGACAGAGGGAGGGATTCTAGGTTCCCATTGGGCAGCTACCACCCGCTTCAAGCTGGGCAGTCCCCAGTCAGTTAGATGCTGCCTCACCATGGTCCACTTGTTCCACTGGGTGTGTGGGGCTCAGGGAAAAACCTGACAGGTGGATCAACAACCTTACACCAGGCAGAACAAAAGAGAAGAAAAAACATCCATCCCTCAGGCTCAGCACCTGAAATGTGAGGACCATGACTCCTGGACTGACAGATGACCTGCAAGAAGTCAGTGATGCTTGCAAGACTGCAGTGATCAATAATGAGCTGCACAGACTGTGGATGGATATCATTGCCCTGCAGGAAACAAGACTATCTTCATCTGGGAGCCTCTGAGAGAAGGACTTCACCTTCTTCTGGCAGGGAAAAGCACCAGATGAGACTAGAGGACATGGTGTAGGCTTTGCCATCAGAAACAGCCTTGTTGGGTCAGTCATCCCACCAATGGAGGGAACAGAAAGATTGCTCAAGATCCAACTTCAAACATCAGTGGGTCTAGTTAGCCTTGTCAGCATCTATTCGCAACTCTAGCCTCCATCCAGGAAGCAAAGGACAAGTTCTATGACAAACTCAGCAAAGCCATCGACAACATCTCTTCCGATGAGCCACTGTTTGTCCTTGGGGATTTCAACACCAGAGTCGGTAGTGATCACCACAGCTGGCCTTCCTGTCTGGGACAGTGTAGTATAGGAAAGATGAATGAGAATGGGCAGCGACTCTTTGAACTTTGCTGCCAACATAGCCTCTGCATCACCAACACCTTTTTCAACACCAAGACCCAGCACAAGGTATCATGGAGGCACCCAAGGTCCAGACACTGGTACCAGCTCGACCTCGTCCTGACAAGATGTCCAGATACAAGTCCACCCCAAGTGACAAGATGTGACAGCCTACGAAACGTCAAGCTGACCTGCATCTATCACAGCACTGACTGTGACACTGATCACTCTTGTGTGCAGTAAGGTGAAGCTCCAGCTGCAGAGACTTCATTGCTCCAAGAAGGGGAGTAGGCCATGCATTGAACCCACCAAGACTTATGACCCTGTAAAAGTGGAAGAATTTATTCATGCCCTTGAGGAAGCATTACCTGGTCCCCCTGACTCAGACATCAGCAAGAGATAGGAACACCTATGGGACACCATTTACAACATTGCAATGTTGACATTTGGGAAGAAGACTACCAAGTCTACTGACTGGTTCAAAGCACACTCTGTGGAGTTGCTACCTCTGATTGAGGAGAAGAGACATGCACTGGCAGCATACAAGTCCACCCCCAGTGAGAAAAACTTGCAGTCACTCCGGACAACTCAGAGTAAAATTCAGCAGGCTGCCAGGAGGTGTGCCAATGAATATTGGCTCCATCTTTGCTCCAGGATCAAGACAGCAGCAGACACTGGCAACATCAGAGGGATGTATGATGGGATCAAGCAGGCCATTGGCCCAATGCAGAATAAAACAGCCCCACTCAAGTCATCCACAGGATAGGTCATCAAGGACCAGACTCAACAGATGGAATGCTGGGTCAAACACTGCTCAGACTGTTGTTACAGGGGCAGCTCGCAATGGCATTGATTCATTGCCTGTTATGAAGGAACTGGATGCTGAACCCACCCTTGAGGAACTCTGTGAAGCACTGGAAGCACTTGCATCTGGCAAAGCACCAGGAAAAGTTGGCATTTCTCCAGAGTTCCTCAAGTGTGCCAAGGGCACCCTCACCAAAGAACTACATGATCTTCTCTTCCACTGCTGGTGAGAAGGCACAGTGCCTCAAGACATGAGGTATTCAAATATAGTCACTCTATACAAGAACAAGGAAGACAGGAGCGATTGTAACAACTATCATGGAATTTCACTTCTCAGGATCATGGAGAAGCTCTTTGCTAGAGTTGTTTTGAAGAAGCTGCAGGTTCTTGCCGACAGAGTCTACCCCGAATCTCAGCGTGGGTTCAGAGCTGAGCAGTCCACCATTGACATGGTCTTCTTCAACAGGCAACTACAAGAAAAGCAGAGAACAGAAGAAACCTCTGTATCTAGCCTTCATTGACCTGACAAAGGCATTTGACCTTGTGAGCAGAAAAGGCTCGTTCATCATCCTGGCCAAGATTGACTGCCCTCAAACCCTGCTCAGCATTGTCAAGTCCTTCCATGAGGACACAAAGGGGACCGTCATCTACAACAGTTCCACATTTGAGCTGTTTGATATCTGCAGCAGAGTGAAGCAGGGTTTTGTGCTTGCGCCGACGCTGTTTGGCATTTTCTTTGCAATCCTGCTCAAACACACTTTTGTAACAGCCACAGAAGGCATCTATCACCACATAAGATCTGATGGAAACCTCTTCAACCTCTCCAGGCTCAGAGCAAAGACCAAAGTGCAGACCAGATGTCTCAGAGGCTTTCTGTTTGCTGATGATGCAGCTGTTGACACTCACTCCCAGCAGGAGCTACAATCTCTGATGTCCCACTTCACTGATGTCTGCAGAGAATTTGGTCTCACAATCAGCCTGAAGAAGACACAGGTGATGGGTCAAGACATTGAACAGCCACCATCCATTAGCATTGTTGATTACAAACTGGAAGTCATCCACGATTTTGTGTACTTGGGGTAAACAATCTTGGACATTCTGTCACTTGAGAACAAGATCAACAGACGTATTGGAAAAGTGGCCACAACCTTTTCTTGACTGACAAAGAGAGTCTGGTCAAACGGCTGACTCACAGAGTACACCAAAATCCAGTTTTACTTAGCTTGTGTTCTGAGTATCCTCCTCTACAGCAGTGAGACATGGATCCTGCATTCAAAGTAAGGACAGAGGCTGAACTCCTTCCATATGTGCTGTTTGAGATGTATCTTGGGCATCATCTGGATAGACAGAGTCACCAACAATGCAGTACTGGAAAGGACACACACCACCTCCATGGTCACCCTTCTCAAACAGAGGCGCCTGTGCTGGTTGGGTCATGTCTCTCGCATGGAAGATGGCCAGATCCCCAAAGACCTCCTGTTCGGTGAGCTGACATCTGGAAAAAGGCCAACAGGATGGTCCCAGCTGCACTATAAGGACATTTGCAAGCGTGACCTCAAGGCTGCTGCCATCAACACCAGTACCTGGTAGCTGCTTGCCTCAGACAGAAGCACCTGGAAACAGGTGGTGCACAAATGCCTCTTCGACCATGAGACCACACTGAGACACCAAGCAGACAAGAGGTCTCGCAGAAAGTCCCACCCCCAAGACGCCAGTTCTGCTGCCACCATTTGCTGTGCGAGATGTGGCAGGCTCTGCCACTCTTGGATTGGACTTTATAGCCACAGCAGACACTGCTCGGAAACATCCACTGATGCATATCCATGACCCTCTGGGATTGATGGCTGCCAACTGTCTTGTGACAGTGATACCAATAATGAGATACACGTCACAGATATGAATACGTATTTATTTATTTATTTGACTTTGCATGCCATGCACCAGAAACAACACCACAACATTTATTATGGAGTGACTCTGCCGGGTGCCTGGTGGACAGCAGTGGACCAGTGCTTTCACGTTACAACCTTACTATATAGTTACCATCCAATATCAAACTTGATATGTCAAACAGTTGTCTGGTTACATCTGTCACGTCCATGCACTTTTAGAGCTTGGGGCATGCAGCCATAGATTGTAAAGCATGTGCGTGATATTAGAACTAATTACAAGGCATCTGTTCCTGATTAGAGCACTATCACAGCGCATAGTTATAAGGACTCTTAGTAACACAGACTTTGCGAAAGCCTTGTACTTTGTATTGTTTTTCTTTTTTTGACCCTGTTTATGTTTTTGGACTTTGAGTGTTATATTACCTCTGATATCCTGTCTGTGCCTCACTTGACCACTGCCTGTTTTTTGACTCTGCCTTTGTTTCCATTTTGGATCTATTTACTAGTGTGCTTTCAATAAAACTCTTCCTGCAATTACATCCGTCCCTTACATGACAGAAACTGTTAATTGTCCAACAAGCTAGGTGACTAATAAAAGTGTTTTAACTAGTTTTATATGAAACTGTTGTGAATATTTTTTGTAAAATATGTTAGTAAATAATCCCATGTTATTTTTTAGAAAGCAAATTAAAATAAGTGCTGAATAAAATGCCATCTATCTTATGTAAATTATTTGTAGGCTTCTTTGGTTAACATGATAGCTACTCCTTCTGTGTGTGGAGCTCCTTCTGTTTGATGACTTGAATATATAATCGTTGTTCCATTTGCAAGACATGTCTTCCCCGATGATGTCCATCTTGTTTCACATAGACCCAGGATACTTAAGTTGTAGCAATGCGTTTCCTTTGATATAATTGTAGGGTTTCCCTCCTGGTACATTGTCCTGATATTCCATGTACCCACAATTGATGTTGATTTTGGTGACAAAAGGGTGTTCGCACATGCTGTTTCATTCCCACTTCTGCAACACTGCTTCATTTTCCTCTTGCTTAAAGGGTCCTTCTTCTCCAAAACAGATATAAAAATTCCTTGTTGATGTTTCTGTAATCATTGAATGTCCACTGAAGAAGAAGAAACCTTTATTCGTCACATGCACACTTCAAGTAGAGTGAAATTCATCCTCTGCATTTAACCCATCTGAAGCAGTGAACACACGCATACACTCAGAGCAGTGGACAGCCACACCAGAGCGCCCGGGGAGCAGTCAGGGGTTTGGTACCTTGCTCAAGGGCACCTCAGCCCAAGGCCGCCCC
>JANZLB010000005.1:9642066-9655016 GCA_026167865.1 Notarius quadriscutis | reverse complement strand
CTGGCGACTTGTCCAGGGTGTACCCCGCCTCTCACCCATAGTCAGCTGGGATAGGCTCTAGCTTGCCCGTGACCCTGTACAGGATAAGCGGCTACAGATAATGGAGGGATGGAAGTTCATGTTAGACTCACAGTTCATGCTGGGACTGCTGTACATGATAGATGGATGGTACACTCCCTGAGCTGGTGTTTGACACTCCCGCAGGAAAAGCATAAACCCTCCCGTTTCCTCCGGAGACATTCAGAACGTGACAGTCAAGCATATGACACTTCCATGGGTGAACTGCTGTCAGATGACTGAACTGGTTGAACACTTTCCTGAATGGAGGGGCAGTGTGTCAGTAGATGATCCAGGTGAATGGCTATGTCAATGAGTGAGTCCAGCATGCATTGTTTATCTTTGCAGGCAAGCTCACGGAGGATTTCTGGATGCAGGCCTTGACGAAAAGACAGCCTTCAGAGCTGGATCATTCCAGCCACTGGCTGCTGCCAGTGTCCTGAAGTCCAGGGCGTATTCAGCCACGCTCTGGGAACCTTGAGAAATATTGAGAAGGCTTTCTCCTACCTCAATTCCCTTGGGTTAATGGTCGAAGACCCTCTTAAATTGGGCGAGAAACTGCTCATAAGACTTTGTTTGCTCCTCTCCTTGGTTCCAAACAGTACTGGCCCATCAGAGTGCTTTGCCCATAAGAAAAGAGAGGAACGTCACAATTTTATGTTCATCAGACAGGTGAGGCATAGTAGCAAAATACAAGGAGCATTGTAGCAGGAAACCCTTACATACATTCGTGTCCCCAGCGAATCTTTCTGGAGCTGGAAGTTGCAGCACAGGGCTTGGGGGAGCTTTGGGATGTGCTCGGAGGGCCTGCAACATCACAGAAGCTAGTTGTGCCATCCATGTGTTGAGGTCCGCTAGCATCTGCTGATGTTCTCCTTGAAGGCATCCCTGAGCGTTAAGCGCAGTCTGTCGCTTCCTCTGCTATATCCATGGTGGTGAAGTATCCTGTCAGAGTGCAGGCACTTACAGATGTATATGCAGAAGAAGACAAGAAACAAACTGTAAATGAAGCCAAAACGAGAGACCGAAATCATGGTCAGAGACTAGTGAGGGTCGGGTGATTGGCTAACAACTTGGTAGAGATGAGACAAAAAGTGAAAATGAGAAAGGGCAAAAAGTCAGAGAACCAAGGCTTGGCATGTACTGAAATGAGCAGAACAATACTTTGCACTGAAGTGGCATGTGTGAGAGGCTTAAATGGGGAGAGCGGTGATTAGGGAAATGAATGTCAGCTGCGTTCAATTATCAGGAGACAGAGGGCACTGTGAGACTTGGCAGTTGTAGTTTGAGGTGTCCATGTTTGTAGTTGGGGCGTTCTCAACTGATTTACTGACATGTATGAACTATTTTAGATATCAGACTAATATTTTCAAGAAATGTCAATTCATATGTGTTAACACCCTTTGTTACATCGTTAACCTTACTTATAGTTTACTAATGTTGAAGTTCAGGGTTTGTAAATGCTACCTTAAACAATCAATAGTGTTAGTTCAGGGATCCTTAATATAAAGGTTTGTCCTGGTTAGAGAAGTCATGAATCCAAAGTCTAGCCTATGAATGCTATCTATCTATCTATCTATCTATCTATGCAAAACCGAAATTTCCAAAATAACCAACAAGCTTTGTCTCCATGACATGAGAATGTATTGAATATTAAAGCAACATGCAGGTAACGAAAACATTTACAGATAATTATACTGAAAGGATTGCCAACAGTCCACTTAACATTCAATTTTTTAAGGGTAATGAAAAATCACCCTCTGATCAGTCACAGGGGAAAATAATAGCATTCCTAGCTGATTCATAGGAGTCAATCATGGTAATATTTAGCTTGTACCATCTCTTTGAAATCCATTCTCCTTGCTGCTTTACCTGAAGAAAATCTGAAGTCTCTTCTTTGCATGAGTATCTAAGATGCCCAAGAACTTTGGATTCATAACAAGATTCTTGTAGAGAGACTGATCCCAGTAGCTTGCGTATAATTAAGCACTTGTGTGGACTTTTCAGTTTTAATACAACAGACTGGGGAGTGTTTATCAAAACAAACACAAGTGCCTAGCCGGTTATTACAAAACTTATCACCCAAATATTTGGCTGCACCCTCCTGTGGCTTTCACATCGTTACTATTTTGACCTCTATTATTTTGGAAGTTGACTTTTACTTTCAGCAAGGGATGCAAAAGATAAAGAAACAAAAGTGCAATTTGGAATACATCAAAGCAATTTAATATAGTTCTTTCTCTGTCAAAAGCAGAAGTTTAAGCCCATGAATGCATAATGACTTTAACGGGAAACTGGAGTTAAATCTAGTGCAGCAAATACGCTTGCATTCAGAATGAGTTGTAATTGTGTTCTAACTCTGGTGTGTGTCACCACTCTGTCCAAAATATTTACACTAGGGAAAGTGGTGACTCATTGGTGAAGGCTTTGTGCTACTGATAAGAAGATGGTGAGTTCAAGTCCCAGCATCACCAAAATGCCAGTGTTGGGTAAGCAAGACCTTTAATCTGCAATTGCTCAGCTGTATCCTGTCTTAATTGTCCGTTTCATTTGATACATGTGTCTGCCAAATGAGCAAATCTTAAAAAAAAAAAAAAGTGGACCTAAGAGTAATACCTAATGCTGATTTGGTCTTCATTGCTATATTTGGTAAGTTATATATTTTTTTAATTACCTTGTGTGCATTGTATTATGTATTTGTATGCATTTTATATTTCATATATAACCCTTTCATCCAAAAATTATTTAAAAACACACCCACACTCTTAGGTTGGTTTTGTATTATTTAAAATTGCATGTCATATGCATTTGAAGTTTTTTGAAATGCAACTATATTTAAAAAAAATCTCAGTGTGTAGGAATGCAATGAGTAAAAATAAAAAGCAAACAATTAATAATGAATAAACAAACAAGAAGACAGAGTCATCTATATCTCCTGCACAATATACCAACTATCAAGATATTATTTGTCACATTTTTCAAGTTCTGCTGCAGGAAACCAACCCTACCTCTTTATACTGACTTCAGCAGCCCATGGCATAAGCCCACCGGACCTTTGGTCCAGGTGAGCTAAAAATTAAAATTTCTCATATTTCTTAGTATCAAAATGCACATAGACATTACTTAATCAACACACATACCAACTTTCAAGACCATACCACTTATAGTTTTCAAGTTCTGCTCCAGAAACAAAACCTACCCCTAAGACTAACCTGAGAGACTATGTCTGAAATTGTTTCCACAGAAAGATACAAAATTTAAATTTCTCAAATTTCTTAGTATGAAAAGCCACATTTACATCACCTTGTTAACATGTATACCAAGTTTCAAATCCATGTCATGAATAGTTTTGGATATATGCTCCGGAAACAAACAGTGCTCTTAGAAACTCAAAGTCTATTTTTTTTAATGTAAAAATTTGAAAAATACTTTTTTTTCCCCAAAAATCCAAAATAGCAAAAGGCACCAGTTCACATGTTGCTTGATATATATATACAAAGTTTCATGAACATACTGTATCTTCAGTAGTTTTAAAGATATGGCCTGGAAACAAAAATGTGACTGGATGGACGGACAGCCGGACGGAACCTGTTTCTACAGTATATCCCCCGCCAAACTTTGTTTGGGCAGGGGATAATAAATACGGACTACAAATATCATCAGTCTAAAAAATTATGTTGGGGAGGTATTATTGTAACAAAAGCCCAAAGACAACACAATTTCTTTCATGAAAGCACTAATTTAAGTACTGTATTTTAGAAACAGGTAGGTCTTCAGACAACTCTTGCAGATATCCAGTGACTCAGCTGTTTGGACATCTAGAGAAAGTTCATTCCACAACCTAGGCACTAGAACAGAGAACAATCTTGATGCATGCCTTTCTTGAACCTTGAGAGATGATGGGACCATTCGAGCAGTGCTAGAGGATTGGAGGGAGCGTGGTGCAGTGAGGGGTGCTAGAAGTGCTTTGAGGTAAGTGGGTGCTGGTCCATTTTTGGCTTCGTAGGCAAGCATCAGTGTTTTAAATCTGATGCAGGCAGCTACAGGAAGGCAGTGGAATGTAGCAGTGGGAGTGAAATGTAGTATGGGAGAACATCAGGAAGTTGAAAACATGCAGCTGCATTCTGAATCAATGATCAAATGGTGCTCAGAGGCAGACCTGTCTGGAGCAAGTTGCAGCAGTATCTGATTGGCCTGTGTGGATAGAAATTGACAAATCTTTCTGATGTTGTAAAAGAGAAATCAACATGAGTGTGACATGTTAGCAATATGAGAGGTAATGAACAGGTGAACATCCACAGTTACCCCAAGGTTGTGTGCCGTGACCGAAGCTGGGATCAGAGAATTTCCAACGGAGATCACAAGATCCTGATGTGGAGATAAATCACCTGGGATGAACAGCAGTTCAGTTTTGCTGGGATTAATTTTCAGCTGATGAGCTGCCATCCATAGGATGTCTGCCAGACATGCTGAGATGAGAATGGAAACATGAGTGTTTGAGGGAGGGAAGGAGAGGATGAGTTGAGTGTCATTTGCATAGCAGTGGTATGAGAACCCATGTGAGAATATGACCTCGCCAAGAGATTGAGTATAGAGAAAGAACAGAAGAGGACCAAGTACTGAGCCTTGTGGGACACCAGTGGAGAGGCTAAGAAACCTTATATGAATGACCTTCCAGGTAAGAAGCAAACCATTGCCATGCTTTGCCAAGATTCATGAGGATGGACAAGAGAGACTTGTGGCTGAATGTGTCAAATGCTACTGAAAGGTTGAGGAGTGTGAGGATTGATGACAGTTTGGCTGACCTAGCAGCATGTAGCTTTTGGCCAAAAGGGCAGTCTCTGTGGAATGTGTCGCTTTAAAGCCAGACTGGTTAGGTCTTGGAGGTTGTTCTGTGAGAGCTAAAGAGACAGTTGGTTACAGAAAGTTAATTTGAGGATTTTTACAAAGAAAAGAGAGAAGTGATACTGGTAGTTGCTCATGTCTAAGGGGTTTAGAGTGGGCTTCTTCTGGAAGCAATTACAGTATTTGGGCAGTTTCCCATTGACTCACGCAGATCCTTTGAAGCTCATATGAATGGGATGAAAAGAGCCTGTGAACCTCCACCTTGAGTTCTCTTTGAAGTAGTCAGTGTGATTCTAAAAGGTAAGCCTTTACCTGAGTCCAGGGTACATTGACTTTCTTCAAGAATTGATAATGTATTTCAATGAATGCATTAATCCATCCGACAATTCTGACCATTCTCCCTGCCCTTGCTGTTGAGAAGACTTAAACTATGGCATGGTTTTGGTGCTAGATGGGTTGGTTTAAGTATTTCAGAAACTTCTGATCTCTTTCTGGGTGTTTCCATCCACAGAACTGTCACTCACTCAAAGTTATTTTTCTTTACACCATTCTGTGCAAACTTGTGTGGGGAACAGTCTCAAAACAGACTGTTGTTTGTGAGATTCCTAAGAGATCAATTTTGAAATATTCAAACCAGCCAATCTGGCACCAACAACCACGCAATGGGTAAAGTCATACGTAGAGACCACACTTTTTCCCCATTCTGATGTTTGATGTGAATATTAACTGAACCTATTGACTTGTATTTGCATGATTTTATGTCATGTTCTGCATTATGTAATGTTCTGCATGATTATATGTAATGTTCTGCTGCCACATAATTGGCTGATTAGATAACTGCATGAAATGAGATTGATGGCAAAAGTAAAAAATAATAATAATTAGTATAAATATATGGGTGATTTATAGAAAATCATGTGTGCTGATTGGTCGAGAAATTCGGAGTGTTTCTCGATAATCACCTTGAATAATCACTATACGACCTCGGGCGGCACGGTGGTGTAGTGGTTAGCACTGTTGCCTCACAGCAAGAAGGTTCTGGGTTTGAGCCCAATGGTGGCCTTTCTGTGTAGAGTTTGCATGTTCTCCTTGTGTCTGTGTGGGTTTCCTCCGGGTGCTCCGGTTTCCCCCACAGTCCAAAGACGTGGTTAGGTTAACATGGGGCAGCTATGGGCAGCTGAAGTGCCCTTGAGCAAGGACATCTAACCCACAACTGCTCCCCGGACCCTGTAGCATAGCTGCCCACTGCTCTGGGTATGTGTGTGTGCCCATTGCTCACTTGTGTGTGCATGTGTATGTTCACTGCTTCAGATGGGTTAAATGCAGAGGTTAAATTTCACTGTGTGCTTAAGTTTGTGCTTGAGTGCAAGTGTGACAAATAAAGGCTTCTTGGCTTGGCCTTTTCTTCTTATTCTTAACTCCAGCTGTTATTGGGAAAGGGTCGGAGAGCTGACCATCAGCACACACATGCCCATGCATACTGCTGTGAAGCTTCATAAGTATTCTGGTGAATTTGTCTGGAACACCCCCAAGATCTTCCATAGGCTGCCACATGGAATAGAGTCAAAGGTTAGATCAATGAAAGCTACAAAGAGGCCAACGTTCTGCTCCATGCACTTTTCTTGCAGCTGTCTAGCAACAAAGATCATGTCAATTGTTTCCCGCTCACTTCTGAAACCGCACTGACATCAAGATGTTCTCTAATTTCTCTTTACTCCATAGTGTTAGTGCTAGCTTGTTGAACCTGGGATGGCCTATTCAATAGACCACTGAAATGTTCTACCCATCGCTTCAGGATGTCAGACTTCTCTGTTGGGAGCTCACCCTTAGTTGAAAGAAGGGGACTTGCACCATGCACAACAGGGCCATAGAGCTCTTTTAATGAATGGTAGAAGTTTGTCATATTGTGGGCATCAGCAATAGCATTGCATTTGCATAGGTTTCTTAAAGTAGCCATTCATTTTCCAGCTGTCTGATCCTCTGCTGTAGAGTTTCTAGCTGCCTTTTTTTTTTTTGCCACTCTGGTGTTTTGCATGATATACTGTACCTTAGGTGAGCAGCATTTTTCTTCTCAATTAGGAAGTGCATGTCTTTGAAATTTTTGGGGAATCAGTCTGGTTTCTTATTTTTGGCTATCCCAAGCACATCTCCAACTGTTTTGTACACCTAGGTCAGTAGATGATTCCACTTGGCAGTTGATGAGTCAAAATCCACCATGTCATCTTTTTCCGGTATCTCCTTAAGATAGAAAGCAGGCCCTGGTTACTTGACCTCTGAGTCGGGTAACACTGAGTTTTTTTCACAGGCTGTTTGTTGCATTTCATCATTGGTGTTTTAATAATAAGCTTGAGTGAGGATCCCACCATTTTGTGATCTGTATTGCATTCAGCACCTCTCAATGCAGTGGCCTCTCTAAGTAGAGCTGCTCTGACATAGTCAATGAGATGCCAGTGTTTTGATCCGGGGTGCATTCAAGTATTTTTGTAGATCGAAGGTAGCTGGAATAGGGTATTAGTGATGATCTGGTGCTCGTAGCACAGAAATAAGAGGAGCAACCCATTTGAGTTGCACTTCCCAGTATCATGAGGGCCGATGATTTTTGGCCATGTTAAATTGTCCCTGCCAACATGGGTGTTGAAATCTCCTAGAATTATCACCTTATCCTCAAAATGTGTCTTACTGATCAAGTTACCAAGAACAGCATAAAACTGTTCCTTAATTGGCTCCTCATTGGATTGGACATTTGATTGGACATTGGCTATGGCACTGATGATAGTAACATGGCGGTTTTTCTCAAGAGATAACCCGAAAGTGATGAAGCGTTCATTTATAGCTTGAGGAAGCGATGACGGTCTCTTTGCAGTTGATGATTTCAACATGATAGCAACCCCATGGAAGCTTATATCAGAAGATGGTAAACCAGTCCAGAAGAATGTGCAACCCGATGTTTCTTCATGAAGTTGCCCACATTTCGCAAGGCAAGTTTCATTCAGCACTGCTATATCAATTGGGTACCTTTTCAATTCTAGCCCAGTAAGTGATGATTTATATTCACTGTTGACCATATGTATGTTCCAGGTAGCAACCTTAAGAGGTTTCACACATTTCTTTACTCGACCGCGTTTATGGAATAACCCGTCAGTCATGGTTAGCTGACTGGGTGAAAAGGAGCAACTAACGTTTGGGGTACCTTTTCTAACCCCTTCCCCATATGGGGAAAGCAGTGGCCTCTCTAAGTAGAGCTGCTCTGACATCTAGAATGCTGCTGAACTATTACATTACTTCAGTTAGTGTAACAGAGTGAGCTTCAGTTCCAGACCACCAACGTGCAGGTTCTTGACTGCGACTGCCAATACTATCCAGTACCTGCTGCTTTGCCAATTTCCCATCGCCGCTGGACTCTCCAACCACCAATTCCTGTGCACAGGTTTGTTTAAGGTGATGCAATTTTGCACCACAACTATCCTGCAATCACATCATTATTTAATTGTTTTACCTCATTATGAACTCTAAATCCTAAAAAGGCACTCTGTCTTGACACAGCGGAAGTGTGGAGGACTCTGAGGAGAGTCAACACATGAAAGGCCCTGGGCCCTGATAATATTCCTGGTCGGGTACTCAGGAAATGTGCAGACCAGCTGGCTCATGTTCTAACGGACATCTTCAACACCTCACTGGATCAAGTCAAAGTCCCATCATGTTTCAAGACTGCCACCATCATCCCAGTGCCAAAAAAAACCTCATATCACATCACTCAATGACTACTGGCCTGTCACATTCACTCCCATTATGATGAAGTGCTTTGAGAGGCTGGTAAAGGAGTACATCACCTCCAGGCTCCCTCCCACATTCGACCCCTTCCAGTTTGCCTACTGGCCAAACCGCTCCACTGAAGACACCATCTCCTCCACTCTTCACCTGAGCCTTGCACACCTATCATTCCACAGCATCTGGTGAACAAACTGGGTCCCCTGGGCTTCAGCACCCTCCTGTGCAACTGGCTGCTAGACTTCTTCACTGAAAGACCACAGTCAGTGCGGGTCAGGCAGAACACCTCCAGTGTCATCACCCTCAGCACAGGTTCCCCTCAGGGCTGTGACCTGAGCCCTCTGCTGTTCACTCTGATGACACACGACTGCATCCCCAGGGCTGCCAGCAAACACATTGTGAAGTTTACGGATGACACAATAGTGGTGGGCCTCATCAGGGATGAAAACAACCTGGCCTATAGAGAGAAGGTGGAGCAGCTGGTAGACTGGTGCAGGGAAAACAACCTGATCCTGAATGTGGGCAAAACTAAAGACATCATTGTTGACTTCAGGAAAAAACAGCCCAGCCATGCTCCACATGTCATCAACAACACGGCTGTGGAGGTGGTCAATAGCACCAAGTTCCTGGGAGTGCACATCACAGATAACTTCACCTGGTCTGTGAACACCATGTCACTGGTCAAGAAGGCACAGCAGTGTCTGCGATTCCTGCGTAGGATGAAGAGAGCCCACCTGCCCCCACTCATCCTCACTTCATTCTACAGAAGCACCATAGAGAATGTTCTGACCAGCTGCATCTCTGTGTGGTGTGGAGGCTGCAGTGCCTCTGACTGGAAGAATATGAGGAGAGTGGTGAGGACAACAGACTTCTCTTCCTTCCATTCAGGACATTGCACCAAGTCACTGCATGTCTCAAGCCAGAAACATCATCATTGACCCCTCACACCCTCACTATGGGCTGTTCTCTCCTCTGACCTCTGGAAAGAGGTTCCGCAGCATTCAGTGCAGGACCACCAGGTTCTGTAACAGCTTTTTTCCCATAGGTCACCAGACTGCTAAACTCCAAATCCAAACTCTAAACTTCTATTTATAACTTGAACATTTCCTAATTCCACAGGTCACTTTATACTATTACACTTCGTAACATTTTTGCTGCTGCATAATTTAATGTAATACACTTCATATTTAATTCTGTGCTGAGCTAAATTGCAACAAAATTTCATCTATGTACACTTGTTGCATACTGAATGACAATAAAGGTTGTCTAAGTCTAAACACATGCCGCAGAGTCTCATCTCGTGACTGCTCTAATGGGAAATCCTCAAGGGAATCCCCGAGAGAGGGAGGAGGGGCGAGCTGCTTCTCACTCCTCACATCACTCTGATGTGGTGCTGACATAGACAGATCTGTGACAGCTTCCCCAGTCAATGCCACACCGGGATCTCTCCATGATGCATTATTGCAGGACCCACCCTCTACTAGATGCTTCATTAATCCTCTGAACCCCAGCCAATCAGTCCCCAAAATCATCGGGTGGGTAAGACGCAAATTAACTTCTGCCTTTAAACTGTTTTTTTTTCCCCCGGAATAGAATGTGGATGGACACTAATGGATAATTGTGAACATTCCCGTGTACACACACAACCTTCACCACTTGTGCTTTCCCCAGTGCTTCACCTGGCACCAGGCTTTGGTGGATTGAGGTCTGATTACAACCAGAATCCACCAGCACGTGATACATCTCCCCTTGGACACTCACCAGTATACAATATACTCCGGCCTGATCAGGGGCGGTCTCTGGCATGTCAGGGATCTGGACCATTGCTCCCACCTCCATCATGGGACACTGAACCTGGAGATGCCCGGGTTCCCTGCAGCACCAGCATACCAGCCCAGACTTCACCTCGGCACCAGTGTTATGGGCATCACTCACCTGGGGGGAGAAGACACAGACATGGAAGGGGAAGATGGGAGGACACCACTGGTGCAGTGGGCCAGCTGGGGGGGAGCCAGCCCCATCTCTGCGGTGGGGGAATGGGACTGGAATGGGAAGAGAAGGGAGGGGAAGGAGAGAAAAAAAGAGAAGAGGCAACACATCTGCCTGCTACTGGAACTGCTGCCAGGTGGTCCTCTGCCAACTCAATGGCTTGATCCAGTGATGCTGGGCGATGACACTGCACCCATGCTGACATTCCTTCCAGAAGACATGCGATGAACTGCTCCAGTGTCACCAGATCAATGATCCCCTTGGCGTTGCGGATGTCTACCCTCAGCCACCGCAGGCAGGCATCCCAGAGCTGTTGGCTGAATGCAAATGGCCAGCTGACCTCCTCCAATGTCAGCGTCCAGAAGCACTGATGATGATAGTCCAGGTGATATTCAGCTGACATACTGCAGAATGGCTTGCTTCAGGTTCACGTATATGAGCCGTCTGTGAACAGGGAGCTGCTGCGTGGCAAGCTGCACCTCGCCAGTCAGTAATGGAAGTAGACATGCCGCGTGCTGCTCGACCGGCCACTCCCACACTTTGGACGCTTGCTCCAAGAGAGCAATGAAGGCTTCTGGAGCATCATGCGGCCCCATCTTCATGAGGGTCATGTGGGGAGGGTCTATTGTGGTGGTGGTCGAGGACCCCACCGATGAGAGTAGGTGCTGGAATGTCTGGCGATCTTCCTGCTGGGCGACCTTCTCTGACCCTGCCTTCCATTCACAAACTGACACTTGTCCACACCCCCACTGCCACACTAATCAATTAAAAATATGTTGAATATCGTAAAATAAAATCTAGTATTTCCTACAATAAGATCCTAATGAACCAAATATAAGATTATTAAATTAACGTCTAGACATTTTTACTCATTTCAAACTTGAAACAAGCCTTGTTGTTTTGTCAAACATTTTTGTTAACTTATTACTGTTTTCCAATAGAACAAAACAATTTCAATCTTGAAATAAATACAAATGAATAGAAACAATCTTATTTGGTTTATGGTGATCTTATAATCATAAATCTTAGATCACCTTGGCTCTATTCAAGATATGTTCACTTGCTAAAACACCTTTTTTGGCACTGTAAACATATCAAAAATAGACAAAATCTAGATTTAGATTACATCTGTGAATGACAGGCAAAAATATTCACATGCAGCTTCATGCTAAAATGGACATACAGTATAGCTCCTCAACATAATACAGGTATATTTTATATTAGTGGTTTTGGAAAATGTCCATAATCCCCAATCCACAACTAATACTTTAGAACTTCAAACAACATTACAATTAATAATATAGTGTATAAGCATGTAAAGCAAGTTTGACACAAATTATTTCAAAAGGGCCTAATCACTTTTTTTTAAATAATAATAACCGATGTAAATTCACATTTGTATTATTGCACATTGTCAAGACAACACAATGTGACACTTCGGCGCTCAAGCGAATATCCAATGACACAACTTTTCTGCTGCACATTCATACAATCATTTCTTTGTCAGCCGGGAGAGAGAGAAGATGGGGTTAATTCAGTGCTCAGATTAAGCACTAAATAAATAATCTGAAACTAAAGATGCCCTGAACATCCAAAAGGCTACCAAAACTTCATTATATATTCTTCATGCATTTTTACAAGAGAAAAACATACCAATGGACCTCAAAAAACTAAAAAAGAGACATGTTGGAGACAAAATTCTGCACTATCAAGTGACTGACAGTTTGTACACAAACATGGCCACAAGGTTTATTTCATTAAAAGCGGAAGATTTAGAGAGAATTTTGAAAGTGAAAAAATGTGCTGAACACCAGAAAGGCTACCAAAGCTTCAAACAACATTACAATTAATAATATAGTGTATAAACATGTAAAGCAAGTTTGACACAAATTATTTCAAAAGGGCCTAATCATTTTTTTTAACAATAACACATGTAAATTCACATATTCTTCACATATATTTATAAGACAAACATACCAATGGACATCAAAAAAATGGAAAAGAGACACACTGGAGACATAAAACTTCTGCACTAGTGAATGACTGTGACAGTTTGTACACAAACATGGCCAGAAGGTTTACTTCATTAACCCTCCTGTTGTCTTCGTTTTCTGTATACACCCCTTGTCCTCCGGGTCAAAAATGACCCATCCTCACTAAAGATCTGAAATAAACCAATTTAATTTCATTTTAAGTGCCAAATCTATTTTGCAGGAAGAAACAACTTGTCATTCATCAGAAACTGTGTGAATATCAGAGTTTTCCCTTTTTACAGTGCAGAAACACTGCAT
>JANZLB010000005.1:9609467-9622582 GCA_026167865.1 Notarius quadriscutis | reverse complement strand
GTGCACACTGTATACTTTATTTATCTATTCCATACTTGACTTACCTGGATTACTTTGCACTATGCACCTATTGCACCTTTTTTTTTTTTTGTTATGTGTATACGCCTTCGATCTGTTTTGTACTATGAGAGCCAAGTGAAACCGAAGTCAAATTCCTCGTCTATGTCCACATATACCTGGCAATAAAAGTGTTTCTGATTCTGAACTTCTGGTCCTTTATGACCCGCCATGCTTACTTGGATCAAAAGGTGCAGGCTGTCTGCTGGTACCTCGTATAGTGAAGGCTACATTAGGGAGCAGAGCCTTTTCTTATAAAGCCCCACAGTTATGGAACAGCCTTCCAAGTAGTGTTTGGGACTCAGACTTGGGCATGTTTAATTCTAAGCTGAAAACATATCTGTTTAGTCAAGCCTTTTGTTTTTGTTTTATGTCTTTATGAAGGAAAGGAGTAGATCTGGAGGGCCCTTAGACATAGAATGTTTTGATAAACTGGGATGTAGTCAGTCTCCCACTTGCTTGTTCACTCGAGTTTGCCGACAGTGTAGTGGCTGCTGCTTTATGTCCCGGGGCTCCCTCATGCCTTTGTTACCTTCTGTCTGTCCCCTTTTAGTTATGCTGTCATAGTTAGTTTTGCCAGAGTCCCTGCTTGCACTCAGCGCAAAATGTATCTGTTCCCACTTATCAGGTGACATTGGGCATACCTAACAACCTGTGTTTTCTCTCTCTTTCTCCCCCCACCTGTCCCTCTGAGTTACAGGTCAATCCTGAGACCAAGACGCTGACCTCTTCTGCTCCTTGGACCTGCCTGATCCATCCTGATACCCTACGTCTGGTCGGAGTTTCATCACATTGCTTCTGTGGAGGATGGCCCCATATGGACAACTGTAGTCCTCAGCTTTTATGGCTGAGGACTACAGTTGACATGAACAGTTTTGCACTCAAGTTTCCATCAATGAAGAGTTATAACATCAATGAAACAGACTTCATGTTAAAACTGTTAAAAATGTCATCATCTCATTATCTATTATCATCCAAATGAGGATGGATTCCCTTTTGAGCCTGGTTCCTCTTGAGGTTTCTTCCGCATGTCATCTGAGGGAGTTTTTCCTTGCCACTGTCACCACAGGCTTGCTCACTGGGGATAGACTAGGGATAAAATTAGCTCACGTTTAAAGTCATTAAAATTCTGTAAAGCTGCTTTGCGACAATGTCTATTGTTAAAAGCGCTATAAAAATAAACTTTACCTGACTTGACTTGACTTGATGTTGACCCGGAGATGACGACATCACCCGGCAGCAACCTGAATGACCAAGCAACCTTTATTTTAAGGACAGCACTGCTTGCTCCTTCTGGAGAGGGGCCTAGAAAATGTTACCTAACCAAGGCTTGTCTTCAACAATTACCAGTTGGCTCACTGCTGCCAACGGGCATCTTCCAATGCAGTTGAAAAACAGTAAAGAAAACAAGGTTCTCACCCACCTCAAAGGGTGTGGAGGGACTGAAACTTGCATGCTGGAACATCATAACCATGCTGGACTGCAAGGACACTGGCCGCCCTGAACGGTGTCCTGCTCTTATTGCTCATGAACTGTCTAGACTGAGGGTGGATATCACTGATCTCAGTGAAATCTGCTTCCCTGAGGAAGGCAGCCTTAGAGAACATGGCACAGGATACACCCTCTACTGGTCAGGCAAACCTGCAACAGACAGGCACCTGTCAGGCATAGGCTTTATGGTCAGAGACTCCATTGCCTCCAAATTGGAAAACCTACCAATAGATCACTCTGACCGCATCATCTCTATGCATCTCCCACTCCAAAACAAGCAGTAAGTTACACTATTCAGCATATATGCCCGACCCTTAAGGCAGACTCTACAGAAAAAGACAAGTTCCATACCAATCTGCAGAATCTCATTCAAAACACCCTTGCTGATGACAAAGTCTGTTCTTGGTCATTTCAATGCCAGAGTTGCCGTGACTCAGAAGTCTGGAAAGGCGTACTGGGGAAATATGGTGTCGGAAACTGCAATGATAATGGCCATCTGTTGTTGAAGTTCTGTGCAGAGCAGAAACTCACAATCACAAAATCCATTTATCAGCAAAAAGACAGGCTGAAAACTATTTGGATGCCCTCTAGGCCCAGACATTGGCACCTCATAGATCTCACAGTTGCCCCACAGAGATCTGCAAGATGTCTTACACACCAGAGTGATACCTTGTGCAGAGTACCACACTGATCATCATCTAGTCTGCTGCAAGTTTAACCTCCAGTTCAAGTCAAGACATAAAAGGAGTGTCCCAAGGAAGAAACTTACAGTAATGTTGACTGCCTTCAGTCCGCCAGAGTGAAAGCAGACTTCCAGACAAGGTTACAGTTGAAGCTTGAGGAAACCAGTTGTAACAGTCCCTGATGTGGGTGGAGCACAGAAGCACGGCATGTGGGAGTTGATGTTCACACACACTATTTTTCTTATTTTCTTTGCTTTTACCTCCAGCCCCAGTTCCGCCTTCTCCGGAACTACCGATGCCAATGCCATGGGGACCCTCTCGTTCCAAAGTTTTAACAGGTTGAGGTAGTAGATTTGCAATGCCCTGCCCCTATCTGTTTGCCTCACCTCATAGTGGACATCCCCGACTCGCTGTGTGACCTCGAAAGGCCCTTGCCACTTGACAATTAATTTGGAGCTTGACGTGGGCAATAATATGAGCACTTTGTCTCCCAGTGTGAACTCTCTAAGGCACGTGCCCCTGTCATACAGCCAGGCTTGACATTCTTGTGCTTGCCACAAATTCTCCTGGGTTAATATCAAATGCGCGAGAGAGGCAGATGTATGTGCAGAAGTGTTTATTTGAACAAAGTGCAATTTATACAAAGTGTATGAAACACACACAAAGCAAACAGTCCAAATCAGCAGGCAAGGTCATAAACAAGAAAACAGGCAAAGGGTCAATCGAGGCGCAAACAGGATGTCGGAGGCAAAATGAGGACGAGAACTAGAATCGGGAACAGGAGTTGAGAAACCAGGAAAACCACAAACACATGAAACAAGGCTCAGTAATGCGCACTGAACGTGGTGTAATACACTGCATTGTCTTTGCATCATCACAGTCCTTAAATAGTCCAACCCTTAGTTCTCTAATAGAGTTCAGGTGCGCCTTGTTAATGGCGCACATGCTGGAACTCTCAGCGCATGCGCAGCTTTCAGGTGCATGCGCCAAGGCACGCAAGACTGACAGTTAAGTGCATGAGGATGTGGAGCTTTGTGCACAGATCGAGAACATATTGAATTTCATTCTTACTAGGTGAATGTCCCTTCTCCCAATTTTCCTGCAGCACGTCCAAGATACCACATGGCTTTCATCCATATAAACAGGAAAAATCATGTGGAGGCTTGCAGGACCTCTCGTATTGCAAATAACATGGGCTCAAGTCATCTGTCCCAATTACATGTGTCTTGACTTACAAACTTCCAAATTAAATGTTTAAGTGTTTGATTAAACTCCTCTACAAAACCATCCATTTGTGGGTGATAAACGCTGGTGCAGATAGATTTAATCCCCAACAACTCATCCAGCTTGCACAGTGTGCATGACATAAACATAGTGCTTTGGTCTGTCAGGATTTCTTTCAGAATCCTGACCCAGGAGATAACACGGAAGAGTGCTTCTGCAATACTGCGTGCTGAGATATTGTGGAGAGGCACCACTTCCGGATATCACATTGCATAGTCCACCAGAAGTAAAATAAAGTGATATCCTCATGCTGACCGATCTAATGGCCTGATGAGATCCATACCAATTCTCTCGAAGGGGGTCTCAATTAGAGGGAGAGAGTGCAAACACGCTTTTGGAGTGGCCATGGGATTTACTAGTTGGCATATGCTGCACACCACCAATGAACGTCTCCATGAATCCCTGACCAATAGAACCGGGCCATTATTCGGGCTAGTGTTTTATCCTGCCCCAAGTGTCCAGCCATGGGATTAAAGTGAGCTGCATGGAACACAAATTCCCTACGGCTCTTAGGGATTAACAACTGGGTTATTTTTTCACCAGTTTGAGTATCATGTCTGTGAAGATTCTCAGTCATCCACTTCATAGTAAACTGTAAGTGGTGGAAAAGAGCAACTGGACTTGCTTGATGATTCTTGAAGACATTTCACCTCTCATCCGAAAGGCTTCTTCAGGCTTCTTCTGAAGAAGCCTTTCGGATGAGAGGTGAAACATTTTCAAGAATCTTCAAGCAAGTCCAGTTGCTCTTTTCTACCACTCACAGTTTGAGTGTCCTGCACCACTCAATACAGTCTATCTTTAATAATCACGAAGTACGGGAAGACAGGTGCTGCATTTGGCTGGAGAGTTTGATCATCGATTACTATCACTTGGTCAAATGCATACTGCAGAGTCTCGTCTCATAACTGCTCTAAAGGGAAATCCTTGAGGGAATTCCAGAGAGAGGGATGAGGGGTGGGCTGCTCCTCACTCCTCATATTGCCCTGACACAGTGATGACATGGACGGCTCTGCGACAGCTTCTCTAGTCAATGCCACACCGGGATCCCCCCGTGATGTTTTACTGCAGGACCCACTCCCTACTATGTATTCTCTTAAGGTTCAAAATCCTGGCCAATCAGTTCCTAAAATCAGTGAGTGGGTGAGACAAGGATTAAATGCCGCCTTAATTCTATGCTTTTGGCCCCGGAATAGAATAAGGATGAGAGGATAATTGTGAACATCCCCATGCACACACAACACCTTCACCGCTTGTGCTGTTCCCAGTCCCTCACCTTGCACCAGGCTTTGGTGAATTGAGGTTTGATTACAACCGGAATCTATAAACATGTGATATGTATCCCCTTGAACACTTGAACTTGCCAGTATGCGATACATTCTGGCCCAATTGGGGGCAGTCTCTGGTGCATCGGATCACTGCTCCCACCTCCACTGTGGAGCCCTGACTCTGGAGAGTCTCTGGCTCCCCGTCGCGCCAGCACACCGGCCCAGGCTTTCCTTCTGCACCTGCATTATGGGTGTCACTCACCTGAGGGGGAGACGACACACACATGGAAGAAGGAGATGGGAGGACACCACAGGTGCAACAGGCCGGCTGGGGAGGAGCCAGCCGCCACCTCCGTGGTGGGGGAACGGGGTGGGGAAGGGAAATAGAGAGAGGGGGGAAAAAGAGAGAGATAAAGGAGATGAGGAGAGGTGCCTCATCTGCCTGCTGTCAGAACTGCCTCCAGATGGTCCTCCACCAACTCAATGGCTTGTCCTAGCGATGCCAGGCAATGACACTGGACCCATTCCACCATTCCTTCAGGAATTTGAAAGATGAACTGTTCCAGTGCCACCAGGCTGATGATCCCATCGGCATCGTGGTCTTCCGCCCTCAGCCACCACCAGCAGGCATCCCAGAGTTGCTGGCCAAATGTGAATGGCCAGCTGACCTCCTCCAGCATCAGCATCTGGAAGGGCTGGTGGTGATGTTCTGGGGAGCAGCCGACACGCTGCAAGATGGCTTTCTTCAGGTCAGCATACATGAGCCGGCTGTCAGCTGCAGGGATGGTGGAGCCGGCTGTCAGCACTTTATTCATATTCAGGGTCAGAGAGGACTGAAATTTCATCTGTGCTGTATGTTGAGCATGTATAGCATATTTGACAATAAAGTTGACTTGACTTGGAAAAAAAAAGTCATGGATCCCTGGTATCTGCTGAGGATATAATAATTCCATCACCTAAATTATCCCAGCACATGTCCTCTGCAGCTGATGAGAACTGTGTGTGTTTTTATTGTCACAAACCTGGTCACCTCATTGCGACCTGCCCGGTGTTAAAAAAGAAACAGTCTAAAAGTAAACGTCCATCCGTTGTAGGACTAATTCAGTGTGAGTCAGTCTCTAGAGAGCAGGAAATTTTGACAGATGGATTGCCACAACGAAAAATTGATGATGAGTTTAAGCCTTTCATTTCGTACAGTTTCCTTTCTCTGACTGGCAGTAAGGTGGACCGGGTTCTGATTCCTATTCTGAGAGATACCGGTGTGAAATATTCTGTGGCTCGACGTGGCATTGTGCCTTTTTCTGCCCAGTCTTACTGTGGTTCTGACCTATTGGTGTGGGGAATTAAACTAAGTTTTTTACGTATGCCACTCCACACAGTTAAACTCTCCTCCCTTTTGGTATCCGGCACAGTGTGAATTGCTGTGTGAGATCAACTGCCTGTGATGGGTGTTGAGCTCAGTCTCGGGAATGACTTTGCTGGTGAAAAAAGTGTTTCCTGCTATTCCTGAGGATATAGAAAATCCTACTGCAGAGGTATGCATTGTCCCGTTATGCTTGACTCACTTCTCGTTTTTCCAGCATGCATTGTGACACATGCCCAGGCTCATAAGCTTGGTGATTTAGTGGATCTTTCTGATTCTTTTGTTGCATCTGATAACTTGGACAGTCCCTCTTCTGAAGTAAAAGAATTAAAAAGTTTGCCTTTTCTGTTAATGTGTTATTAGAGGAAGCAGATTTGTGTTTAGCAATAAATAAAGATCAGCTTATCAAGATGCAGCAATCTGATAGCTCAATAGTCACATGTCTGTCTGCTGTTCAGAAACAGGAAAATGGTACATGGCCTGTGACTTACTTGTTTGATGATGGCATTTTGATGTGGAAATGGGTCCCAGTATCTGGGCTGGAGTGTGATGTGGTTACTCAGATAATTGTGCCAAAGGAGTTCCGGTTCCAATGTTACATTTAGCCCATGATTACAGTCTGTCCGGACATTTAGGAATTAAAAAAACATTCCATTGGGTCCTCCGGTACTTTTCTTGGCCAGGGTTAAAATCTGATGTTGCCAGGTTTTTTCAGTCTTGTCATGTTTGCCAAATAACTGGAAAACCAAACCAGGTTATTCTTCCCGCTCCATTACACCCAATCCCAGTAATTGACAAACCCTTCAAGCATGTCATAGTCAACTGTGTTGGTCCCTTGCCAAACACCAAAACTGGAAATCAGTACCTGCTCACCATTATGTGCATAGCCACATGTTTTCCTGAAGCCATCCCATTGCACACATTAAGAGTTAAAGCAGTGGTGAAAGCCTTAAGTTTTTTTTTCCATATTTGATTTGCCAAGGCACATTCAGACTCATCAAGGGTCTAACTTTATGTCCAAGGTTTTTGCACAAGTTATGGCAGAGTTAAGCATCAGGTATCCAGTGTATATCATCCTGAGAGTCAGGGCGCATTGGAGAAATTTAATCAAACACTAAAGTCCATGCTTTGCAAATATTGTGTTGAGTCTGGTAGGGAGTGGGATGAGGGTCTGCCACTGCTACTGTTCACTATTTGTGAAACTACTCAAGAGTCTCTTCGATTTAGTCCAGCAGAGCTGGTTTTTGGGCACAATGTGTTTGTTACACTGCAGTTGCTGCAAGAGAGGTGGCTGGCAGACAAGCCCAGCCCTGCACACAATTTGTTAGATTATGTGAGTTCATTCAGAGAGAGGTTGCACAAAGCTTGTGAGCTGGCACACAGGTCCGTTTCCATGGCACAATCTAAAATGAAAAAACAATTTGATAAGAAAGCTCTCAGTCACCATTTCCAGCCAGGTGACTGTGTTTTAGTATTATTGCCTGTTGTTGGTTCCAGTCTCCAGGCAAAGTTTTGTGGCCCCTATGAGGTCGAGCGAAGATTGAGTGACACAGTTTGTCATTCAAACGCTGGACAGGAATAAAAAGTCCCATGTTTGTCATGTTAATATGCTGAAACAATACCTTTTTCATGCTAACTCCAGTGAGCCATCTGTGACCTCTGTGCTCGGTGTCACTCCTGTAATGACTGTGGTGTCACCTGCCTACAGTCCCACAGAGGATGGGTTGCATGACCACCCTGTTTTAGTTCCGTATGCACACTTAGACAATTCTAAAATTCTAGAAAACCTGGAAGAACATTTGTCTTATTTGTCAGAGCCTGCCAAAAGTGATATTTGCCACCTCATTAGTTGCCGCACCATGCTGTTTGGTGATAAGCCCACCCAAATTAATTATATATCAGGATCTCTATCTATCTATCTATCTATCTATCTATCTATCTATCTATCTATCTATCTATCTATCTATCTGTATGTGTGTGTGTGTCAATGATCATAAATCAATTAAGCAGTATGCTTACCATGTTAACCCAGCGAAGTGAACTGTAATGCAAAAGAAAGTCGAGTATATCTCCTGGAAAATGTTTTTTCTATACCAAGTTCCAGTCTGTGGAGTTCACCCTTGCTTCTAGTCCCCAAATCTGACCAAATTCCTCATTTTTGTAACAATTACTGTCAGGTGAATGCTGTGACTAAGCCAGATTAATTTCCTCTCTCCCACATGGATGATTGTGTGGACTGTCTAGGGTCAGCCAAATATGTCACCAAGTTAGACCTACTGAAGGGATACTGGCAGGTGCCCCTTTCACATCATGCATCTGAGATCTCCACCTTTGTCACCCCAGATCACTTTCTCCAGTATGCAGTCATGCCTTTTGGGTTAAGAAATGTTCCTGCAACTTTCCAGAGGCTGAAGAATACAGTACTTTCTGGTGTTAAAAATTGTGACGCATACCTAAATGACATGGTTGTTTATTCTTCCACCTGGTCTGAACATATAGACACTTTGTGGGAAGTGTTTTGTTGTTTAAAGGCTGATTCTTTGACTTTGAATCTGACGAAATGTGAGTTTGGTAAAGCTGTGGTCATATACCTGGAAAAGCAAGTGGGTCAAGGGCAGGTGCATCCTCTGATGGCCAAGGTTCAGGCCATTCTGCATTTTCCAGTGCCAGAAACACAGCGGTAACTCTGCTGGTTTCTGGGAATGTGTGGTTATTATCGTGGGTTTTGTAAAAAATTTTGGCACCGTGGTTATGCCACTGACTGGTTTGGCAAGCCCTTCCAGTCCATTTGTCTGGACAAGAGTTTGCCAGTATTCCTTTGATTCTGCCAAGGCTCTTCTTTGCAGTGCTCCTGTGTTGGCTGCGCCCAACTTTACACGTCCCTTTAAGGTAGAGGTAGATGCCAGTGCTTATGTTGTGGGTGCTGTTCTTTTACAAGAGGACAATCATGGAATTGATCATCCCATGTGTTACTATTCAAAGAAATTCAATAAACATCAAGTTAATTATAGCACCACTGAGAAGGAAGCCTTGGCAGTGCTTTTGGCTTTACAGCATTTTGAAGTTTATGTTGGTTCAAGCTCTACCCCAGTTCTAGTGTATTCAGACCACAGTCCTCTTGTTTTCCTATCCTGCATACATAACCATAAACAGCATCTTATGTGCTGGTTGTTATTGCTGCAGGATTTCAACATTGATATTCACCATCTAAAAGGAACTGAGAATATTATGTCTGATGCATTGTCCCATGCAAATTCTTAAGTATCAAACATTTCTTGGGGGGAAGAAATGTTTGATCTTGAGGGGGGGTGACCCCAGGGTCATAATATGTAGTATTGTTTGCTTATATTTGTTGTTGTTTTCCCTGCTTGAGGGGGTGCTGTTCTTATGTTCCTTTTTTTCAGTTGTAGGTGGTGGCAGCTGATTGGACTATGGTTGATTGCACTGACTTTAAAGTGCTCTCTGGAGAAGATGGCTGTGCTTCACTTTCTCCTGGTTCCCAAAAGTACCATGCCTTGTGTTGCTCATTGACTAAAGTGCTTAAGTTGTAAATACTGTAACTATTTTTTAAAGCAGCCCAGGTAACTGTAGGGGTGAGAAGCCCTTTTTTTCATTCTATTTTTCTCCTGGTTATGTTAGGGAGTTAGGTAAGATTCCTGTATTTCCTTTCATTTTCCTTTGTTGTTCAGGTAAGTTAGGTCATTAAACATAGATTGTTTTGTTTGTTATTTTGGGCCATGCTCACCCTGACGCTAACTTACCCTGGCTGAAATAAACAAGTTTTCTTTTGGACTGCAAGTGACTGTGGCACTGGTTGTCCTTGGGAGCGTAACACCCATTTCATGACCCTGCCTTTGTCTTATGTTTTTTAACTGTTTGCCTGCCTGTTTGTAAATTAACACTCTTCCTGCAATTACATCTATTATTCACCTGCTTATCATACACACTGAGCCATGCTCTCCTCTTCCCACTAGAGACAAACAATAAGCAATCAAGTCCTCAGTCAAGTTAACAATGCATGCTACCACCATAAAACAAATGCTTAACTTGCCTAGCTTAGCTGCTGATCACTAAAAAAAATTTTTTTAAATGGTGATCAAAGGATTCAAAAAAGGATGAAATGACTGCTGATACCACTAAACTTAACACTTAGTTAATGTACACCAGCAGTGTTTTATACCCCATGCCCAGACCCGCGTCTTGACATAAATGACATCATCAGTCATTTGCAAGACATAAATGAACTGAATGGTGAAGGTTTAGAAAGCATTGTGAGTCAATGGATGGACATTAACAATGATACACCAGTAACCACCATCATTTCCATAACAGACAAAGAAATCATCACCTCCATTCCGTAAAATTTTGCACATAACCTGAGTGTTTGGTGTGACAAGTGGACAGTATGTGGACAGTGGACAGTATGTGGACAGTATGATGAACTTTTAAGTATAATGAACTATTTAGATGTAATGGTTTTTATTTAAAACTTTTGATCTCAACACAAAGAAATTAAAACTCACTTGGGAATTTCGGATCCAGCTGGATCCTTCTTCAGCCATGATGAACTGTGGCTAAGGAGTGTTGTCAGAGTGCACATGCGCTCTGACAAGGTTGGTGTAGATCTCTGGAAGTTGGTATCTCCCCCCGTCTCTGTTGAGGGTTGGCTGCAGGGCACGGATGTAGATTGCCTCTTTAACGCCATGCTCAAACTGCCTGGGGTCCCTGTCTAACACTTTAACATCCTCAATGTTGACACTGTGGTTGGAACAGACCTTGTGTATGTGGTGTGACACCTCAGAGGAGTTGACTGAGCTAAGACACTTATGCTCCCTGAACCTCTGTTTGAGGGCACTCTCAGTCTCTTCAATATAAGAATCCTTGCAAGAAGCACACAGGATAAAATAGACCATGTTGATAGTCTCCTCTTTCTTAAATTTATCCTTGGGTGCGACGAGTATCTGCCTCAGTGTGTTGGTCAGTTTGAAAAATGTCTGGGTACCTTTGGTTTGATAGATCCTCCTAAGAGTCTCTGACAGGCCTTTCACGAAGGGTATGGTGGCAAAAGCTTTGCTTTTCCCTGTGAAAGGCTTGTCCCCACAACTAGCTGATGTTGTATCAGTAGTTTTCTATGTAGGTAGTTTCACCCTATCGATGGCCCAGGAGGGTTAACCACAGTTCCGAAGTGCTAAGCACATGAAGATGAATGAAGATGCTTTATTAACAAATACATCGCAGCCCCAATCGGCTGAATTGTATATTACATAAAAAATGGTAAATAAATACTAATTATATATTCAAATATTCAATAAAAATTTCATTATCAATTTCAATTCAACTTTCAAATTCAATTAGACTCGCAGCATGAAGATATTATAAAATAGTTTTTCAAATGATTTGTCTTGAATTTAGGCATAATGTACTCACACTTATGTCTGATATTGTATTTAGACTCGTGGTGGTGGTGGGGGCAATAGACGATAAAGTTTATGCTGTCTATCATTTGTTATGGAATTAAATGTCGACTTGCAAATGTCTTTATGATGTTCTTCTAAATGTTCCATGTTAAGCTCTTGTAATGGGTCTTCATATTCCTGTTTAGGACAAATTATCGATACCACACGTTTCTGTATTCGTTTGATTTCCTCAGTCAAGTATTTGGGTAACGAAGAATGAAAGACCAGCACAGCATAGTCCAGTACAGATCTAATGCATGATGTATAGAAGGTCTTGAGTTCGTTGACTGGTACTTTGGCCCTCTTCAGTTGTATCAGGAAGTAAATCCTTTTTGATGCTCGTTTGATGGTTTCGTTAACATGTTAATTCCATGAGAGATCACTACTAATTGTTATACCCAGAAGCTTTGCACTTTTGACCACTTCAAGAGGCTTGTCGTTGACGATAATACTGCTAAACTCTTGCTGGCTCTTAGAGAAAGAGATTCGAAGTTCTTTGCATTTTTCTGAGTTAAATTGGAATCTATTGACATCAGACCAGTGAGATACTTTGTCAACAATAGATTGCACATTGTTGTTTGGCCCTTTGGTATTGTTTCCGATATCGTCGTATCGTCAACAAACTTCCACATGTTAGAGTTATTAACTGTAAGATCATTGATAGCAATAAGGAAGAGCCAAGGTCCAAGTTTTGTCCCTTGAGGGACTCCAGATGGTACAGAGCCCCACTCTGAATATCAATCATCTACTAACTTAATTCTTTGGAAGCGTTCACATAAGAAGTCAATTATCCAATTCACAATGCTATTGGGCAGGTCGAGTTTACACAGTTTCTGGATTAGTAAGCTGTGATCAATTAAACCGAACACTTTCTTGTAGTCAAAGAGAATCGCTCTCACTGTGGCTTCATTACCGTCAGTTTCAAGTGTCCATTTGTGAAGCATGTCCAGCAATGCAATCGTGGTACAAGATTTAGGTATTACACCATATTGATGACACTCTATAACTTTCAGAACAGCAACTTTTGAGATGCATGATGTTAATGAGATTGGTTGTAGATCTTTTCCCAAGTTCTGAATGATCTTTTTCTTTGGAAGAGGACACATGTTAGCTTGCTTCCGCAAAACAGACAGACTTTGTTGTTCAAATGAAGAGTTCAAGATGACATTAATTGAAAAGGCTAGCAAATCAGCAAATTCCTTTAAAAAACAGTTAGGAACTCCATCAGGACCAGAGGACTTTGAAGGGTTTAACTTTAGCAACAGCGACAGAACTCTTGATTCAGGGGGATAAACTGGACATTCCTCTAAGGGAAGTTTGTTCAGTGGTTTGAATAGTCGGTATTCTTCCAATGGTTCTAGGAATGCACTGCCAATTACATTTGCAATTTCTTGGTGAGAAAGGGATTCCATTTCTTCGATATCTAATTGTGTAAGAAAATCTCCAGAATGTTCTTTCATACCACCTAACTGTCTGATCTCTTTCCACCAGGCTTTAGGATTTTGGCTTCTCATAT
>JANZLB010000005.1:9130278-9141341 GCA_026167865.1 Notarius quadriscutis | reverse complement strand
GCCATATATAAGAAGTTGTAAAACCAGGCACAAGCAAGATAAGTGCTATCCCCTGTCCTGTTATTGCAGCACTAAATCTCAGCCAAGTGACAATAGGTCAAAAGTTCACATAGCATACATTCTTACACCCTCGTTCCAATGTTTCAGTAGGTTGAGATGTTATATTTGCAGTGCGCCTCCCCTATCTGTTTGCTTCACCTTATAGTCAACGTCCCCAATTTCTTGTGTGACCTCAAAGGATCCTTGCCGCTTGGTGACTAATTTGGAGCTCGAAGTGGGCAATAATATGAGCACTTTATCTCCTGGGGTGAATTCTCTAAGGTGCGCGCTCCTGTTGTACAGCCGGGCTTGACGTTCTTGTGCCTGCCATAAATTCTCCTGGGTTAAGTGCGTGAGGGTGTGGAATTTTATGCACAGGCTGAGAATGTACTGAATTTCATTTTTACTCATTGAAGGTCCCTCCTCCCAATTTTTCTGCAACACCTCTAAAATGCCATGCAGCTTTTGCCCATATAATAATTCAAATGGTGAAAATCCTGTGGAGGCTTGTGGGACCTCTCGTACTGCAAATAACAGGGGCTCGAGCCATTTATCTAAGTTACATGCATCTTCGCTTACAAACTTCCGAATTTAATTTTTGAGTGTTTGATTGAATTGCTCCACTAAGCCATCTGATTGTGGGTGATAGACGATGGTGCGGATAGATTTAATCCCCAATAACCCAGACAGTTTGCGCAGTGTGCGTGACATAAACATAGTGCCTTGGTCAGTCAGGATTTCCTTCGGAATCCCGACCCGGGAGATAACGCAGAAGAGTGCCTCCACAATACTGTGTTCTGAAATATTGCGGAGAGGGACCGCTTCCGGATATTGCATAGTCCACCAAAACTAAAATAAGGAGATATCCTCATACGGACTGATCTAATGGCCCAATAAGATCCATGCCAATTCTCTTGAAGGGGGTCTCGATTAGAGGGAGTGGGCGCAGGATTTACTAATTGGCATTTGCGGCATGACGCACGCCACTGGCAGACATCTCCACGAATCCCTGACCAATAGAACCGGGCCATTGTTTGTGCAAGTGTTTTATCCTGCCCTAAGTGTCTGGCCATGGGATTAAAGTGAAAGAAAGAAACCTTAATTCATCACATGCACACTTCAAGCACAGTGAAATTCATCCTCTGCATTTAACCTATCTGAAGCAGTGAACACGCACTCGGAGCACAACAAAGTGCTCGGGGAGCAGTCAGGGGTCAGGTACCTTGCTCAAGGCCACCCCATGTCAACCTAACTGCATGTCTTTGGATTGTGGGGGAAACCGGAGCACCCAAAGGAAACACACACAGATACAACATGCAAACTCCACACAGAAAGGCCCTCACCAGCCGCTGGGTTCGAATCCAGAACCTTCTTGCTGTGAGGCGACCGTGCTAACCACTTACACCACCGTGCCGCCATTCTGACAACACTTTAGTGAAACCGGCTCTGTAGCTAACAGGCTAATTAGAATGGAAACCCAATAAGCTGTAGGTCACAAGGAGGCCAAAGCTGGCTGGCTAACATGAAAATCTAGCTGCTGAGTGTGAGTTTAGATCACCACAACAGAAACATCATGGTTTTGTTGTTGCTGTTGTTGTTGTTTTTTGTTTATTTGCTTTTTATTTTGTCGATTGTGTGTGTCAGGATGGTTTAAGATTAGCAAGCTACTGTAGCTAATGTGTCAGCATGTTTACTTTAAGCCCAGGTTTAATTTTGTTCTGACTGTTTCACTTTGTTAACAGTTTATATATTTATCATTAGATATGGAACATTATAAGGAAAGCAGGTAGCAGTGAATACTGTTTATCACTTAAATTTGATATTTAAGAATAAAATGTTTAAATTATATTTTGCTTGCATTTGTGAATTTGTATAAATGTAACAGAGTATGTGAAATTTCATCATATCATTTCATATCAACCCCAGTATTGAACTGAATCGCATCAAGGCAAATTTGAAGGTATCGAAGGCTCGCTGGCTAAAAGAATCGATGTAGGATCTCATGGTAATGAAACTTGTGATTTACCCCATAATGGATAGAGACTCTTGGATTTGTAACCAAGCCATGTCGAGCTGCTCTGTCTGGTGGAAATGAAACATTTATGTGATTACATATTCAGCTTTATTTTGCCTTTCAGATATTGTGAAAATGCGGTGTAGAATACACCCCACCCCAAGCCTCTAAAAAACCTTACAAAATGAGGAAAATAATCATTAACAATTTTAAAAATAAGAAATAAAAAGTTAATGTTTCATGAACTCTGTTAAAGGGAATGACAAGTAAAATGTTAGTGTTTAACAGTCTTTTCCTTTCCATTATTTCATAATGGCTTCTTACTGAATGTCTCAATAATTCATTGATTGTTGTCTTTTGCTCCTTTTGAACATTTTAAACTCCATTCATTTGGAGGTTAATATATCCAAGCTTAGCTCTTAAGGACCTTCAGTCTCTGGCCTTAGCTAAAAGGATTTGTCTTTAGCATCTAGCTCTGGTGTTCTCAATTGCTAGCCCAGTGCTGCTGACTTGGTCCTTTCCGAAAGCTCAGCCAGCAGGAAGAGTGCAGTGCCAGAAGGATTAGAAGAGCTCAGTAGCAAAGACTGGCATGCACAGTGCTGGAACAGCTAGCTTATTCCAGGTCAACTCCAATACTTCTACTGGAAAAGCCAAGGCGGAGCTGTCTGTTAACTCAAGGAGTGACTGATGCTATTTGGGGAGAGAGGTAATAAAGGTATAAAGTCTGGTTTCTGTGCTTTCCAAATGAGCCTTTGATTCCATTACTAGCGGTGTGTTTGAAGCAGGGACTAGTTAACTTGTCACTAAGAGAAGTGGATGTATAGCAGACATATATTTTCTTGTAACTTATATGACATGCAACAAAATGATTATCTTTCCTACAAAAGTTTAGACCAGCTAATGTGATGAGACACAAGTTGATGCCGCCTGCAATATACTGCAGACCAGCTTCTGACCTCTGCAGGGATTAGAAAAGTAATTGCAGTTGGCTAAACACTCAAACTCTGAAACCTAATAAAAAATAAACTCTCAGGAGCTTCTCCACTTTTATTCCTTCTGTTTCTCCAGCTCTCGTTGTTCATTGACCTTTTGATAGCTGTGTGTGTTCGAGTCCATAAAACCTGGTATAAAACAGGAATCAGCGATGTTCCACCTCCCCCTCTAGGGCAAAGAAAGGCTAATGTGAGAACTGCAGGGAGAGAGCAGGGCGTCGAGAGGGCGAGACGCCAAGCACTGCAGCCGCTAATGGCGTACATTCAGTACACCTCAACTGCACTCCGATTCCTCCAATAAAACCCCAGTTCTCCATTCTTAGCCTGCAGAAAGTGACACTTTATTGACTAGTCATCGATCGCTAGGTGCTGTAGATGGTGTTTCTCTCCCTCTCTGCCTTTTCCTCAGATGCCCAGAGTTTTTCATTCTTTCATTTCTGAGCATCATCTTCTCCCCAAGGCATTCTTCTCATGTTGACTTTTTTGGGTTCACTCTGTTTCTCTGTCTCTGTGCCTTGCCCTGCTTCCCTTGCCTTCCTATTTAAGCTGTCATTGGTTTTTTTTGTTTTTTGTTTTCAGCTCAGCTCTTTATTTTCTCTGTCAACCTGTACACTTTTACATCTTCCCAGTGTGCTGAGTTGTTGTGAACATAACTGGCCCTAACTTAATGAGTTCATTGGCCATTTATCTCAGTTAAAGCCACATCACTGACATGCAAGTCTGGACAAATCACTTAAGCACTAAATTAACCAGCTACTTGTGTCCATTACTATTCATAACACAATTAAAACAAGTAAATAACCCAAACTCTTGACATTAGTTTAATTTCACTATCTGCAGACTGGTGAGTGATGCAACTAAATATTACATTTTCTAAAGTGTTACTTACCGGTAGTTTGATTACCAGAAATGTCATAACCATGCATTTGTTTTTTAAAATAAAATGCATCTTTATTGTACCTTGTGATCCTGCTTACTAAATCAGTTTCTGCCACTTTCCTCCTTAAAGCCAACAGTAGGCTTTTACTTCGCATCGGTTTCAAATGATATTAGCCAATCCGATCTGGTCCATGTTGGAACCAAAACGAGGATTTAATTTCTCTCCTTGTTCTCCTACTCTAATCCATTTGAGGATGATATCCCAATTTCAACCTCCTCTCCAGACTCTGAGTGTTTCTGCCTGCGTTTGGCGGTTGGCTGCCATTTTGGAGCACTCCACAAGAGCCGGCAGCCGATGAAGAAACGGGTCTCGGGAGCACTCCGGGAAATGAGACACCCTCGCTCAGTGGCTCTCTTGTCAGCCGATTGCAGTAATTACATGGGCAAATGGATTATTGGCGGCATCCTCATGGTGTGTCAGGTGTGGATAGGAAATGAGGCAAAGTGGCAAAAAAGTGGTTTCCTTGGATGTTGTATCTACTGGGACCAGGCCACTGGCGAAGCCCTGACTGGGTCAAGAAAAAGGTTTAATGATTTATGTGTGCTGGGGAATTAGCTGTGAGAGCCAGATTGCAGTGTCCTGGTGCCATTTAACAGTATGGCTTTTACATGGTTTCATTATTCAGGGGCTTTTTAAAAAGCACTTGATCCAGAACATCCTGTAATTTTGCACGATGAGCTAGAAGTACTGCAGCAGAAAACATTTTTTTAATTTTTAAGCTAATTGTAAACACAACTTAAGGAAGCCATAATATGTTATCTTAAACTGAAATCTTTGAGGAAATTGTAACATGTGCACAGGATGTAGGCTTTTCTCTCGTGCTTTTAATTCGCTGTTTTGAGATGACAAATTAATCAAATAATGGCAGTGGTTTTTTTTAATTAATGAATAAAATACACCAGTGGTTTGAAAAATAATTTGACGAAGCATTCGTCTGCTCAGCTCGACTCTGACTTGTTGAACTTACTTTAACACACTAAAGGTTGTTTTTTTCTGTAAATTTGTCACCAGTTAATGTGCACTTTATGGTCATGTTCATTAAGGCAAACAATATGCCCTGTTTTGCTCATATGAAACCTTTTTTGGAATACAGGGCTTCATGTACACGGGTGTTGGATGGGAAGAAAAAGAAATAAACAAATTATTCCAATGTTTTTGTAGTTCACATTTCAATCAGTTCAGATTCTACCTGACGTATCTAATGGAATTTAAATGGTCTTCAGTTTAAAGTAAAGTTTAAGAATGTCACGCTCCACTGGATGATAGAAGCCATCAATGTAGCATGACATGCACGCATGCCATCCCTCTCTTGCCTGCATCAGCATTGTGTGCTCTGCCCTGTCTATTGATCATGCAAACTGTCCTGACCTTCTTCTCTTTGTCCCAAATCTTTTGAAACACCCCCCACTCCCTCTACACACCCCATCGCCACCACCATCACCACCTCCATCATCACCATGTCCATTAAGGGCTCAGTTGCTCTCCTCTGTTATATCACAGGTATTGCATCTGGTTGAGGGTGTGTCTTAGCAGATACTACAGTCCAATATCAGTGTCATCTAAACATTCTCAGAGCAGATTTTCTTTTCTTTTGCATTTGTACATGACAGAAAGCTAACAATTTAAAAGTGGACACAATAAATGGTCATGTCTTGGTAGTTAATCTATGCCTAGCCACGTATTTCTGTATATAGGTTTGTATATTTTATGTACTAATGTTTAAACTTTCCATTTTAAAGCGTTTTGGTGAAAAACAGGCAGTATTTAAGTACTTAATATTCAAATCCATTTTAATGTTAGAGACCTGTAATTTTTTGGCTCATAAAAAGAGTGAATAAGAGCAGGAAGTGTATGCAAAATGGTAAACATTGCATCGATTGCTTGCAGGTCAGTTATAATGTGCAAATTGTTAAAAAATAAAAACTTACTGTCTTAGTAATGTATCAAGCTTTTGCTGCAATTGGCCACAAAAATAAACAACAAAAAAAAATCTACGTTCTTGCTTTCCTTCTTGTTATGAAGGTCATTTTACCCAAACAGTGTGTCTGCCAGATAGGTAACACTCATTCATCAAGTATATGTGACAGATTTTGTGACGCTCTATCATCTCTCAGTCTTTGTGTCATTCTCGCTGTCCTTTGTTTCACCACATAATGTATACATACAACACATCGGCCTTTTCCATGACAGGAAGTCAGTAACATTTACCGATTTACTTGATGCATCCTTTGAAATTCAGGACTGTGCTCATTTACAGCAAAACATTTCTAGTCTCATCTCATTTCTACCAAAGTGTGAATGTAGTAATGACTCGGATTCAGTGCTGATATGAGGAGAGTTGAAAGCATCATAAATCATTAAGTTTAAAAGACATAAAAGAAATTTAATTTGAAAAAAATTCCAGTCCTGCACATTTAATGGGGATGGTCATTACTAAATATAAACCACGGAAGCAATTATCTACGGAAAGGTTTTAATCTCTAATGAGCATCAAAGAGTGTTGACCTAAATGTTAAATGCAGCTTAGATTGCATAGCCTAGATTGTCAGTCGCCGGCTTTGCAAACCCTTCGCCTCTTAATTCTTAAATGGAGCAGTGTGGGATGAAAGCAGCGGTGATGGGCGATCGACCATGCTTTTGGTCAGCAGAGATCAATACAAAGAGAGCAGCCATCTAGCAGCAAGGAAATGGAGATAATTGTTACAGCTTCTCCCTTCCCTCATTTTTCTCTCATTCCCCTGATCCATGGAACTCAGGGAAAAGCAGTGTACCTATTTTAATAAGCTCTGCTCGAAGTGTAGATTAGACGCTAAGCCTAAGGCAGCACAGTCCTTGCGTCAGACATGGAGCTGGATGTGGTGAGCTTTAACTTTTGAAATGGATAATTCAACCTTGCAGCTCACCGTCCGTGTGTACGGTTCTGCATAGGCTTATCGATCCCAAACAAGATGAAACTGCAATTGTCATCTCTGCCATGGCACTTGTGTCAGCAGGGCGCAGCACAAACAAATAATATCAAGTCATTCCAAATAATACTAATATCAAATTTAGTTGCAAATCAATGACCTGCACGTTTCTAATAAAATAATATAGCATTTAGAGTTTAGTTTCAATTCCAGCTGCAAGGACCTCACTGATCTAGTTTCACTGTGGTGCCAAGTGGAAAGACACTTCTGTGGTTATTTGATTTGGTAGAAGAGATTCACTGCCTGTTACTTGAAACATTCTTTATTTTATTTTCTCTTTTTTTCTTGGGATGGTGATGGATACTTGCCCTTTTGACCAGAAAGGACAATCTGAGGTATTTTCAGCCCTGTGGTTATTTCAGTATCATTTTCATGGCTCTAGATCCTTCTGCTCCCTGTATTATAAATTGAAAACACACTTGATGCAAGAACACGTTCTGAAGAAAAGATGTTTTAGTGCCTTTGAGAATGTTATTAGAGGAGGTTCATGCCCCTTCCCCAGATACTAAAGCTGATTACAGGTTCACACCCGTGGACATCTCATACTGTATTAAATCAGCACCTTGTCACAATCTTATCTATTTCTGCCTCAAGAGATGCTTAATCCACTAATTATCTCAAAATGATTTTTAAAAAAATCTCTTTTGTTTGAGGCGTGGTAGTATGTAGTATCTGTATGTATAGTTATAGAAGAGAGGAGTTCACTTTCTTGGGCATCTGCAGTTTTGCACACTTCAGGTTTGACCTTGTGACCTGCTGGTGATTTGTCCTGGGTTGGCATCCCATCAGCAGACAGACATCACGGCACACAAGGCTCAGTTTACAACCAGAACAGTGACAGATAATCCTGATCATGATCAGGGTCTTACTAAAAGTGTTTGTGCTGCCAAAGCCTGGAGATGCAACAAGAGCTGAAACAATAACAGAGGGACAGAGAATAACTTTTAGAAAGACAAAAGTGAAGGAAGAAAACTTTGTTTAATCGGGTGTCAGGAGCAGGAATGGGCCATGTGTACCTAAAGTACATTAAAATATGAAAGAAGTGTAAAGTTTTACATTTATATTTATCACCTTTTGCCAGACGCCCTTATCCAGACTGACTTACATTTATATTACTAAGATCTATCAAACCTGCCGATCATTGCGACAGGCATCTGTGAACAAGGTTCAAGGCCAAAATCCAGGCCATGGATCAACTGATGCGAAAATCAGACATTCTAAAAGACTAAGCGCAACACTTCCAAAACAGTAAAAGTCGAAACCTGCTTTCTTCCAGACCAAACAAGTGCACTTTGCCATCTAATCAGACAATGCTTACTTCATATTTATAAACATGCAACAGAAAAGAGCACAGTGACCGAGACATGTTCATCCAAAGGTGACGTCTCGTCCTCTCTTTCTCACTCCTTTACAAGGCTTAGAAATTAAAATATAAAATTATATATATAAAATCACCTCTAATGGAAGGTCAGGATCAGCAGGAGGTGTGCAGATCCCTCAAGAGGAGAGCACGATTTAAATTCCACACCATGTGCGATTGCTTTCCTGCCCGTCCACTGATGAGGGCTGGTACGTGATAGCGAGTGGCCTTAAGCTCCAGCCACTCGTGGGAAGCCACCATCTGAGCAACAAGTCAGAACTCATCAGAATGAAACAAGCAGAGAGGCTCGAAAAAGATCAGTGGGGGATTTTGACCGAGCTCAAGATCACTGACAGAGACAAAGAGGGAATTGGAATTGTGCCTTGCTGTATCCCCTCTGTTCTGTTTCACCTCACTTGTGAAGGTCCTCCCATCACATTCTGGGTAATTATTACCCCGTGCATAGCGTGTACCTAATTTGATTCTTAAAAATTGCCTCTTGTCCTCTGTGCTCAGCAGGGAATGAGGGCTCAGCTGAAAATGGACAGAAGGAGACTTCCACCTGCGATATCTGCCAGTTCGGGGCCGAGTGTGACGTGGATGCAGAGGATGTATGGTGAGTCCAAAAAAAATCTGGATAACCTTCAAAAACTTTCATCCTTAAAGATGTCATTTGCATGTTTCACAGAACATCTAATAATGTTGCATTAGGCTATGGTCACACGACAGCTTGCAATGTTTTGCAATGGGTTATTGATGAAAATAAGGCATTTTGGTGGCGATGGATGGCATTGTGTACTTTGTACAGGCAAGCTAAAAGTTGTGGTCACACAGCAGGTGAATACTTGGCCCTTTTCTTTTGAGGAGACCTGGTATTTTTCCTCAGAGGAATGCTTGAAGGTTTTGCACGTATCGGCATCTGGCAGGAGAATGATCGCTGATGTCTTGTTCAATAGATTTCAACAATGGGTGACATCAGTGCCAACCAATCAGTGACAATCACAAATGTGTCATCTAACCATCGCCAAACATTTGCCAAATATTCATGAACCCTTCTCCCAACCAAGTACGAACCTTGGCGAAGGCTCACCGAATGCAAATGCACTTTTCAAGTCTCAGCCAAGGTTAAGCTATGCCGAGCCACTGTGTCACCAAGGCTCCTGCGAACATCGGGGATAAGGATTCAAGACAAATACATCTCAAGAGGCTTGGCGATGGTTCCCCAAGCTTCGGGAAATATTCCCAAATCCATCTGCGAGTATTTGCTGCTTAGTTTGCTGACAAAAACATCGCCACCAAATTTCAATGCATGCATTGAAATTTTCTGCACTGTTTTAGGCTACTCTTCACTGTACTTGAGTGTGCATGTAACAAATAAAGGCTTCTTCTTCTTCACTCACGAGACAGAGACACACCAAAAACAAGTCACAAAGTTTGGAGAACATTCACCATGCATCACACGATTGGTGGCAATGTTACCAATTTTTCATCACTAGGTGTTCACAAATCCATCGTGAGCTATAGTGTGACCACGGCCTTAGGAGCAATAATTGTTCGTATACTATTTGTACTGTTTGCACAGTGGTGACTTTCTCTAGTTTCCTTGATAGGGTTAGTGTTAGAGTTGGCTTTCAAAGGATTTGCAAAGTACTAAAATGTAATCGAAGCCTCTACGTTTGCTTTTCTGATCACAAACCACACAGGTCATTGTTATTACATTGTAAAGCATGGCTGTCGTGTGAAGTGAAAATATAGTGAGAGAATGGTGCCTGAATAGGTCCTGATTACAAAGCGCAAGGCAAACTGTAATATTACATGACTACACATGAAGAGCCTTGTCATACGAACATATCAACGAACTGATTAATCAGGCTTGATTTGTAGATCTCCTCCATTTTTAAATCCTTGAAAACCAAATGTGTAGGGTTCCAAAATTTTACAGTTGCATTAAATGCCAAGGCACCAAAATTATAGAGAATATTCCCCATCCTAGCACCATAGGAAGTAAAAAAGGAAAGATTGGAAGGGGTCAGTTTTCCTCCCAAGCAGACAAGTTTACTGAAGCGACTCGGGCACCAAGCTAAGTAATGGATATATCTGATCAGTTGGACTCCAAGGGCCCCAACAGGTTTTCCAGGTACTCAGGACAATCTGCTCCAGTCTGCCATTAGTCCCCTGATTTGATATGACACAGCAGGACATGCCATCTGCAGCTGGCTGACAAATAAAATCGCTGTGCTTAAGTGGCCAGTGGTCAAACCAGATGACATAAATACTGTAAGTGCAGTTCTGAGTGAAGGTACGGTACATCATCAACCAAATAAAAAGGTGCAGCTAAACAATTTTTCCTCAAGGTGCATTCACTTATTTGCACAGGGACTTGTTTGTATTCCTGTCACGCATATAACACTAGACGAATTAACAGCTTTAAAATATCCTTAAAGTATCCTAAAAGTTCACAAAATGCTACATTTCAGTGAATTTACTTATAACTTTAAGAATTCTTATAGTAGTATAACTTTAAGTGACTTTCTCTGACTGATTAAAGAAAATGAAATGTTGTTACAAAGAACATTTAAGCTGTCACTTAGTCATTACTACTTTTAAGAATACCAGTAAAGGGTCTTAAAGTTAAAAGTATATTTAATGCATTTAAAAAGTTCAGTAAAGGTACTTGCAGTGCTCAGCGTAAATGAGTACACCCCCTTTGAAAAGTAACATTTTAAACAATATCTCAATGAACACAAACAAT
>JANZLB010000005.1:9105801-9116167 GCA_026167865.1 Notarius quadriscutis | reverse complement strand
TAACTTATTTTAATTATTACTTATTAACAATACTTCTTGGGACCAGAAGAAAATTACAGAGGGTTTTTAACATATAATGTTTCAGATGTGCATCAGTTGAAAACCGTTGCCTATGAGCTTTAAGGTTCTCCCTTGCTTATGACACACAGAATGCGTCTTGGTTGCATCTAAAAACAAGCACAGTACAGCTTAGTGCACAAGTGTCTAAAACTGTGTTCAAAGGCCATTTGGCCCGTGTGTGTGTGTGTTTGCTTGTACTGTGCAACTGCAAGTGAAGGATGAAAGGCAAGCCTGCCAGGCCTGCACGTTCATCTGTGAGGAGGCTGCGTACACACACACACACACACACACGTTTCCATACACAAGTCTGAATATTCTGCATCTGTATCATAGCTGTGAATCCCAAAGCCTCATGTGCATTCTACATTGCCATTAGAGCAAGTAAAGCCTTCAAGTGCTAGTTGCCCTGGCAACCTCATCAGCTCTTTTCTATTGGTTAGTCCCACAGCGAATCAGAATGCGAACTGATTATGTCATATAAAAACAGCATGGTGCAGTAAAAACAGTCTGAGGGCGCCCTGCTGTGACTCGTGAGAGGCAAGTACGAGTGTCATTTGAGCCGCCGGTTGACTTAAAAATCAGGTTTTGGTTTTCTTTTCAGTACAAATCAATAAGTGTTTTGTAAAGGGTGAGTTAAGACCTTCTTTACAATAAGAGGATACATGCAAGATCAAATGATACCCAAGACACATCATTTGACTAGAGAAATTCAGACTTTATGTTAAATTGACTGCATTAACCTTATTTATCACACGTTGTTAACCAAGACATTATCGTCATGCTGAATGACCTTCGCTAATGCGGCAAAACAAACAGCAGCGAAGACCTTGATCCTGTCACTCAAACGGTGCTGCAGTTGACAGACTGTCATGCTCTGCTATTGAGCGCAGGTTACTCGGTTTATCCTGTGTGTCTCAGTCGCTCAACATTTCATCAGGTGGCTGATTTTTATGTCAGTAAGAATAGTGTAACAAAACCTCACCTCGAAGGAGCATTCTCAGTTCAAAATGACTATTCCGAAAGATTTTCCAGGGAAGTTGTTTCCTCTCATCCCTCCACTGAAATGGAGATCAGCAAAGATAAGACAGACAGGTAAAATGACATCATTTAAAGTTTTTTTTTTTTTTTGTATTCTTTATGCATTTCATATTCTTTATTCCATTGTTCATGTCTTCATATATTGCGTGTAAAATGATTACAGAGTTAGATTTTGTGCTTTATACTGTTATTTCCATTATTTTATACTGTACGTTTTTTATTGTCATTGTCATTACACAGACATCACTCTCTTCCAGTCTCTCTCGGTCTCACTTTTGCTTTTGTGATGACACGATATTATGTGATCTGCTTTTTCCAGCATTACGTCATCAATCCATTTTTGTCAGTATTAACCTATCTCTTGAACAGTGAAGTCACTTTGATGACTGAGCTTTTCTTGAATATTATGCATGCGTTCGCTGACCACACATCTCTGGATGAATCACAGATACATAATAAACATTGCTGACTCAGTAAGATAAGGGATACAGTACATCTGATTCATTGAGACTGGGACTCAGTTAGTAAAAGCAACCCTGTCATGTGTTACAGTTTGTCATCTAGATAAGTAAATTGTCAAAAGCACATATTCCTTTGGCTTCTAGCAGGTGACGCAGCATGGACCGCAGGGCTGCCTATACTACTGTACAATATAGTTTAAACTTTAGTCTAATTGTAATATTCCTATAAAGGAAGTTTGAAGTTCAGATATACTGTATTATAATGGATTGTCAGAGTACCATTACATGTCGGACCCCTTCAACAGACAGCAATTGGGACATCTGAAGTCATTTTGGTGGCATTTATATATTAGAAATTGATTTGTTTTTTATGGTACATTTTATTTCATTTACAGAGTGGCGTCTACTCGTGCCACTTTTTCTTTTTAATCAATTGCCTTTTTTTAAAGCAGAAAAAAGTTCTGTGGATTAAGCATCACTTTCCTTCTTGATATACATATGTCTGAAATCTTCTGCTCACTTCAAGTTTACACAAGCTTTTCACTTTGGTACTAGTTAGTCATATTGCCTCTTTACAGTAGCACATTACAGACGAAGGAAAAAAACCCCAGACTGAGCTGACTAATGTAGTTACTTTCACAATGAATAATGGAATTACTTATAATACCGATCAAAAGTTTTGTCACTCCTACTTTTTCTACATTGTAGAAGAATACTGAAGACATCAGAACTATGAAATAACATATGGAACATATATGGAGCTACGTGGTAAACAAAATATCTTTCATATTTTAGATTCCTCAAAGTACCCACTGTTTACCTTGATGACGCTTTGCACACTGTTGGCATTATCTTAACCAGCTCCATGAGGTCGTCACCTGGAACGCTTTTCAATTAACAAATGTGCCTCGACAAAAAAGTTAATTAGTCCAATTTCTTGCCTTCTTAATGCGTCTGAGATCAAACAGTAAATAATAAAAATACAGTAAATAGTTCTATTCCACAACTGTAGTCATCCAAGTCACGTCAAGAACCGTTCAACTAAGTAAAGAGAAACGACATCCATCATTACTTTAAGACATGAAGTGACTTTTAATGAATAAAAATAAAGAAAAAACATTGAATTAGAAGGTGTGTACAAACTTTTGACTGGAACTGTACATGGAATAAAATAGTTGATATTAATTCAGCATTTATTGTATATCAGGAGTTTGCAGTGTTAGTGCTTTGAAACAGTCCAAGGTAAAGCTGACTAAGTTGTCCAAGTTCAGGACAGAGGACATCTTGGTAATAAGACAAGCTGCAATTTTGTTTTTGTCTTATTAGCATCAGGAGAGGAAAAAAAGAGACTTATTACAGTTTATAACTGCGATAATATCAGTGATAACAGGAACTAATTTGTTTCATGGATGTTCCACATCATTAAACATAACTATAAACTGATAAAAACTAAGACATGCTGTTCATAATTAATACAAACGTATAAACTTTGGTAAAGTGCTGTGGTATAAATAAACTGTAATAAAACACTTTGGGACATGTTGTTATTGGAAAATAATGAACTTCGAGGTGAACAGTAATTCATAACTCAGGAGTTTCGTGTCAGGATGCTCCACACCACACTGTCATTGATTATTTTGCTACAGTAGAATGTTCCTCAGTGTTTCATTCCTTATGTGTCGTATTTATAAACCATTACAGTCATGCTACTGTTAAATGTATCTGTAGTTTTCGCTAAAACATCCTAGGACACAAAATATCAAGTATACCAACAGATAAATTCATCTTTTTTTAATCCAAAATCAGACTTTTAAGACCATTGTAACTTTTTAAGCCCTGGTTTGTTCCTCAGTTTTTCTTCTGATTACTCAGTAATCAGTGAAACTAATAGGAAAGCAGCGTAGTAGTCTGGACACGCAGCAGCTCCTGAGAGAGTTAATGTTGTCAATAGTAGTAGCTCCACAGCTCCACTGCTTATGGGTATTGATTCACATTGTTTCTACACTAGCTGTCTTCCATTTTTTTTCGATGCCTGTATCTGCCCAAGTCAACTTTCTGAAAGGCTAGTGGGGAAAACAATGAATATCTTTTGTCTGTTTTCATGGGTGAATGTGTTTTTGTAGTCAGTGAGCATTATGCTAATTTTGCCAGTATTGAACATTCAAAAACCTTCCACCACTTTGATTGGATGAGAGTTTTGTGAGATACAGAATATTAAAAAATGACAGATTTATAATTAAAACGTCAAACGGTTGGCGCTGTTCGGCAAGAAGCGTTCAGGTACAGCAGGTTTCTGTGAACTAGTTTTTTTTTTTTTTTAAGACGTTTTTGCTGAGCCTGCAGGATCTTTGGGTCTGCATACAAAACTGCACATTACAGTACAAAACTGTATGACAGCACAGAATCCTGTAGGTGCTATAAATGATGAACTTGTATTAGTGTATATAAGATTCAGTACAGGGGTCTTTCTGCAATTTACATCAGCCAAAAACTTCAATATCACTTAAGCATTATTATCACGAAGAGCTCCACCTCTACTGACACACACTGGGATAAAACACTTCAGGACATGCTGTTTTTGAAATACAGTCAACTGAATACAACCTGACTCAGGTTACTTTTACCACTCTGGAGTGCTCACAAACAACGATTTATTAATGAATATGAGTATAATAAAGTCATATACCCTCTGGTATGTAATTAGTGTGTTTAATACGTTCCCATCAGTAATCTTGTGTCATGTGGTGGTTCAGTCACTGTCTGCTCAGATGTTAAAGTAAATCAGAGCAGGACTGGCCATATAAATGGTTTTGCTGGAAAAAGGAATAAAGAACAATAACATCAGATTATATTTAATACATAACTGGGAAGTGTAGCTTGAACTACGAAACATCATAATGACATTAGCTACTAGCGGCTAATAAAGCTGCTAGTTCACAGCCTTGGCAAAATGTATTTTTTAATCTTTAAACAATAATTACTTTCTAACATGGCATCTACATCTAACATTTGTGATAGAACTACTTTATTTTGAAACATTCATCTATTATCTATAGCACTTATCCATCAGGGTCACAGTGGAAGCTGGAGCCAATCACAGCTGACGTTGGGTGAAAGGCGGTGTTCACCCTGGGCAGGTCATCAATCTATCACAGGGCTACACAGAGATGAGCAACCATCACACTCGCACCTATGGGCAATTTAGAGTAGGCAGCTGATCTAATCCATATGTCATTGGACTGTGGGAGGAAACTGGAGAACCAGTAGGAAACCCACACAGAGAACAAGGAGAACAGGCAAACGCCACACAGAAAGACCTCAGTCAACCATGAGGTTCGAACCCAGCACCTTCTTGCTTTGAGGTGATGGTGATAACTATTTGTGGAACAGATTTTTTTTTAAAGATTTGACACTGTTGTTTCATTTCATCATTATTATTTTTTTAATTTTTACTATATAAACTGTGATTTGGGCCTGAAATCTGGATCAGTCCAGGATCTGATTTTACACATCACTGATGTCATTTATATCATGAACATGTATGACTTTTGCATGTGGTCAGTGCCATCATAGCTCTAATTTTACTGCAACAACAAATGCTTGTCACACATTGGCATTTCAGCCTTGCGTATGTATGGCGTAGCAGGATACGTGGCAGTAAGAAAGGAATGTCACAACATCGCCAGCTTACATAGCTAATACTCTAGGATGTGTAACACGATCTCCTTGTATGCCAGGGTGCGGCATATTTTTAAGTCCGCACTTAAATATCCGTAGCACATACGTAGCAGCTTTGATACATCACACATAGGTCATGTATACGCCATAAAAACGGAAGCTACACAGCAGTGACGCAGTGGGAATGTTGCTTGAACACCTGTTACGCCTTGCGAACACTTTAGTTGATATGTGTCTGATGAAGGTGGCTCCGGGGCTGACTGGGTGGATGCAGCTGATGTCTTCCCGCTCCTCTTGCCCTTCTTGGGTCCTGACTTCTTTGCTGGCATGATGCTTTCTTGACTGTGATGAATGACAATAAACGTAGCATGAATGCCGCAGATATGCCACGAGTATGTAGCAGCAACATCACACAACAAAACGCCACACCAATGAAATGGTTATGCCACGGCAACACATCATATGCCATGCATACGCCTCAGTACACCATAACTTTACGTCCCTTGAACCCCATACAAACTCCTGATATGCCACAGTAATGCCACACATCCACTGTTTACGTCACAGGACTTTAATTTTGGACAAAATACACCTCATTTCTTGGCATTTGACCCACATGCCACTTACGTGGCAAGATATGAGACAGTGTGACACAAGCAAAAAACTTTCAGAGATTCAACTGAGTGACTTTGATACTGTCAGTATCAGATCAACAGAATCATGTGTCCACTGATGCAGCTCTGGTATCAGTATCATACTGAAAATAGGATTGGTTCATCTCGAACATATAAAGGGACCAACTGTTGCAACAAAAATGGAAGCAGACAATTGTATAGAATGTTTCTGTATGCTGTAGGATTACAATTTCCTTTCACTTGAACTACAAACCTGTTCTAGCATGACGATGCCCCTGTGCACAAAGCAAGCTCCATGAAGACATCATGGTATGTTCAGGTTGAAGTGAAGAACTCGAGTGTCCTGTACAGAGCCCTGACTGAACTCAACCCCACTGAACACCTTTGGGATGAACTGGAACTGGAGCCTCCTCACCCAACATCAGTGTCTGATCTCACTAAAGCTCATGTAGCTCAACAATCCCAAATCCTCACAGCCATGCCCCAGAATCTAGTGGAAAGACTTCTCACAAGAGTGAAGATTATTATAAATGCAAAGGGGGAATAAATCTGGAATGGATTTTTTTAACAAACACATATGGGTGTGATGGTCAAGTGTCTATAAAATCTTTAACTATAGAATGAACTTTTAAGGAACGTGGCTATTCTCGGGATGTAACACAGTGCCTGTATCTGTATCTCTAATATTTAATGATCCAAATATCTGTATTGCCCTGTGATGACCTGGCGACTTGTCCAGGGTGTACCCCGCCTTTTGCCCGTAGTCAGCTGGGATAGGCTCCAGCTTGCCTGTAGAACAGGATAAAGCGGCTAGAGATAATGAGATGACCGGCTAGTGCCCTAGTGGTAGTGTGTCTGCCTCCCGATCGTGAGTTCTATTCACGGTCTGGTCATACCAAAGACCATCATAAAAATGGTACCTACTACCATCTGGCAAGGCATGCTACAATACAGATGCAAGTGGGAAAGTCAAACTCTTGTGGTTACCAGAGGACTAGCCCCCCACTGTAACCCTAGCTGTATGGGTGAGAGGCTGAGGGCTATCTAAATGGAGATTGGTGCTGCACCCATAGGTCTTAAAGAATGGTTAGTACTGGGACAGTAGACTGCCTGGGAAAACCAGATTCTGGTGTGAGAGGGACTTTGACTTGATTTATATATATATATATAATAGCAGGAAGTGGAATATCACGATGCTTTTTTCCAACACTAAGTCTTTGTGAGGTGTATGGAATTCTATGTATATTTCTAAGGGCAAACAGAATAAGTAAAGTAAGACGCCAGTTTGTATGTGTGTGTGCTCGACTTCTGCTGCACCACTCTCAGCTCATATAAAAAGTGACATTAATTAGGTAAGCATTGTATTGCAACAGTGCAAAAGTAGTCCGTTTAGCACCTCAGTTTAAAATAAGGTTTACCGTCCTCACATTTAACTACTTTCATACTGATGGCACTGTGGCGGAGACAGATTAATTAACTGGAGACCTGCTTTTTATAGGTGTGTATGTCTGCAGTAACTGCTGAGGAATTGTGTCTGTCTTGTTCAGCTACTCTGCTAATTCTTTCAACTCTTTTTTCGAAGTATATTAAAAAAACCCTGCTATTTTCAACTATGCACCCTCACCACATGTAAATTACTCCTGTTATTAATGGTGTATTCTAATAGATCTTTTTTTTTTTAAATCCATGCTTTCAATTGTAAATTGACCACAGAAGCTATAGATAATGAATTTATGATATTAATGAATGAATGATTGATAATTTATATCTAATATAATAAAATCTATGTCCCAACCAGCTCCAAACACTTCAGATGTCTCCTCATCTTCATTTTCAGGGTCCCAAAAGGACCATTACAAACAGTAACCTTTATTTTACATGCTAGTCTCAACACTGATTAAAAGTAAACGACTTCATCTGTGAAGGATCAAACTCCCCTACAATGCAGAGTGAGCCAAAAAGCCCAGCTGTACAGTATCTGACATGCAGCTTTAAGTTCAACAGGAGCAGATCTTCTGTAGCAGTTGCTTCCAGAAGTGCATGCAGTTATTTCCCACTATGATCAATGGACTGCATTTCTGACAGGAGCTCAGAATCTGCTATAGATCAGAATAAACAGATTGCTGAACATGTTTATATAGTACCTTTCATTTTTACTGTGATCAGGGTAAAATTGTGGTAACTCTCTCACCGCCCCCAACCCCCCGAACGATCAGATTTGCTGAGATTTATACTGATATCTAACTCTACACTCTGATTTGCAGAGAGAATTTGTGACATTTATAGTGACAACTTTAGTGGTAACAAATGTGCAAAATATTTTTAGCTGTGCATCGTTTTGTAGTGTGATAAAGTGCTTTTTTTTCCAATGAAGAAAACACTTCTGAGCCTTTGGTCAAGAATTCATTATCTGAGACATTATTTACATGCATGGGATTTATTTTATTTTATTTTTTTTGGTCTACACCAGAAGCTTTATGGGTATATCTCAGTACTGCATCTTGGAAACCTTTTGATGTTTTATTCTGGGTAATAAATGATCATATTTTGTTCGTACAACCTTTTTTGTATAAGCAATTGGAAAATGGTGTAAAGTAATTAATAAAAGTGGCGTTTTTTTTAGTTCTCTTCATGCTGACAATAACAAATATATTTCAGTTGATCACAGCAGTTTTTGTGTGTTTGCACACACAGACACAGTCGCGGGGGTTAATTATGTAAGCCACGCTGAAAATATGAGAGATGATGAAAATATGCCGACAACAATTTTGCTGTACAGCAAATGAAGGATATAATTGCAAATAACACTGTTCTATAACTCCTGTATAATCATACAGCTTCACAGGCACTTAGAACTTATTGAATAATCATAAACTTCAAATCAAGCTACATTTCTCTCTCTAGCTCTCTGACAGACTCACACTTTAACCCTCAAACTAGTTCCACTTGGAATTTCTAAAGTCACTTTGCTACAATAATTTGGAAACTTCTATTTACATTGCTGAAGTGCTCGTATGATTTTATGTGACTTACCCCAAGGACAGCGTCCACAGTGAAGACCGCCAGAGGGTCAAGCACTGTCCACACTCCCAGAGCCATGATCAGCTTTGACAGGAAGGAAGGAGTTGAGCCAAACACTAGCTGACAGAGCCATCTGATCAGAAGCAGCAGAAACATAGCTGCATTCAAGGTCAAGGGCCCCAACAACACCAGCAGCAGCTCCTCCAGGGCGCGCAGGAGAGAGCTCTGATATACCAAATCCACCGTGTGGGCATGGAAGCGAAACCTAGAAAGAGGGGTGGGGGGGTGAGAAACAGAGCAGGGGAGAAAGAGGGAAAAAGGATGATTCTTTTATTCATTAGATAGAGATCAAATAAAGTGACTGCTACTTAGGGTGATTACATGATGCTTTCCAATTAGAGTTCTTGTAAAACTTATTTATACAGCAAATGCAGAAATAAGGTGGAAATTAGAATGGTGAAAGCTGTAAAAACGTGATGGTGGGGGATCAGTTCGATGTCCACTTATGATGACTGTCGGACTGCATGGTTTCACTTAGTAGGAGGCCTTATAGCTCTCCTAATTTAGCATTTGCAGGACAGTGGTCTCTGTGTCTGTTCATTAATTTCCTTTAGCATGTGTGAGTGAGACAGCACCACTCCCCATTACACCTGCATCGGCCCATTGGAGTTCCTCTCGCTGACCAAACAGGGGCATCGAAGCATAATCTAGTCTCACTGGGAGATTTTGCGAAACTACAGACAGGTGACAAATTAAAGTGAAGAAAAAAAAAAGTGTCATAGTAAGGTATTGAGCCACTAAGAGCCATCAGAAGAGCTTCAATGTGCTTTGGCACAGATATGACAACTCTCTAGAACTGTACTGGATGGAAGATGGAAGCATTGTTCTTCCCGATTGTAATACATAGGATTTCAGTGATGGTGGTAGTGCTGTCTAATACGCTTGTTCAAAACTGTGAAGGCGATAGCATATGATTTACATCATGTTCTTCATCCTCAACCATTCAGTGACTGCTGTAGGTGGGGGGTGTCATTGAGGAACAGACTACTCCCATCAAAATAGAAATGTCAGAAGAAATCTGCACTGATTTGCAGTGACCCTTCCCTCAAAGGAGACAAGTAGCCCCAAACATTTAGAGCAAAATATCTGCTACAACATAACAGATCAACCATGTTTTCCTTTTATTTGTCAACTGTCCAAATATCCCCGCTAAGATACTTAAATTACGATACAAACACTGTACTCAACAGCACCAGTCAAAAGTTTGGACACCACCCATAGGTTTTCTTTTTTTTTTAAATATATATTTTTTACTGGGGTGGCACGGTGGTGTAGTGGTTAGCACTGTCGTCTCACAGCAAGAAGGTCCAGGTTCGAGCCCCGTGGCCAGCAAGGGCCCATCTGTGTGGAGTTTGCATGTTCTCCCCGTGTCCGCGTGGGTTTCCTCCGGGTGCTCCGGTTTCCCCCACAGTC
>JANZLB010000005.1:8999265-9010876 GCA_026167865.1 Notarius quadriscutis | reverse complement strand
GAGTAAGAGGGTGTGCACGTAAAACAAATGTCAACTACAGAGGACACAAGTCTATGGGTTGGTTCTCAGGAGGTTACGCGCCATTAATTCCCTAAACCCCAGCCAATCAGTCCCAATGATCAGCAGGTGGGTAAGACATGGGTTAACCACTGTCTTTACGCTACGCTTTTCCCCCAAAATAGAATTTGGACAGACACTAGTGGATAATTGTGAACATCCCCATGCATACACAGAACCTTCACCACTTGTGCTGTCCCCAGTGCCTCACCTTGCACCAGGCTTTGGTGGATTGAGGTCTGATTACAACCGGAATCAGTGCGACAGCCTGGCTGGGGGGGAGCCAGCCCCCGCCTCCATGGTGGGGGAATGGGGCGGCAATGAGAAGGAGAAGGGGAGAGAAAGAGAGAAGAGGCAATGTGTCTGCCTGCCATCAGAACCACCTCCAGATGGTCCTCCACCAGCTTGATGGCTTGACCCAGCGACGCCGGGTGGTGACACTGGACCCACTCCGCTATTCCTTCCGGAAGCCGTGTGATAAACTGCTCCAGTGTCACCAGGTTGACGATCCCCTCACCATCATGGTCGTCCACCCTCAGCCACCACCAGCAGGCATCCTGGAGCTGTTGGCCGAATGCAAATGGCCGGCCGACCTCCTCCAAAGTTAATGTCCAGAAGTGCTGACAATGTTGTTCTGGGGAGTAGCCGATATGCTGTAGGATGGCTTGCTTCAGGTTCTTGTAGATGAGTCGGCTGTCAGCGGGGAGCTGCTGCACAGCGAGCTGTGCCTCCCCAGTCAGTAATAATAGCAGGCCACTCCCATGCTTCGGCCGCTCACTCAAAGAGCCCAATGAAGGCTTCCAGATTGTCGTGCGGCCCCACTTTGGTAAGGGTGACGTGGGGAGGGTCTGTTGTGGTGGCAGTTGAGGACACCGCCGATGCGAGCAGGTGCCAGAACACCTCACGATCTTCCTGCTGAGCCAGTACCAAGGCTTCAAACTGTTGTTCCTGCTCCTTCCGGAGGACGATCAGCGCTTGGTGCTGGTTCTGTTGGGAAGTAGCAAGGGCATGGATCAAGTCCTTAAATGGGGAGGACTCCATCAGTGCTTCAAGTGCTACAAAGCTTCAGTATCTCGGCTTTTGGCACCATTGTGGTATTTCACTGACATAGGTGGAATACTGAAGCGTGGCAGACAGTAGATGATGTTCACACACAATTTTAGCTTTACTGGGCACTCACACACACACACACACACACACACACACACACACACACACACACACACACACACGTGTTCTCATCGGGATCACTTCCCTTTTGTCGCTACCTCCCTCCTTTTCTACTTTCTGTCTTCACTGCAAAACACACAAACAACATTAATCAACAGCAGGTGTACTGACTTTGCCACTCGCCTTCCCCGACCCCACCCTCCATTCACAAACCAACACTTGGCCACGGCCCTGCTGCCACAGTTCAAGTATGTTGATCTTAGCTTTAGTAAGACCTTCAACATTAAGTTGCAGCATGGTGATGTTCTCCCATATGACAGTGTTTGTTGCCTGTCCTGAAGAGGGCAACACGTTCCGGATTGGCATCGGGCTGCTGACTTGGGAATCACATTGGAGTCTGTTGTGGTGCCTAGGTAGGCTGTTGCTGCTGCTGTTACTGTTTCTGGTGTTTGCCATTCACCTGTCTTCAAATCATTGGACTGAAGTCAGTTTCCAGGGCTCAACACGTGGAGGTTGACAACTTGGGCCCCTTTGTGCCACCTGTTCCAATTGCCTGTGTGCATTTTCCCACACTTGTCCACTCTGCCTAAACCATTCATCTACTGTGGGTCAATCTGTGGTGTTAGCATTCCAGGGAAACATGGTTGGTTCATAAGCAAGCACACACAGGAAAGGAGTGAATTGCATGGCTGAACCAGAATATTCCAAGATTGGTCTCAGTTCCTTCATTGGGCTGAGTATGCAAAGAAGTCACTGTGCCATTTAATGAATTACATGGCTTTCAGATAAGAACTTAATGAATATTCGAAGAGGTAATGCCAGAGATCATAGCCATCACTGATAAATATTTCTAATGTTATGGCGAAATGAGTTGTAGTGGTTATGTCACAAAAAATAGAATTTTAACCCACTGTCAGGAAAAACTATTGCCAAAATGGTACCATGGACAATGCCAAATATAGTCTATACCATCTGAATATACTTCCCACCGACAGAATTGATTTAGATTCTAAAAAATGTAAGATTACAATTATCTGATCCTTTTTAAATCCATTGAGGATACAAATGATTCCCGATTTCCCATAGCCTAAACTGTAGCCATAGCTGAATTGATGACCTAGCCTAAATGAGTAGCCTTAATCAAAATGTGTAGTCTGCTACACATCACAACAAATTAAACAAATTACTGACACTTTGGTAACATTACCATAAACCTACAGCTTTACATAGCCAGCTACTCTGTGGGATAACACACCAGTTTGTCTGAAAGTTAGCTTATGCTGTTGAACTGTCACAATTTCAGCTGGATTTCTGTTACAGTAACGCTACATCTGGCAACAACTTCAGCTCACTGATTGGCGCTGCACTGAGCTTTCTCCTGCTAGCATTGGCCGCAGTAGGCTACGCTTTGTCAACTGCTACATCTCAATACAGTGTGACAAGCAATGTTATGTCATACAACGTCGCAAAATGTAGCTTACACATTTAAAGGCGAAATAACATCGATGACAAACAATGTCACTTAGGCCTACAAGGAAAGACTATATGGTTCACCTGTCCAAGAGCAGATAAATCAATCTGTCAAAGCTGAATCAGTTACTTTAGGCAAATGTTTTAGCGCGGGGGCAGATCCAGGAAAATGGGAGAGGGGAGCGCGTCAACCCAGTAAGGCCAGGTGGCCTGGGGGCTTCAGAGGCCCCCAGAACCTCTACAGTTTTTAAATGCCCAGAGATGCAAAATTTAGAAAATTACCATGTCAAAAAATGTTTTAAAAGTAGGAACTTTCAAAACCATTTTATTAGTCACTGAAAATGATATCGTCAGAGTCGCAGGTATATGCGTAGAACATAATTACAACTGATATATGGTAATATTTATGAAAGTTGCATTGTCGTATAATGCAGTGTAGTACACTGACCACAAAATACCTTTTATATTAATAAACTATTACTATTTTAGCAACTGAAATCTGAGCTCCTGGACACATAAGACAGTGAATATACCCAGATAAACTGAGGGAATGTAAGTGGCCACTTAAAACCGAGATAACTATAAACAAAGACTGCAAGAGTTGCATGTCTATAATACAAAGTCAGTAACTGCAGTCTGAGCCCCTGAGTCTAACAGACTGAGATAACAATACAATGATCGTGTGAGTTGCATATGAACAAGTCCTATAATAAGTCTTGGTTCCCAAGACTCGGGGGATTTCAAGCAGATTTTCTTCAGAGCCGTTGCAAAAATCAACATCTCTCTCAGACCTATCCAGCCACTGTCGTAAAAATCAAAGTGAGGCTCACCCCCAAAACGGCACATGTCCCATGTACATACACAGGGTATAGTAAGTACAGGGATACCCTGTTAATGAATGAGCACCACCATCACCAGCCTGAACTGTTGTTATAGGGCAGGATGGATCCATGCTTTCATGTTGTTTATGCCAGATTCTGACCCTACCATCCAAATGTCGCAACAGAAATAGAGTCATCAGACCAGGCAATGTTTTTCCAATCTCCTATTGTCCAGTTTTGGTGAGCCCGTGTGAATTGTAGCCTCAGTTTCCTGTTCTTAGCTGACAGGAGTGGCACCCAATGTGGTCTTCTGCTGCTGTAGCCCATCTGCTTCAAGGTATGATATGTTGTGTATTCAGAGATGGTCTTCTCTATACCTTGGTTGTAATGAGTGGTTATTTGAGTTACTGTTGCCTTTCGATCATCTCGAGCCAGTCTGGTCATTCTCCTCAGACTTCTGGCATCAGCAAAGCATTTTCGCTTCGAGAACTGCTGCTCGTTGGATAATTTCTCTCTTTCAGACCATTCTCTGTAAACCCTAGTGATGGTTGTGTGTGAAAATCCCAATAGATCAGCAGTTTCCGAAATACTCCGACCAACCCGTCTGGCACGGACAACCATGCCACGTTCAAAGTCACTTAAATCGTCTTGCTTCCCCATTCTGATGCTCTGTTTGAACTTCAGCAGATTGTCTTGACCATGTCTACATGCCTAAATGCTGCCATGTGATTGGCTGATTAGATATTTCTATTAAAGCAATGGAACGGGTGTCCCTAATAAAGTGGCCAGTGAGAATGTATTTGTGTTTTGAGCTGCTTTGGGATGCTGCTGCCAAAGGAAATTTCACTGTAAATTCTTTTACAGTGACCGTAAAGAGTCTTCTCTTATACGGTGCCTTTGAATACTTGATTCTGATTGGTCAGTTACGGTATTCAGCGGTCTGTTATTTCTTGTTAAGTATAACAGACCATTGCTGTGGACCACATCATTAGCGGATGCAATAAAATCCTTTGACTGGCTCGCTGTACAGTCATTACTTGTCTTGTGGTGATCAGTGATGGGTTGAGAGGAACACTGGTGATCAGTGACTGTCGGGGGGGCTGATGGTGAGTGCCGGCTGGTCATTGGGAACATCAATTTGTGCAGGAGCAACTCAGTCAGGTTTTAAACATTAGATATAGACTAGTCTCCATAATTGTTTTTGAAATTAAGTCACTTAAAGGGTTTTTAAAAAAATTGCCAACTCGAGCAACAAAGTCGCCAACACAGGCTCTATACAGGACAGCAGTGACACTGACGTGATGGTGTATCTGATTCATTTCTATTTCAAACCCAAACCAAAAGACACAGCCAGTAGCTTCCTGTGATCAGAAAGTGACCCCTATTAATGAGCAGAAAAACCCTTATGTAAATCTGTGCTGAAAAAAAAAACGAGAGCAGAATCAAGCACACAGCAGACCAGGAAACTGATATTCAATCTTGTGTGCACTAAAATCCCTAGAGGGCTACATTATATCATCTATTTATTTTTTTCAAATTTAATGAGCACATTATCCTGCTAAGGTTTGTGGTGGAGCTGGAGGCGATCCTCAGAACATTGGGCATACGATGGGAATACATCCTGTATGGGTGCACATATATTCACAGGGGCATCTAATGAAGCCTAAAATGTTTTGGAGAGTGTGAGGAACCCCTACAAAGCCTTTGCAGAAGAGTGGAGCTTATTCCAACAGAAAGGGAATAAATCAGTAATGACTTGCGGAAGTGAAGTGATGTACAGTATATGGTGGGTGGACCTGAGAAATTTTGTAATATTTTGTCCATATTGTGCCACTGAAGTTCAGATTGGACTTTTGGCCTCCGTCATCAAAACTTTTATTGCACATGCAATTTGACCTTATCCTATCACAGCACACCCCATCATGTTTTATTTTCTCTCATCATACTTCTAAGGACTTCAGGAATTTAGTTTATGATGTTTATTATGCCTGAGTATTTTAAAAATATACACCTTCAAAATGTTTTCAGGTTCATTATTGTATTATTTGCAATTTAAACACCACAATGGTGATTGGACTTTTTTTTTTTTCTCTCTTTCATGTTTCCAGAACTTCCATCAAGAGATGGCTGTGCAGCCTGATGCGTCTCCATGGCTCTCATTTAGTCTAGAGCGAGTAGCTTTGATGCTGGGAGCCCGTTTCCCAGGCCGACACGTGTGGCTGGTGCGCCCATCACGGCTCCATCTGCATAAGTTCAGCTGCTACACCAACTTTGTTTCTTGTGATGTGTTTGGTGCACCTAAGCACTCACCTGACTATGGTGCGGTGCTCCACTTACGAGCCCTCTTGGGCCACGCCATGGAGCGAGCAGCCATTGCTGAACCTTTGCCACCACTAGGAGGTTCCTCAGTGCCTGCTCCCCTCCCTAAAGGCTTCTCTCTCATCTTGGTGGCCTTCAGCAAAGGCTGTGTGGTGCTCAATCAGATAGTCCATGAGCTGGCGTCAGTCCGCACCAACCCAGAGCTGAGGCAGTTTCTGGACAGCATCTCTGATATGTACTGGCTGGATGGCGGACATCCAGGCACTGGAGACACATGGGTGACGGATAAGCAGGCGTTGGGCGAGTTGGCGTCTAGTGGAATAGCCGTGCACGCTCATGTCACTCCCTATGAAGTATGCGACCCAACGAGGGCGTGGGTGGGACGCGAGCATCGGTGCTTTGTGAAGACGCTGGGAGAACTTGGTGCCCGCATCTCACAAAACCTCCACTTTGAGGATGAGCCAGCATGCATCGCAAACCACTTCCGGGTCATCGAGGAGTTCTGAACGGCACAGAAGTGTGTTCGTGTTGCACGATTTGAGCTGCTTCTGACTACAAGCTTTCAACACGTTATGTTTTTCAGTTTAAGTCTCTTTATTTGGCACATGATTAAGTCCTAAATGTTTGCCATTTTGTGCAAACTTCTGGACAGGGAGTTTCTAAAGCGTTTACATGGACCGTTTCCCCCCCCTTCTTTGGTTTGAGGTCATAGTTCCAGTTTCTTATGCTTGTCACAGGATACTTCTCAAGCAAAGACTGATAAAAGGAAAATATTTTGACCAAATGTGTGAACGTTCAGCTGTAACATGGAAAATATCTTATTGCATAATTGTAAACTGTGTCTCAAGTCATTTAACTATGTGTTTATTTACAATAATGCTTAGCGTGGTACACTGAGAAACATGAACATTATGCAGACGTAGTGTGATGCGATTCAGCTGAATATTAGATTTTCTTCTTTTTGGAAAAATGTCTGAGTCAGGTGGCATTTGTTTTTTTTGTTTACATGTGGATTATGGTCGTTATTGTAATAAAAATGAGCCACAACTGACAGATGTTCTAATCTAATTGACTAGGCTAAAAATTGGTAGCTGATGTAAAATAACTCGCTCGCTAAGTACATGCATACAGATTATCCTCTTTTAACACTAATACAGACGGCACTGTTATATTTGTCCATTTATATTTGATGTGCTTTTGTCAAACATGCCAGTGTTTCAGTTTGGATATTCACAGGATGGTTAACTGTGAAGTGACCGTTATTCATAGGAGGAGTTGTATCACAGCTTGGTGCTGGATTTTTGTTGTTTCCACACACACCTACGTTTAACCATGCTGATAGATTTATTTATTTTAAATGAATGTAATCAATGCTGTAACTGTGAGATCATGCCTGAACCGATGTGTGTAGTGCAGCAGGTGGCAGGATTGGGTACGTTATAGTTAGAGCAGCAAAGTGCTTCATGTGATTTATTTTTTTTCTTTTTCTTTTCAAATAAACTCACTGGCTACTTTAATAGGAACTTGTTGATTCTAAGATTCCTGATTAGAGAACTGCATAAAGCAGCAGGTGGATGGGTGTTCCTAGTAAAGTGGACAGTGAGTGTATATAAATGAATTTTTGTTTGGTGAAAGTCAAGTAGTAGTGTCCTCCCCACCCTCTCTTTTTTCCAGTGTTGAATCGACTTATCCACTGAATGGATACAAAATCCGCTTGGCCCAGGCTACTGGTTTATCCACTGCTGTGCAACATGAATGTTTACAAATCGTTGACTATATGTTGATGAAGCAATGGCTCATGGGTTAACCTGTACCAATTCCAGTGAGATGAAATGTCTACTCGTGAAATGTTTCATGTGCAGGCTGAATGTTTCTGCTCTGCTGCAGTGACAGTTATGTTGCCATTCTGTGCTTTGATTACAAAAAGAAGCTTTACTTGATAATAAAGTAATGCATTAGGCCTGTTGTCCTCTGTTGTGTTACAAACCATGAGTAGTTGCTGTAAGGTTAAAAGTGAAGGGACACGAAATACAGGTCAGACCTGGAAAAAAAAAAAAAAAACCAGATATAACGCTCCAGGACTAAAGTCACGTTCATGTGATGAAGTTTCTAGTAAATACTTTATCATGGTCAGTGTCACAGAGGTGTAAATGGCTCATTTGTTTATAGCACAGCTTGTTACGTTTTACGAGCAGGTAGAAAAGAAAAAAAAAAAATGCCTGAAGGAGAGGGTGGGGTTAAATGAACTCTCATTCACACCTTAAGCCTGAACTGGTGTATTGAGGAGACATGGTGTTACATTTCATGCCATTGTCCGTCAGTGGTGTTAGAGCATAAAGCTGATTCCGACAGATGTTTTGCTGGTAAAAGAAAAACAAAAATACCCATCAGGAATGTGGAGGGCAGTATCGCTCACTGAACCTGTCTCAGTGCTGCTGCATATGTGGTATGTCGTTCACCAGGTTTATGCATTAAATGCTGCACATGTTGATCCCTGAATTAATTCAGGTGAGAAAAACAGTTCCTTCGCTCCTTACATCTCAGTAAAACAGTACAGACTGAAAAGGAATTTGATTATGTTTATTTGAAACCCATAGAATTTCAGTCAGTCAGTCAGTCACTTTCACATCACAAACCCGTATGTCGCTTGTACAGGTCCGTTCTCAGGGCTGACAGACAGGACGTGTGTAGCTGCGTTAAAAACTCCTGCTCTTCATCCTGATTCCACACACTGCCTGTCCAACACTTAATAAATCTCTCTCAGCAAGAACAAAATTCTCCTTAGTATTACTTACATCACGACATATAAAAAAAAAAGGTAATAAGAGCTGTACGTTTCTTTAAAAAACAAAGAACAGCTTGTCCGAGGACGTCCCTGAGATGCGTGGGCCTGGTTGGAGATGAGAAACTACACTGGGTTCAGGTTGGGTGATTAGTGCAGGCAGGTGGAATCCTTTCAGATCTCAAAATCAATATGATCATGGACAAGGTCCAGTCCAGTTTTGAGCACTTTCCTAACTTACAGTTTGCTAAAACACAGGACACCCAGTTTAAAGACAAGACGATGAGTCTTTTGTTTTTGAAGGCGAGTTGATCTTGCCGCCAAGACAAACACGAAAACACATTCCTTCAACCTCCTTAAACCAACATAACATCTAGAACATTCGAAGCCCAAAAATAGCAACATTTCCAGTTCAAATCGCTCACATCAAGACGAGATGAGATACTGCAGTACATTCTCACTACGTATAAAATTCTTTACAGCCAATACTGTATGTTAATACTGCATCAACCAAACACCAGTTCCACTTAACCTCAGGCTGAGTTAACAATTCTTTATACCGACATCTCTTAACTCTTTACTTCCCAACAATTCTCTCACTCTCACTTATAACATCACTTCATCTCCAACTACCAACACATCACAAATATCCAGTGACATCCCGAATTTACACTCTTCGCTGATACGCTTAATCTGAAAGTAAACTATTTAAGAAAAAAGTTTTTAAAAAAAAGTTATACTTGATCAAGTTTTGAGCACAGGATCATCGTGCCTGGTGAACAGAGACAAATGCATATATTCATGCACGTTTCATTTCATGTCATGTCAAGATTATGTGGCAAAATAATCTGACAAAGTATTTAATCTACTGTGATATAGAGGCATGAAAGTCTTGTACTGAAGCTGACCCTGAGAAAAAAAGGCACAGAATAGGTAGACTATATATAACCAGGGTTTGTTTGTTTTTTTTCTGCAGAAAGTATTAGATAATCTGATGTGACAAGTTAAAAACGCCTGATCTAATCCAGATTAGTACAGAGATTACAAAACCTGCTATTAACAAGCTGTCCATAAATACAGCTGTGCATTTTCCTGCCTTCATTTGCTTGGGAGTTAAAAAAAAAAAAAATTTAATAAAAGGCTACTTTTTTTTTTTAAATAAGATCTACAAAAATATTTCTGTTTAAAAAGAGCTCAGATTAAAATATTTTTTAATAAAAAAGATTTTCCTCTCTTCCTTTCCCTTCATATCTCACCGAAGCACATAGATGGCAAGGGATTTAGTGCTTTATGGCAGTCCTCCAAATCTGTGACTAACAGGAAGTGCACATTGCAAAAAAGCCCGGCTCTGAGTAATTCAGGGTGCGGTGTGTGAGTTACGTTGAGCAATATGCCCCAAGTCACAGGGCAAACCACACACACACACACAGCATTGTTGGCAGGAATATTAACATTAACATGACAATCATTAATCTCTGACCTCCCTCAGACTGAGCCCCACACTCCAATGCCCTGTTTATTGATAAGAAGCTCATTCTAGTTTCCCCTGAAGTCCAGCATATCGTGATTTGGAGCACCAAAAAGTGATCAACAGCAATTAATCAGAAAAATGAAACCCAACGTCCCTACAATTAAAACATTGCTGGTTTAGAGGAACCACTGGCCTTATCTTCCTACTTTAAAATAACACACCTTACTGGAACTCTGTCAAATAAATAATTTAAAAAATAACAATAACAACAAAACATAGATAATAAAGCAAATTAAAAAACACAAATACAATAAAAGCACATACAAGAGAAAAAGAGCCGCTCGAATATCTGAGATGAAAGAAGACGACAGCGATCGAGCTCTAGGAACCTCATGTTATTGTGCAGCAGGAAGTCACTCTAGCATTAGCAGATCATCTTTGGTGTGGCCCCAAAAGGAATTCAGAGGATTAGGATGGAAAATCTTGCCCTGATCAAATAAAGAATGTGATTACAGAACGTGTTTCGGATGCTGATCTAGAAGTCATCTTCGTAGCGGAATCTTTTAGACTGCAGAATGTTCTCTTTGTCTTCGGGGTCCTCGGGAGCAGAGGCCCACTTGGCACCACTGCTGCGCTCTCGGGGGACACGTGGGGTTACTGGAGCAGGAGGAGGAGAGGGTTCGGCCCCCAGGTACTGCTGACACAGCCACGGGTGACTCAGACACTCAGTGGCGCTCGGCCGGTCTCTGTGTTCACGAGACAGAGGAGGACAGAGTGAGAGCACAGAAAGATTTAATGAGAAAGATCAAAAGTTTGTGGACACCTGACAATCACACCCCTATGTACCTACTGAACATCCCAGTCCTGATTCCAGTTGACCCTTTGCTGTTATAATAATCTCTACTCTTCTTCTATGAAGATTTCTAGAAGAATTTGTGATCATTCAGTTCATCTATAAGGGCATTAGTGAGATCAGACACTGATGATGGGATGCTGAGGAGGTTCCAATTCTGCTTCCAGTTCATCCCAAAGGGGTTGAGTTCAGTCAGGGCTCTGTGCAGGACATGAGTTCCACACATTTTGACAACAACCCCACCCCAAAAAAAAGCTGGGACTGGTACAGCACCACAAAATTGCTGGACCCGCTGATGGAAGGGGCTATCGCAAGAAAATTGCCGCCTACTGTACCCATTGGCTGGAACACAATCGTCACCTGTTATGAATGCTGTTACCAGTTGCTACATGCAGGCAACCTTCAAATGCAAGACTTTAAAAGTAAATTTATGAAAAAAGCAAAAGCAGAATGTGGGCGAAAGCAGAACTGGCTCCGTGCCGGTGGGAAAGAGCTGTTAGAACTATTAGTGCCAGTGAAGGGAAACTGTAAAGCTACAGAATACAGAGATATTCTATCACTGTGTGCTTTAAAGGAGAACTGAAGGCAAATTTTTTTTATTATCAAAATTCTATTTCTCATTTTATTAAATATAGGAATGCATTTTTGATAGCTATTTTGTCACTGCT
>JANZLB010000005.1:8967643-8981303 GCA_026167865.1 Notarius quadriscutis | reverse complement strand
CAGACAGAGGAAGTCCGTGTGCGCATGCGCAGGTTTACCTTCTTCTTTTGGGTTTTACAGCAGCTGGCATCCACAGTTCAATTTCAGTGTTTATTGTCATATGCACAGTAAGGACATGTCCTCTTGTACAATGAAATTCTTAGTTTGCTGTCCACCATGAATGCCAAATTACAAATAAATAAAAAAATAAAAAAATAAATAGGCGGAAGAAGTCATACAAAGTAAAGGCAATATAGTGCAAAAATAAAAGTAAAGAAAAGTAACAAAAAAAAAAAACACCCAGTATAGCACAAAATAAAGGTAAATGTAGTGCAAAATAGACAGTGTCATACAAAAATAAGGCAATGATCAGACATAGCAGCAGAAGGGCAGTAATGTGCGAATGTGCAAACATTGTAAACAGATGTAAACAGTCAAGGACAGTTTACAGGGAGGTAGTCCATGGTTCTACGTAGACTCCTGTCAGATCTTCAGGAGTCTGATGGTGGTGGGAAAGAGTTCTTTAGTCTGACAATCTTACAACCTGTAGATGGCAGTGTTGCATTACTGCCATCTACAGGTTTACCTTTGACAGTGCAATGACAGTTCCATCATTCTGTCACTGAACAAACAGGTTATCACACCAAGGTGCTCGCTGACCGCTGATATTTATCAGTTTGGTCCTGTGTTTTCTTTCCTTCGCAACATAATGTCTTTTCTTCCTGCTTTCCGTTACTATAGTTGATCTTTCATGTTTCATTCACACAATCATGCCCTCCATTTTTCTCTCTGTTTCAAATTTGTATCCCACAATGCCTTGCGTGAATGGGGAAAGCCCACAACGTGATGCCTGACATAGTATCTTGAATTGGGTCATGGTGAAGCAGGAAAAAATAGCGGAGAATTTAGGGCCATGTGGAGATAAATTCATTAATTGTTCTATTAAAAAAATAAAATAAAATAAAATTGGAAGCCTGTGATTCAAATTCAGTAGCTTTTGATCCACTAAGCAAAAATAACTGGATATTGGGGAAAATTCTTTCTGTGACCTAAATTTAAAAAATTTGAAAGGCAGTCTACTTTTAAGACATATTTGTGCTGCACTACTTGTTCACCATCATCAAAATATCCATTTGAAAATCTGTACTTTTACTTTTTTTTCTATTTCTATATTAAATAATGGAAAAGACAGATCTGAGGGATTTGAATTACAAATGAGTTTTAACATCACTGTGAATATGGAATGCATCACATTTCTGATCATTAATGCCATGAGCTCTGGCAGGACCTCCTTCAAATGGCTTTTCCCTCTCTATTTATTATAAACCACTCTTAATAAGACTGTCTGGTAAACAACTAAATATCACTATGAATGTAAATCAGTTTGAATTATACATAAATACAAATAGGGTATTATATGAACAGGCTTCGAAAGTAATATTCATTAGGAGTTGTAATGAACACAGTAGAAGTGAGCTTATGTAATTGTGTTTTGGAGTGGTTTGAAGTGCTTGCTGTAGGAACAACCAGTGATTTCATAGCATTTGGCTGAAGAGCTGGTGGAGATTGTTGTACTTGCTCACTGTCCTAAAGAGTCCACTCAGAGCTGTTTACTCGAAAAGCAAATTCCACTCAATTCCACTAGGGTGAGGCACCTGGAAAGAGTTAAAGGGGGTCTGGAGAGAGAGAGAGAGAGAGAGAGAGAGAGAGAGAGAGAAAGGAAGAAGGTGCACACACAGTTGACTTTATTTATCAAGCTGGAAATTAATGAATTTGTTTGTAAATCATTCACAGGAGAATTTACACAAGAATTGTGGTGTTCAGGAAAATCCGATTAGTTTAGCAAAAAAAAAAATCCTACAAGGTCTCAAGAATTAAAAGAAGATTACCTCATGTGAAACTCCATTGATTGGCGATGAGAGACAATGATTTTATATCCAGATTTATGATCTCAAGATTAAACCACTCATTTATTTCCATCACATACAAATTCATGCAATTGTCATTTTGATAGTAAAAAAATATTTTCCCCTCGGTGCCCCCATGGTTGAAAAAAATGCAGCAAAAGTGCCGGGTGCCTTTACAGTAGATCAAAAATGACAAAGTATGACTTTTACAGTGGAGAAAACATGATGAAGTGCCCTTTAGGGTGCTCTGCAGTAGATAAAAAGTGATAAAGTAGGGTTTTTACAGTGGAGAAGATGTAATGAATTGCCCTCTAGGGTGCCTCTACATTAGATAAAAAGTGATAAAGTAGGGCTTTTACTGTGAGAAAAACATAATGAACTGCCAATCCAGGGTGCCTTTATAGGAGATAAAAAGTGATAAAGGATGGCTTTTACAGTGCAGAAAATGTGATGAAGTGCCCTCTAGGATGCCTTTACAGGACATAAAAAGTGATAAAGTGGGGCTTTTACAGTGGCAAAAACAATATAAAGTGCCTTGATAAAGTATGACTTTTACAGTGTAGAAAACATGATGAAGTGCCCTTTAGGGTGCTCTACATTAGATAAAAAGTAATAAAGTATGTCTTTTACTGTGGAGAAAACATAATGAAGTGCTCTCTAGGGTGCCTCTACATTAGATAAAAAGTGATAAAGTAGGGCTTTTACTGTGGAGAAAATGTGATGAAGTGCCCTCTAGGATGCCTTTTCTGGAGATAAAAAGTGATAGGGATTTTACAGTGGAGAAAACCTAATGAAGTGCTCTTTAGGATGCCTCTACAGATGAAAAAATTCGATAAAGTAGGGCTTTTACAATGGAGAAAACATGATGAAGTGCCCTCTAGGATGCCTCTACATTAGATACAAAGTAATGAAGTCTGGCTTTTACAGCAGAGAAAACATAATGAAGTGCCCTCTAGGATGCCTTTACAGTATATAAAAAGTAATAAAGTTGGGCTTTTACAGTGGAGATGTAATGATGTGCTCTCTAAGGTGCCTCTACAGAAGATAAAAAGTGATAATATCGGGTTTTTACTGTGGCGAAAACATGATGAAGTGCCCTGCAGGCTGCCACTACAGTAGCAAAAATGTGATCAAGTAGGGTTTTTACAGTGGAGAAAACGTGATGAAGTGCCCTCTAGGGTGCCTCTACAGTATATAAAAAGTTATAAAGTTGGGCTTTTGCAGCAAAGAAAATGTGATGAAGTGCCCTCTAGGATGCCTCTACAGCAGATAACAAGTGATAATGTAAGGCTTTTACAGAGGAGAAAACACGATGAAGTGTCTTCTAGGGTGTCCTTTTAGATTAAAATATGTGATGCAATGCCGATAGGGTTCCCTTACAAGCAAGGAAACATGATGAAATGCCTTAATATGCCTTTCCATTCCATCAGAGAAAGGAGATGCAGTACCTTGTAAGTTTCCCTAAATGCAAATAAATGAGATGAAGTGCCTTCTACATGCAGCGAAATGTGCCGTCTCAGGACCACACTGTATATAAAAGGTGTTATTATGCCTCTGCCACCGTAAGGTGCAGGAGGCATTATGTTTTCGGGTTGTCCATCCGTCCGTGCGTCCGTCCCGAAACCTTGTGAACACGATATCTCAAAGACTAATGAAAGGAATTTTACCAAACTTTCACCATTTGTGCGCTTTGGAACAAACATGAACTGATTAGATTTTGAGATCAAAAGGTCTAAGATCAAGGTCACTGTGAGGTCAAATGTCTGTCCGAAAACCTTGTGGACACAAGATCTCCAAGGCTAATGCAAGTAATTTCACCAGGTCAAGGTCACTGTGAGGTCAAATGTCCATCCCCAAATCACAACTTTATAAGGCGTGTAGTCTACCAGGCGGAGGCATCCCCATCGACGCCGTTGGCGTCGGGTTCTATCTAGTTTTTTCTGCTTGTACATTTGACTCTAATTTAATGCCTTTTACCTCTTCTGCTTTACAGTGCAACCAGGAACATTCTACCTTGATCCCAGTGGTCCACAGTGGTGAATAAAATATTTGTAAAGTAATTACTAATGATTCATTTCATGAATTGAAGAGATCTCATCCATTTGTATGAGTGTAAAGCAGACTAGAATTCAGACATTTATTCTCGGATACTATTACACCTGTCACCCCACTGACATCAGATGTTTATCAGTCTGCTGGTCTGACATAGAAATGTTCAATGAAATTTTATCACGGACATTGAACAGACAGGGGTGAAAGCTATACTGTCAGTCAGTGGAGTCTGCAAAATGCAGTGCAGTCAGTCAGACCCAAAGGCAATGCGACAATACAAGGATGACCGATGAAAAGCTTCTGTGCTGACAAAAAAATACCATGGAACCAGTAACTAGACAAATAAAGGCAATCTAATAATCACATTTCAGCTTACATTTCATATTTGAACATAGAAAATGATTTTATACCCCAATATTTGTTTTTGTACCATTATCAGCAACATGAGCCGAGCTACCAGAACTTCCCAGCACTTGGTAAAGGGGTGAATAGCCAACTCAGCACTACATGCTTTTTTGGCTATCAGCTCATGTATGACTCGATTCCATAGAATAACTAAATAAACGAATGAATGAGGGTACTTCAAAAAGTTCTCAGCCTCACCTAGAAACAAGGGCATAACTCTTATTTTGGGACATAACTGTATAATATAACACCTTATATCACTGTCCGCAAATATTCAAATGAAAGAAGCAATCAAAGAAAAAAGGAGAGGAACACTTCAAGCTGGCATGCTGTTCCTCCACACAGCACAGGTAGCAGGGGCAGGAGCAGTCAAATGAGGCTTTGAATTGTTGCCCCATGCACCTTACTCATGCACCCAATCTAACACCATCTGACTTCAGTCTGTAGTCATCCAGACTCCTGTTAAGGAGTATCTTGGAGGCTCAAGATGTAACCTTCTTCTGTGAAAGGATAGTGATGCTTGAACATCAGTGGACCAAGTACACTGAAGTTAAACTAGACTATATTGAAAAATAATGCAAGAACAATCTTTCTCCTGGGAGGTTTTCTAAGTGAGGCCAAGAACCTTTTGAACTACCTTCGTACACACTAGTATATATGAATTCACAACATTTACTCTCCATATACCAATCATTATAATCAGAACAGTGTAATATCACTATGTAAACTCATCCTTAAAGTCAGAAAACACATTTTTTTTGTACTGCACTTTACCAAACTCAAACATCATCTTTAAAAAAATGTTTTTCTTTTGGTGGGAGTGTTAAGCTTTTATTCATCACATATACATTAGAGCACAGTGAAGTTCCTTCTCTGCATTTAACCCATCTGGGGATGTAAGCACACATACCTGGAGCAGTGTGCAGCTCGGTGCCTTGCTCAAGGGCACTTCAGCCATTCCTGTTGGTCTAGGGAATCAAACCAGCAACCTTTCAATCCCAAAGCTGCTTCTCTAACCATTAGGCCATGGTATCCCCTTACCCATGATATTTTTGCCCAGTTATGAACTGGGGACTTTTTGCATGTTAGGCGAATGTGATTAGTAGAGTATGGTTGCTTGTCAGCATCATTTTCTTTTTTTACTGTGCAGACAAATCACTTCATAAGGTATAAAAAATAAAGCTAGCATATACACACACCTGCCACTTTATTAGGAACATCATGGTAACACTGGACAGGTCCCCCTGTTTCTCTCTGAACAGCCTCCATTCTTCATGACATGGACTTCCTACAGTGCTGACATGCTGTGACTTTTAAATGATGCTCAGTTGGTATTAAAATGCACAACCATTCATACCTATGGGCAATTTAGAGTAGCCAGTTATCCTAATCTGCACACCTTTGGAGTTGGAGGAAACCCACTCAAGAACAAGGAGAACATGCAAAGTCCACACAGGAGCGCTCTAGTCAGCCATGAGGTTCGAACCCAGAGTCTCCTTGCTGTGAAGCAACAATGCACTGCACCACGCCGTAATTCAGGTCCGTTGATTCATAACACTGAGTCTGAATTCTGACGATAGAATTGACATTTTGTGGCAGTAATCAAGATTCATCAGACCAGGCTACATTTTCTTTTCTTTTTTTCAATTTTCAGCGCTCCAGTTTTACTGGTCCAGTACCTACTAAAGCATCAGATTCTTGTTTTTGGTTGACAGGAGTGGAATGTGAAGACACAAAAGTAGTCCTCTGGTGTTATAGTCCATCTGCCTCAAAGTTTGATTTCTGAGATGCTTTTCTGATCACCACGGTTGTAAAGAGTGGGTATATGCAAGATCAACAGGAAATCCGGTCGTTCTTCTCTGACCTCTGACATCATGAAGCCTGCAGAACTATCTGACGCTCACAGGATGTATGTATGTTTGTTTCTTTTTTCACATCATTCTGTGTAAACGCTATCGACTGATGTGTGTGAAAATCCCAGAGATCAGCAGTTTCTGAAATACTCAAACCAGCTCGTCTGGCATCAACAAAGTCACTGAGATCACATTTCCCCATTGTGATGTTTTTAACGTGAACATTAATGAATGAACATGTGGCTGGTGAGGGCATATTCACCCTATATTAGTGAAAAAAGTACATATTGGTCTTTCATAGCTGATGATATTGTGTAAGAATGTGTTCTTTATGAAGGGGAATTTTATTTCAGTTTCTATTTCTATCGGTTAGGGATTTTCCATGAACAGAATTTTTTATGAACTCCACAAGAAAATTTCGGCTATGAAGCTTCCAGACTTCCAGAATGTAAAGGACAGAATTTACCATAAATCTCTCTGCCAAGGAGCTATAAAAGCCACCTTCAAGCTAAATGCAAACACAATAAAGGTTTCAAAGGTATAAGAGGTTATTTAGAAAATACTGCAGAATTATTTAAAAAGTAATGGAGCTCTTGGCTGATCAAAACCTGCCATCATAAAACTAAAATTGAGAAATACAGGAGTTGCACAGTTGTGTTTTGACTCAAGTTCCTAATTTCCTTTCATCAACAGGAATTAGAAGACTTTAATCTTATTGGCTGAGTGACTGAAGCGCCACTTGCTCTGATTGGATGAGGGAGAAGTGAGGTTCATTCTGATTGGTCCTTTATGGTTATACTCATCAAATAATCCAGTCTTCCTGCAGCTTGAACACAATTAGAACTCTGTCTCTAAAAACACAGGTATACACAAACACAAAAAAGATCACCCTAGCCCCCAAACCTTTGGTACATTCAGTGCAAAATATATTTTGAAACAAGACAGGCATCCATATAATACAACTATATACAAACATGGACATGATTGTGAACAACATGCATGATCTCCAGTTCACCAGATTGTTAGCAGGTGCTACAGACGTTCATGTACAACCTTTAACTTCGGTACATCAAACTCAAAATCAAAACAGGTCAACATGAGATAGGTGATTGTTTTTTTTTTTTCTTCTTTAGCCCCATCCATTGTTAACGACAACTCCTCATGCAAATAAAACTAATCAGGACCGGCGTAGGGTCACTACTTCCAGCATGCAATATCAAGCTATGATACCTAAGGGTCAAACTCAGGTACTGCATTTTAAGACCCTGCATGCATTAGTTTATCCATAGATCAGTTTATACAGAGAAAAACAGCAATGCTGTTTGGGGACGTGAACACAACTCAGAAATGTGTTTGTGTTTGTATAGAGATGCAGCTGTTTGGATGTGTGGATTGAGTCTGGGTGGGTGGTGGGGTGGCAATACCATAGACATACATTGATGTGCTGTTCCTGCAAACGGGTTCATGAGGAATTAATTTTTTTCATGCACTTAATTTTCAGATTGTTGACAGTGTGACCCCAGGATGATGAGGTTTACACAGGCCTCTGGATGATGTCAATTGTTAAAATTTTTTTTATTGTATGTAATTGTACATAAAAGTATTCTTAAAATAACTGACTTGATATTAAATTTCAACTGCCAGATGCCATGTTACTTTCTGTTCAACATGCTTCCTTTAGCAGTTTCCTTTACAATGAAATATTCATTATTCAGACATTTATTTTGACTCGGATTTGTCCTCTACAGGCTCTACAAGCAGTGATGAATTATGAATCTTTGACCAACAGAAAAACAAATTATTAATCAAATACACCATGCACTGAGAGGCTCTGGTTGAAATTATGGATTCCCGGAGGTGATTGGCACATGACTATTTTGTGAGAGGCGCAGCCCCGAAGAAAATAGTATTATGCCAGTTGCCAAAGAGAATCATAATTACCGGTGCCTCTCAGTGCATGGTATATTAGATTTATATCCCTCATCAAAAAATTCCAAACTAAAAGTCTTAAGATTGAATCTCGGCATAAATTCACTGGAGGCAGCCATGTTTGTTGTTTATATCAGCGTGCCCTTCAACCTGCGCATGTGTAATGTACCATGCTATCACCTGCCTTGCTAGGCATGATCATGATACGTAGATCTGCACACACAGAAATGCTTGCGGAGCCACAGCTGTGACTGTTCATGGTATATCCAGGATATATCATGACTGACTCACACCATATCCATTTTTTTTTTTGATAACACTAGATAAATTGCTTAATCAGGTGGAACTGTGTTATGTCACGTGAACCATCCTTGGCCAATCCCCGCATGGAATTTTTAATGAGGGGTATAATTTATAATATTAAGGCTGTCTGTCTTCAGTCCCTGTAAGACCAGTTAGCTAGCAGCTCCAAGATATTCCCTATCACTGAGTCGTAGCCTTGCACACAAAACACAACAAAGCACACTAAGACAAAGCTTGATACTGTATTTTTAATGCTTATTCCTCAATATCATGTCCATTTTCTCTGCTGATGAACTCTAATAGATGCCTTACAGAACCATATTCTTCCCTTTCACCTTGGAGCAGGATGTGGGAAAGTGGCTTATGTTACTTCCAGCACTGAGGCTTTGGAAAAACTTCTCCCTCAGACATCATCCAAAGGCCCCTGAAGTAATGCTGCTTTCCTCTCTGAACCACAAGCCACACATGAACAATTTACAACTATAACACTGCCATGCAGCTTCAGCATTAGGATATGAAAAATATTGGAAAATACTGTATTGGTCGGTGTCTGTCTGTGTGTGTGTAGTACAGCATAAATAAAGCATGGTATCTGTGCCACATTTAAATACAATCCATACAGTGTAAAAATGTCAAATGCCAAAATGGAAAGGAAAAACCTTGATTATACCATTTTCACAAAATCTCTTTTCTGAGAAACAATGAGCAGCGTTTTACCTAAAGGAAAAATCCAGCCTGAATAACACTGGTCAACCATTTTTCAGAAGTTGTCTGCTTCAGAGATGAAACTGGCTGTTTGTTATGAAATTTGGTGTGTTGAATTCAAATATGACAATTAAAACGGCTGATTGGCTACGGCTTCCAAGATATTTAAGATTTTACATTTTATACTTATGTACATTGTGTAGATCGTAACATTTTAAGTATAAATTGTAAACCTAGGTCTCTTCATGTGTTTATGGCTGGTTTGCATGATATTTCACTTGTTCTCTTTATGTAACACTAGAAAATCAGCAAAAAGTTTATATAAATAAAATGTATTATGAACCAAATGGCAAAAAAACAATTATGCATCAGTACTGAATAGATTTAGTCCTTATTCAGTGTGTACTCAGTTCCTTTTTGGCAGCTGGTCTCTTGTATTCATGAAACGGAGCATCTCTTGTCAAGCAAAGACTTAATCTCGAGTGCAATAGAACTGTATGATTTTTTTTTTTTTTTGAGCTGATACAGGGCAATTTGTTCAGCAGAGTGATCTAAGTTGACTTATGGTTAATATTTTTTTCCTTAGGTTTGAGATTGTTTATAAAACACTGTTGTAACTCTATGAGCGAGTCAGCCTGCCACATTCTCATAGGAATAATATAAATTCAGCACCAACCAACAAATTAGTACCAGAACTGCTCAGCATGTCATAAATAGTTCAGTATAAACAGGTATTTCATGGTGGAGCTTTCCCTTTAAGCACACTACATAGCCAAAAGTATGCGGATACCCACATCACCCATCACACCCGTATGTGACACTTCTCCAAACTGCCGCCACAAAACTGGAAGCATACAATTGTATAGAATGCCTTTGTACACTGTAGCACTACATGACAATATCACAATGCTTCTGTACACAAAGTGAGCTCCATGAAGACCCAGTGTGTTAAAGTTGCAGTGAAGAACTCAAATGTCCTGCACAGAGCCTTGACTGAAGTTAACCCCACTGAACACCTTTATTTGGGATGAACTGGAACTGAGGCCTCCTCAATATCCCAACATCAGTGCCCGGTCTCACTAATGCTCTTGTAGCTGAACTGAATGGACACAAATCTGCATAGCCCCGCCCGAAAATCTCATGGAAATCCTTCCCAGAACAAGAGTAGAGCTTATTACAATAGCAAACAGGGAATAAATCTGGAATGGGATGCTCAACAGCACAGATTCCATATTGGTGTGATGGTCAGGTGTGCACAAACTTTTGGCCATATAGTGCAGTTCACTGCTTGTCAAGCAAACTTCAAATGTCTGTGAAGAAGTTAGAGAAGAATTTAACAACCCAAGGTCGAAAATAATGCAGGCAAATGTGAGCTTACATTCACATGTTGAAGTAAAGGTGTGTTGAAGTTCTAGCAGATATCTGAGATGTTATGTGAAACTATGTAACCTCAGCCACGCCCCACCCCCCTTCCCCCAAGCCAAGTCATGAGAGACTGTAATGACTGTAACGTGATTATATTTCATTATGGCATGCTGCTTCATCGTGTTGTAATGTAGCGCTGCTGGATTGCAACGTGATCAAGATAAGTCTGTAATAACATGTAATGAAGGTCTTGATATTTGGTTCTGGCTTGTTCGAGGCTGCACACAGTCAAACACAGTAAAGCTGAAGGGATTATAGTTCAAGGTGGGTGGCATTCCATTCTGACACGAATTCCCCTAATTCGCTCTATGGAAGTACATCTTGGCTCATTGTTTTTCATTACACAGATCAAGCTATGTGAAAACAGCACATAACTAAAGGTTCTCTCACCATTTTATCATAATCTACAAAGGTTATTCATTACAAGCAGTTCAAAATGTGTTTGGAATAATTGTAATTAAATATTGCACAGATTCTTTCCCCCCCCCAAATCCACAAAAGTAAAATAAATCTGAGAACACAATATCTACAAAAGTGTGTTACATTCCTTTTCTCTCCATTTACATGAGGAACAGCATCAGTGCTGAATGACTCGCTGGAACACAAATCAGTGTAATGTGAGAAATGTACATCGAGTGTATCCATCATGTCCATTTATTTTCTACATTGTGGGTTTGTCTTCTCTCTGGTGAAGTGGGTGAAAATACTATGTATTCTTACAGAGGATTTTAGTGTAATCATTATTTACCATGGTAGTAGGCTTTGTTTATGTGTGTGAAGGAATTTCTGTATTAAAGACTAGTGAAGTGTTTAAGTTCCTGCTCAAGATCTAATGCATTCACTGTATGTTTGTATGTATGGGTGTGTTTGAAGACCTCAAAGGACTAGGTCCCAAAAAGAGCAGTCATGCTTTCGTCACATAATCCTGGTTTCATAGCAGAGGAAAAAAGGGGTCCAGGAAACAAGGCCATTATTAAGACTGGAGATGAGGATTAGGGTACAGAAGAAAAGGCAAAAAAGGTTTCAGATTTTGAAGAACACAATAAATAATCAATGAGGAGACTGTGCAGAGGTCTCACTCTAGACCAAACGTGCTCGTTTCCTCCACAGCAGTGAGCACCTTCTCATAAAGCATGGAGAAGGAGTGGTAAGGGGGAAGATCCAAACGGTTAAAGCAGGTGTGAGCCCTGTCGAGACACATGGGGGAAAAAAAAAGTGAAAAAAGCATTTGCAGATTTGAGTACAAGTTACTGGCTAACAGGCTCACCATATTACATAAGCAAATTTATAAGTTCCGCCCTAAAAATTTTGATTGAAAAATGAAGGTGTCTGACTTGAGCTCTGTAGCAAAAATGGAGCTCCAAGTCAGCTAAAATGACCAGTTTCTGTTGCCTCTTTCTTGGGTACTATAGATCGTAGCAGCGTGGGGATGGTGTTGTTTGAAAGCTAGTGAAGAGCTCTTTTAACTTTTATAATGTAGTTATGTAAATGTAATCCAGAGCTTCACAAGTGCAGATGATCTCACAGGCTCTCCCTGAAAGAAATAATGCAATCATGTGACCATTTTAACTCTGTGGGATGCGCAGATTGGTACCTCTGGGATAAAAAACACTACATTCCTAATTAATCGAATGCTAATATCACACATTTCCATTATCATAACATTTTTGCATCACGATGCATCATGAAACAATGTATCGTTGAACCCCTTAATCAATACCGATACTTATACCAAAACGAGTAACGTACTTCGCATTTATCAGGGACATCATGGTTAATTAAATATAGCTCTGTTTGTGTTGAGTTTTATGCTGAAGATGTTATGATTTAAGCAGTATGCTAAAAAAGAGAGTCAGAGATCAGCTGAACTGAGTGTACAGACCAGTGTCATCAAAAACCTGCTCATTAAAAATGAGAGCAAGTGCTTGTGAATACATTTGTATGCATGTAATTCATGACATCTTGCACTCATTTGCATCAAGATTTGTTAAAGATACTGTTCAAATGCCATAAAGAGAGTTTTATCAGGTTACTTGTATTGTAGGAAGATGCAGCAGGTCATCCTCTTGATAGTTTCAGCAGGTTCTAGTCTGCTTTGCTTTGATTATTAATCGTGAAATACGTCCAGCTGGCGTTTTGTGTCGTCTGGTCATGAAAATGACAAGATACTACGCTTACATCACACATGGGATCAGATGTTGGTATTTTTTCCAATTATGAATAAACAGGCACAGTATTGGACCACTGCCATTTGAACATAAAATAACAATTACACCTCAAACCTCATTCTTTTTCCAAGCTTATTGTTTATTAGTCTCTTTGCTTTAGCAGGAACTGACTTCACTTTGACCAGTGAAATGAGCTTAAAAAGTAATGTTCATAATCCATAAACTGCCAGGCGTACCTTGGAAGGGAAGTAACTTTGCCCCATTTCTCGACGCAGAAGCGACGTGGTCCGTTGCTCCCCCGGAGAGAAGCGAAGCCTTCATATGGAACACTCGAAGTGCCTGTGACAAACTGCACAAAATATCCAACAATGTGAGTGTCAAAAAAGGTAAAGAAATGTAATGACCACAAAGTAAAACTAGAGAAAAGGGAAAACGTCCAGTCTAATTTAGCAAGAATAGCCGATCTGGTTTGGTGTACCTGAAGAAGTCTCAGTCTCTGCTCGTTGTTGAAACGCTCCACCGCCGCCCAGAACCATCGGATCACAATGTGACCATCATGATAACCTTCAGTGAAAGATAATTTTTTTTAAGGAAATGCCAATTCAGTATGGCCTGATCAACTCTTCCATTGCTTTACAAAGCCATTAATATTTAAGAATGAAGATATTTGAAATTTATGGGGGGGTTTCCTAAAAAAAAAAAATTCCACGATTAATTTCCTTTATACAGTCGTAGTTAGACTCACCGTCCAATTTATTAGGAACACCCATCCACCTGCAGTTTTATGCAGTTCTCTAATCAGCCAATCCCTTGACAGCAGTACAATTCATAAAATCATGCAGATACAAATCTCACTCCAAACATCAGAATGGGAAAAATTGTGATCTCAAAGTGTGACTTTCACTGTGGCATGGGTGTTGGTGCCAGATGGACT
>JANZLB010000005.1:8830023-8843443 GCA_026167865.1 Notarius quadriscutis | reverse complement strand
TTTACTATTTCATCTTTGCACTATGCACCATATTGCACCAAAAGGGAAAATCCTTTCTGTAATAAACAGCTAAAATCTAGATTCATATATCAGTAATATCAGTTGTAAAATACCTGCATGCTCATACCGTCATTCTGTACACACTGTATATATTTATCTATTCCATACTTGACTTACCTGGATTACTTCGCACTATGCACCTACTGCACCCTTTTTGTTGTTGTTTTGTTTGGTGTATACGCTTTCGATCTGTTTTTGTACAATGAGAGCTAAGTGAAACCGGAGTCAAATTCCTCGTGTGCGTCCACATATACCTGGCAATAAAGTGTTTCTGATTCTGATTTTTTTCTGGCACGTTCCAAATAATCTGTTGGCATGGAGGTGGTATCTGACGGTGGTTTTGGAGACTTGGAAACCCCAAGATTTTACTTTTTCTTGTAATTCACCAGTGATCCTTGGGGATTTTTTTTGCCTCTCTTACCCTCATCTTCACTGTAAGTCAGGGCAAAATAAACTTGGCTCCTCCTCCAGGCAAGTTTGTAACAGTTCCAGTTGGTGTCCACATTTTTATTATTGCCTTAACAGTAGAAATGGACATTTTCAGGCAAACTGCCTTTTTTTTTTTAAAATACCCATTCCCTGACTTATGAAAGTCAACACACTTCTCCCTCATTTGGTTTGTATGTTCTCTTATCTTTCCCATGGTGATGGATGACTAATGGAATTTGGCCTCTGCCTCATCTCATATTTGTTCTCCAGTTAATTAGGAAGTCATGGATTACATTTTTCAGTTACAATGTGTCCATTTTAATTTCCAGGGGTATCAATAATAGTGGCACGTATTTTTTGTTGAAAATAATTATTTCTTGATGAAGGATTTGTTTTTCTCTGAATTGAAATTTATTTCAACTAAAGGTTGTTTTTCCCCCACCTCTTGCCCAGAGTCAGCTGGGATAGGCTCCAGCTTGCCTGCGACCCTGTACAGGATAAGCGGCTACAGATAATGGATGGATGGTTTTTTCTCAGTGTGAGATGAAGCTCCTTCACCAAAAGGTGGATTTTTTTCCCACCTCACCCTTTTTACTAATTTTTACAAGTGAGGCAATGATCATGGAGGGCAGTGGATATAATAACGCTGTATTTACTCTTCCTCACCACAACGGACATCTTGTTCAGGTCATTTGCAGGACATGTCAAGGTGGTCAGGCCTGAGCGAACCAGATAGTCACGGTATCCCCCTCCCACAGACAACACGGTCACGTTACGCAAATCCTCTGCTCGGGTACTCCAGCGCCGCCTGACAGACGAGTAGAAATCTACAGCAGAGACAAAGACAAATAAAATGAAGATTAACAGTACATACTTTTACATTCTCTGCACGTGTTGAATGTGAGGCTTTGAGAGCTTTCCTACCAAGTATGAAGGGATCCAAGGAGAGGACAGGCGCCTGGTGAGGAGAGGCCTGGGTGAGGATGAGGCTAACCAGGCGAGGATTAAAGCGTGGGAGGGAGAAGAGAGCTCGCGCGATCACACCACCCATAGAATGACCCACCAACACCACGCTGCTGGGAGGATCAGGATGGTTCTGTTACAAACAGGAAAGAAGCTTTGTTTCACAATAAATAATATAACCTTAAAGGGATCCTCCAGCGGATTTATTCTTAAAAATAAGTAAAAGTATTCAAAGATTTCAACAGTCAAACATTAATTTTCAGAGATCAAATAGCGTTCCAGAAAAATAAATTTTTATTAAAATACCAGATGGGCCTCCTGTGGAAGTGATGTATGCGATGACGTGGCTTAGTGGAAGCTTAGAGCAACTTGGCTGCTTATATCCTCTGCTTCCATCGTGGTTTTGCTAGCGGAGTTTGAACGAATCATCTAATGAGACACTTTCATCTCCCAACAAAGAACACTGGATAATCTTGTCTTCAAAGACAACTGTCTCTGTCTGGATTTCAACACTGACTAGTTTAGCTGTTTGCACAGCAATATCCCTCTTTCCAGTCAATTCACATTCCTAGCACATAATTGAAACTAAAACTACCATGAAATAAAACTTCAAATGAGTGAGTTTCATGCAAAATGTTCTGAGTAATTCTCTTATCTGGAGTATAGCCGACTGTACCTGAAGCTCAATTGAATGCTCCGTCTCTTGATCCGTCAGTGATTGTTATTTAACGTCGGTGTTTTCTGTGTTATCCATATTTTCTTCCAGTATACGCTGAAGAGCCTACAACGCATCAGAATGCCAATTATAATTCACCAGGTAAGACACTGATAATATACCAGCGATGGATCCAGACCAATGCATGTGCAGAAATATACGTGCACCACTTGGCATCAGTCACAGGCCTTTGTTTCCTTTTCCACGAGTCGACTACATGGGCTATAGCCACGCTCAACCAGCAGACTGGGCCGAGCTGTGTTTGTAGCAGGCTGTGGCTGCCCTCTTCAGAAAGGGCTTGGCGTGCTCTTCGCCCCTGTGAAAATCCATAGAGAGCTGGTAAAATTAGTGACAATATTTCTGCAAATGTGCATCTGTCAGATTCTTGGGCTGGAGCCGCCACTGTATACTACAAAGAATCATAGTAGAACAAAGTTGAAACTAACCTCCCAGTGTTGTCTGTTGCCACTCAACACTGCATTGGCGGACTTTTGGAACTGAACGATGGGCAAATATTATTGACACGGCATCATCTTTTCTTTCTAATCTGGAAGCCCCCATTAATCTTGCTTTTAATTCTGTTGATTAATTGAAACAGGATGATTCAAAATGTTTGGAGCATAAGTAGGGCACTACAGGCAGATGGTTTTGAGGTCTTCCGATGGCATGAATCCATTTTTTGCGAATAGTCAGATGATTCTGGCCAGGTAAACGGAGAAAATATATCTTCTCGTCCTTTTTTTTATTTGCATCATTTTGGCATTTATGTGCTGCACAATGAGGCATACTTAACTGATTTAAAAACCTATAAATTCAGTAAAAATACTTGTAAAACTATCAAAACCACAATGTAAGTAGAGGATATAAACAGCCAAGTTGCTCCAAGCTTCCACTAAGCCACGTCATCACATACATCACTTTCACGGGAGGCCCATCTGGCATTTTAATAAAAATTAATTTTTCTAGAACACTATTTGGTCTCCGAAAATGAATGTTTGACTGTTGAAATCTACAAATACTTTTACCTAACATAAGTTTAAGAGTAAATCCGCTGGAGGATCCCTTTAACAGAATCAGAGCCTGAAAGCAGAAAACAAACAAACAATGGTTACGTATGTAACCGCGGTTCTATTAATTTCGGATGACTGCCAAAAGTGGTGCTTTAAGCACCTGGATGTCCATCACGTGTATATGCAGATCAAGTGTTTGTATCAGCAAAGGTCACCTGTGACCTGGGTGACGTATGCCCTCTGTCCTGGCACTAAAGGCCAGGAAGTGAACCCTTGGCAATCTTCTCACAGTATTCCGAGTGACTGCCAAGCTCTGGCAGTTATCTGAAATTCACAGAACCGCGGTTACATACGTAACCATCATTCTATTTCATTTCTACTGACGGCCAAAAGCAGTGCTTTAAGCACCTGGATGACTAATACCAACAAGGTCACGAGGAAGACCTACCTACCCCTGTGCATGGCTGAGATGGCAGCTCTATAAACCCTGATGGTGGAGGCTGCAAGGCCTTTGTCAAGGCGGAACTGGAGAAAACTGAGAATTACTGGTATAGAACAGCATGTCTGTTCCTGATCTTGTGCGTGGCACCATTCAGAAAAAATGTTTCCATTGTTAGAGTAGAACACATTGGTTGAAGGTGCCCAGGAGCTGTTGATAGTCCACACAACTGCTGGATCACAGGATCCTTGCACCAGGGCTCCCTGTCCAGTAACCTGTGTAATCTTGTGAACCACACTCTCCTGGGCCTTCTGGAGGCTATTAGTAGCACCTTGTGATTCCCATTAAGGAGCCTGTCTAGAGTGGGCAATATTAACAATAGTGGAGGGAAGGCATATAGTAGCCAATATGGCCATACATGAGCCAGCGCATCTTGGCCCAAGGTGCTTGTTGGTTCCCCCAGACAATACCAGAGGGGACAGTGTGTTGTTGCCTGCGAGGTGAAAAGAGCCACCTCTGCCTTGCCATATCTGTGCCAAATCTCTTGTACCACTTTGGGATGCAGCCTCCATTCCCCACAATGGAGGTATTGCCAGAATAAGAGATCTGCTGCCCTGTTCTGAGTGCCTGGTAAGTAAGTGTGTTGTCCTCAGGCTCAATAGGAGAGTATGGGCCCACAGCAATAGCTGTTGCGCTATCCTTAAGGACTATTTAGACCTGGTGCTCCCCTGGTGGTTTATATGGTAGACTAAAGATATGTTGTCTGTCCTTATAAGGACATGTTTCCCTCCCAGCACTGGGAGTAAATGTTTGAGGTCAAGCAGAACAGCCTGGAGTTCCAACACATTTGTGTGTTGTTCCTGCTGCTGAGGACTCTACTGGCCTCTGACCATTCTGCATTGCCACACCGCTCCCCAACCTGCTAGGGAGGAATCCATGGTCACAACCTCTCTGCGAGAAGGTATGGACCCTAAAGGAACACCCTGGGAGAGATATGTTTTTCTCTTCCATGGGTGCAGTTATCTTAGGCAGCTGGCAGTGACACTGACCAGCTTGCATCTGTGCTGAGTGGGGTGCAGACAAAGATTGTTTAGCCAGATCTGGACAGGCCTCAAAGACACAAGGCTTAAAGGGATTACAGATGAGGCTGCTGTGAGCATGCCTAACAGTCTGAAAAATTATCTGAAGGCCAGGGCTCTGCCTCTCCTGAAGCACTGTTGCTACACACCTTGTAAAGACTCTTTGTGCTAGTGAGATTCCAAATGGGAGCACATGAAACTGGTAAGCCCTACCCTCAAAGGCAAAACGGAGGAACTGCCTGTGCTGATGCATGATGGGAACATGAAAGTATGCATCTTTCAGGTCGATGGTTGTAAACCAGTTATTCTGCCTGATGCCCTGTAGCACATCCACTGTTCTTAACATATGGAACTTGAAAACCTTGAGGTACTTGTTCAGAGGCCTTAAATCCAATATGGGGCCAAGCCCACCATCCTTTTTTGAGATAATAAAATAAGTGGAATAGAATCCATTGTTCTGTGAACAACTGTCTAATGGCTCAATGGCACCCTTCTCCAGGAAAGTCAAGACCTCCTGGCGTCAGGCCAGAGCCCTGTTCGAGTCCTTGACAAAGGTCATTTTGACCCCATGGAACCTCAGCGGTCGACGTCCAAATTGAATGCTGTAATCCTGTGACAGGGTTGACACAACCCAGGGGTCTGACGTAAGCATTTCCTAGCACCTGAGCTGCTGCTTGGTGAAGCACCTGACCGTGGGAGAGATAGTCATTGTCTGCCCCCTCACCCCTTCCCAGAGGGGCGACAGCCAGAAGACTGGCAGCGCTGTACCAAGCGAGGTGGCTGGGTGTGGGTTGACTGGCGAAGCCTATCTGAGCATTGTGCCCTCAGCTGCATTACTGGCCGGACTACTGCCCGAGCCGTATTTATTGCCACAGAGGGCCTCTGTTTGGGGGGGGGGGGGTTGGGCATGGTGCAGACTGGCAAACTGCTGCCTAACCTGTGTAACCTGTAGGCTATGCTCCAGAGCTTGCTGAGCAGCAGGTCGAAACACCTGTACCAGAATGACAGGAAGAGTGTGGAGGGCTTTCCTGCAGGGTTCCAGAAGCAAAGACTGGGTCAGCCATACCTGACGCTGAGCAAGGGTTAGTGAAGACATTAGCCTACCCAACTCTCTGGTCATATAGGCAAATGCCTGCAAAGAGGCATCACTCAGGCTCTGGGCAGAAGGGCTAACCTCAGAGGTCTGCAATGTCTGGGACAGGAGCAAGTATAAAGGTATGACCTAAAATTTCCAATGCATTGAATACGAGCTGCTGCATCGTAGCACCTTACAATCAGATCGTCTGTCAAATGGCATTGCGGCCAAGGACGGCACACATCGGGCCCAAGTGCTGGCTAGTTTTGGAGCCCCTCAGTGAACTGTGGCTTGTCTCCTGGGAGTTGGGATGAAAGAAGTGGGAGCTTCTCTTCCTACCCCTCCTCAACCCCCCTACCTCTTAGAACTAGATTTTCTGAAGCCCTAGTGGAGAGGACCTCTTCATCCTGGATCTCAAAAGCTGGTGACGGTGCCAGAGGCAGTGCCTCAGAAGGAGACTGTTGTGCAGCTGTAGGAGGTATGCTAGCAGGCTGTGCACTAGGTTGTTGCAGATTAAGTAGGAGGGTCTTAATCTCTGCAAACTGAGAGGCCAAAGTATCAAACTTTTGGGCCAGGGAATCTACTTTCCTGCACTTGCTCCCAGCGGAGACCTCTCGTGACTCAGATCTGCAGCACTTGTGTGCAGTAGGAGACACAGCACTGTTCCTCTGTGCAGAGGCCAATTGAGAGCTTATTTTGCACTCTTGGGCTAGCCTAGCTGACCGTGTTGCTAGACTGAAGCAGTACAATTCATGCACGTCAGCTCTGTCAGTCCCTGATTTAAAGTGTTCAACCCCAAGGCAAGAGGGACATTGTTCATGGCCATCATCTGGCTCAAGAAGGGCTTGGCAATAAATGCACATCATAGACATTATCAACTACTGCTTCCACTCAACCTAGGTTGACACAGTGGCCTAATTACTAGCCTATTTGGAGGGTTTCTCCTAGGTAGCTATGTAAGTGAACTACTATGCAGCAAGTGTATTTGGTGCAGTGAGGACCAAACAACCACCTTGCACATAGTTAAATAATAAATGAACACAGACTAATTGCATAATTAGACTCCCCTATAACAATGCATCAATTCTACAATATAAATGAAAATCGTGGGGAATAAGCCCTAACTTAAATGTAGTTTCTTAATTAATCCAGGCGAGTAGTCAGTCTTCGATAACACTAACATAAAAGTGGATAGTTACCATCCAACTCTCAAACAAAAGCCTGTTAACACAGTTTGCATTTCATAACGGAAAGCTATAAGGGGCGATCCCAGCCTGATAATCAAATGAACTGCATTCAAGATCAGCGTTAAGGCAAGAGACACCACCTGATCGCAAACTTAGTTATTCCTCTTACACTGCCACATCAGAGCAAGTCCACTCATATATGGCCTAAAAAAAACCAGATTTACTTACCTGTTGTTGTTGTAGAACACCATCCGTGGCTTGCTTGAAAGCCTACGGAACACACTTAACTGTAAATAAAAGGCTAATCGCGGTCTTCGGAGGGCGAAAGTTCGCAGTGCCAACTCATCTCGATTTACAAGACTACGAGCAATGCCTGTACACTCCTGAAACCTTACTTACCAACACGAAAAGACAGCAAGAGGTCACTTCCTGGGTGAACGCGCCTTTAGTGCCAGGGCAAGGTGTATACGTCACCCAGATCACAGGTGACTTTGTTGATCCAAACACTCAACCTACACATACACATGACGGACTGCCTCTGGTGGTCAGTAGAAATGAAATAGAACTAGAATTTTACCTTCACTATTTAATATGGAAGTGATTTTAAACATTCCCCAGAAGGGGGCAGGGCCCAGGGAGTGTGTTGTTTCATCAACCCCACTAACATCCCACATGCTCATAGTATAATAAGAGATGTTAAAGAGGTACTGCAGACCTAAATCTGTTTTTGAGCTGTAAACAAAATGATATGACTGTAGTGTGATGAAACACGTCAATGCTGGCTCAATACACTGCAACCCCACTAAAATTAACTTCTTGGGGACGTCCAAATAGTTTGTTATGCCGAAAAGTTCATAATACTGAAATGGACCCACTTGTCGCACCACTCACTCACTCTTACATAAAACAAAGACCAGCAGTGTTTAACTTCTATTTATGCTTCATTCACTTACATGTTTACGAAGTAAAGGAAATAAGTCACAGACTGATTTGGATCTGTTTGTCAGCGTGTTTTTAAATAAAACTCTTCCAGCAATTACATCCATCTATCGCCTACATTTTCTGACAGACGGAGGAGTATCTTACGTTTATGAGTAGCCATGACAACAGTGCTAATGGAGTAAATACTCAAGTAAAACTGCTTTTAGGTCATAGTGTCCTTTAAAAGGATTTTTTGAAGTTAATTATCACCGTTCTCGATAATTCTTAGTGATGGACACTTAAGTGAGGCTCATTAAGCCTTTGGTTTTATGGCGTGAACATTTATTGTTAACTTGACTGCGGACTTGATTTGTCTTGTGTCCGGGGGGGAACGCATGGCTCAATGTTGTTTTTTGAAGACTCCGACTTAGTTTGTTATATGCAAAAGTTCATAGTAAAAGACTTAGTTATAGCAGGGTTGCAGTGTATTCACAAAAATACCACTTTTAAAAAAAGAAAATGGGTGTTTTATGGGTTGAAAATTACTCAAAACACCATCTACTGGGTTAAATCATCCTGAATATTGAAAGGCTGATGCTGACAGAGTAGACCATTTGGTTCTCTCCATGAAATTCTCCATGCCCTCTAATCAAAGGTAAGCAGTCCATCTTCCTCCCCCACCCTTGAGTGGGAGTCAGTGAAACCACACATTTCCAAATGCAGTGGCATGCAAATGTTTGGGCACCCTTGCTTAAAATGTCTGTTACTGTGAATAGTTAAGCAAGCACTGATCATCAAAAAGTATAAAAGTTAAAGACGACATTTCTTTTCAACATTTTATACAAGTTTAACAACTTTGGAAGAGTGGAAAATTAGGAACTGGAGACAGGCATGACAATTCAAAGTGCACTTTATTTTCACTTTTCAGTGACTATTACACACACACACACACACACACACACACACACGAGAACACAGTTCTCTTTCTCTCAGTCCTGGCTATCTGAAAGACACAGACACGTTAATAGACAGCCAGTAATTAGACACAAGTGCACCTCGTCATATGTTACCTGCTGGTTCAACCTGACTTCTCGCTGTTCACAGCCAATGCTCAACCACACCCGCGCTGCCACAGCAAGATCTGTGTATTATTTTTGTTTTGTACAATTGCAGAGTGAAAAGAAGGAAAGAAACACCATGCAAAAGTTTGGGCACCCCAATACTTTTGAGTTCTCGGGTAACTTTTACCAAGGTTCCAGACCTTAATTAGCTTATCAAGTTATGGCTTATTTACATTCATCATTAGGAAAGGCCAGGTGATGCAAATTTCAAAGCTGTATAAATTCTCTGACTCCTCAAACTCGTCCCTAAGATCAACAGCAATGGGCTCCTCTAAGCAACTCCCTTGCATTCTGAAAAATAAAATAATTTGATGCTCACAAAGCAGCAGAAGACTACAAAATAGCAAGACATTTTCAGGTAGCTGTTTCCTCAATTCTTAATGTTATTAAGAAATTGCAGTTAACAGGGACAGTGGAGATCAAGGTGAAGTCTGGAAGACCGAGAAAACTTTCTGAAAGAACTGCTCGTTGGATTGCTCGAAGGGCAAATAAAAACTCCTGTCTGACTGCAAAAGACTTTCAGGAAGATTTAGCAGACTCTGGAGTGGTGGTGCACTGTTCTACTGTGCAGCAACACCTGAACAAACATGACCTTCATGGTAGACTCAGCAGAAGAAAACCTGTCTTGCATCCTAGCCACAAAATTTAGTGTCTGAAGTTTATAAATGAACATCTAAACAAGCCTGATGCATTTTGGAAACAAGTCCTGTGGACTGATGAAGTCAAAATAGAACTTTTTGGCCACAATGTACAAAAGGTATGCCGGGATAAAAAAAAGGGTACCAAATTCCAGAAAAAAACACCTCTCCAACTATTAAGCATGGGAGTGGATCAATCGTGCTTGTGCTGCAGCCAGTGGCACAGGGAACATTTCATTGGTAGAGGGAAGAATGGATTTGAATAAATGGCAGCAAATTCTGGAAACAAACATCACGCCATATGTAATAAATAAATAAATAAATAAAAGGGAAAAAAAGGTAAACAGAGGATGGGTCCCACAACAAGATAATGATCTGAAACACACCTCAAAATCTACAATGGAACACCTCAAGAGGTATAAGCTGAAGGTTTTGCCATGGCCCTCACACTCCCCCGACCTAAACATCATTGAAAATCTGTGGATAGATCTCAAAACAGCAATGCACGCAAGATGGCCCAAGAATCTTGCAGAATTAGAAGCCTTTTGCAAGGACAAATGGGTGAAAAGCCACAAAGTAAGAAATGAAAGACCCTTAGCTGGCTACCAAAAGCATTTACAAACTGTGATACCTGCCAAAGGGGGTGTTACTAAGTACTGATCATGTCGGGTGCCCAAACTTTTGCTTCAGGCCCTTTTCATTTTTTTTTTGCATTTTGTACCTGTAAATGATGGAAATAAAAATGTAATCTTGCCAAAAATATTAAAGAAACGTGTCATCTTTACCTTTATGCCTTTTGGTGATCAGTTCATCTTCTGCTCACTTAACTAATCACAGTAACAGACATTTTAAGCCAGGGTGCCCAAATGTTTGCATGCCACGGTGTATGCTGATTGAGACTCATCATTCACAAGAGTTTATACTATTTCCCTATCTCGCCCCCTCCTCAGACCCTTACCCACTTTTCAGAATTTTTCAAAATTATGCGGGGGGGGGGACGACTTAGGCTCAATCCTGGGAGTGAAATTACACTTTAATGATGTTCTGCATGTCTGGCTGGTGATGTGTAGCAGTAATAGTTAACTCCAAGCACCACTGTATTTCAGTTTGCTTGGTTTCATTAGTGTCTCTGCAATAATGAACATTGCCAAAGCCATAGACACACTCTTGAAATAAAAAAGGCTCTTAGGACGGTTAATGGTACGAGCTGAGATTTTTGTAAAAGGCAGAACATAGTAGGGTTCTACATAGACCCTTCAAATTGTTCCACTGCAACAGACCCTCTAAGGATCTGTGACCCTGAAATGGTCATCTGTCCTCTGTGCAGTCTCTGTTTCCACCCCTACAGCCATTATAATTTGACATTCTATTGTTATTGTCCATTTCAGTTCCTTTATTTTCAGTCACTGTTTTTATCTACTTCAGTAGAGTCCTGGAATTTTTCTTCCTAATACACCTGTCTCAACTCACCAGACAATTATCCTTTAAATATGCATTACTCCCCAACCCTTGACCTCTGACCTTGTAAAGTTGCAGGATGACCTTGATGCTCTCATAGAGGAAGCGAGTTTGCCGGATAAGGCTTCCGCCGTACAGGGCCACCAGCTCCTCGTTAAAATCGATGGTGAAGACGTTCAGGTGGATGCCTCCCTCCAACCCCTCAGCTTTCCTCAACGCCACAGAGCCCAGAGAACGAGCTGCACATTTAGGACACATGCAGCAAACAACTCCTTGACTATTCAGCCAGAGACTGAGCTAATCCTGTACATGAATTCTGTATAGAATCAACAGCACCACCAAAAAGCTCAAATGCTGCAAAGTGGATCAGTTCCTAAAAGAGATGCAAGATTGGCAACATCTAACCCACTGGAGAGTTCTTCTGTATTCAATATTAAAAAAAAAAAGTTATTCCTTTGTTAACTAACAGCACATTTAAATCAATTTAGTCTAAGATTTAGACTGTGACACATCTACCTTACAGGGGCATTAAAGTGGCATCTGTGTAAGCCTAGTACGAGCTGCTGTTATAGAAAATTAATTAACACCTTCTGACCAATCAGAGTCAGGAATTCAAAAGGTATAATTATTAATAAGTAATTTCTCACCTTGCTTGTAGCTGCCAGCGTTTCCAGGTAAGAAGAGCACCGGAGCACCACTGAGTTTGAGATTTTGAGTTTCTTGAGCATACAGACCTTCACCATACAGATAGAGTCCATAGGCAGGGTACTGACGCGCCACACGTCGCGGGAGCTGGACACGCTACTCACACACACACAAAACGATCCATCCATTAACTATACCACTTAGAGTCACAGGGGAAGCCAGAACCAATCCTATCAGACTTTGTGTGATGGGGGGTTTCACTCTGGGCAGGTCAGCAATCTATCACAAGGCTCACTTGTTTAACTATTCTTGTGATAACCAGTATGATTTTTAAACTGGTCAGGGGTCTATAATGCATTATCAGCAGGTCCAAATTTTGTAAACATAATGTTAAAGTCTTTGTCTCAGTTATTGTGGTTTTAAGCCTAATCAGTTAAAACTGAAAGGGTTTAATCTGAAGCACAATAACTCAGCAGTCTGAAATTAACTAAAACTAGAGGGAAAAAAAAAAATCTCATGGCTCCAAGAAATAAATATGACATCACACTTATTATTTTTAGTCTCACAGTTGGATTATGTCTATAACAATAACCTGTTCCATCATCGTAAAGAGGGTTAGGAATTACTTTTTTTTTTTAATGGGTGTTAAGGATATAGGGCAGAAAATATTACAGTATGAATCAACAGAGTAGGTGCAATTAAAGATAATGAAATGAACCATGAGGCACACAATGTCAGTGAGTCACGTGATCAGGCTGACAGGATACTGGTACATTTTAATCATGATAATGATGATGCTCATATACATTTCAGCACTTTCACCACACCTCTTACTGCCAAGCTTGCTGCTGTGCACTTGGGGTCGCAAACTTAAATGTCCGACTTCAGTTGGATGACGTGACGTGACTTAACATCATGATGAATTGAGATCTTGGATCATGTTACAAACTGTCTAAAGGAGGACAGCATTTATGTGCACCACAAAAAAAAAACCTCCTCACAAATAAATTATTAAGAGTAAAGTGATTCAAGAGGTGCCACCTCACTACTGGAAAATATAATTACTTACAGCTTCACTAACTGTAGTGATGCAACTCGGAGTAGACTACACGACTAAAAGACTACCGAGCGACATGATGTTCTCACATTTTCACACACAGGTGTAAAGACATGGACAGACTTATTACCCAACTCTGATATTTTTGTGCAGTTATCAGATCACTTATTGTCATAATTACACTCAAGTATTCTCGAGCAAAGTGTCTTGGGTTAAGCAATCCATGATTGTAAAGTGAATACAGTACTTCCTCTGACAAAAGAGTGATATGTAGTAGGAATAAGTAGCTATGTTTGCTCATTAACCAACCTAATTCCAAATCATGATTGGCTTCTCAATGTTAGCTGCTCATTATGACTGCATGTTACAAATATTAAATAGAAATCAGGCCTAGAAATTCATATATTTTTTTTCACCAGCCAGCCAGACTACGTAGTTACCTTCCAAAGTAACTCGCCAAACAAAAAATCAACTAGCCAAAATTTGTTCATGTATGAATTTTACTTTTGTCAAAAATAGAGTAGTTACCATTGTTCATGACTAATCTGCATTTATTTCAAGACCCGAGTATTTTGATACTGTTGTTAAATACATAAATGAGAACAACACAGAGCACCATAATA
>JANZLB010000005.1:8478808-8491590 GCA_026167865.1 Notarius quadriscutis | reverse complement strand
CAAGCAAGTCCAGTTGCTCTCTTCTACCACCTACAGATTACTATGACCTGGATGACTGAGAATCTTCACAGACACTAGTCAGACAGAACTGAAGAAGCCTTTCAGATGAGAGGTGAAACGTCAAGAATTTCAAGCAAGTCCAGTTGCCTTCTTTAGCACCTATGGTTCAGCAGTGGCATTGGCCGTGACCAAGTCAACAGCAAGGTTATTCTTACGATATTTGGAATACCAAGCCCTCCAGCCTAGCACTGCCTACTTCTCAGTTACCACTAAGAGAAAAGGAAAAATCTGAGCAAATTGTCCACTGAGCTGCATAACATGAACAAGCTCCAACTGAAGCTGAGTACTGGCTCCCTCTGCAACAGCTTAGTCAGAAGCAAATTTAGCCAACAGCAGACTAAGAGAATTAGCAGCTGAGGGGTGGATTGCACTCACAGCAGATCTAATGTCTGTCCAGCAACTGCAAGTAAAGTTTGAAGGCCATCTCTATGTTTACATTTTCTGGCTAGCCCACAACAGACACCCATGCACCACTTCAAAATTACTGCTTGATCTGGGTAAGAATTTGATCATGCTGATTTGAGTGAAGATATGAGTCAAGTGAAGTGAAGTCAAGTTTATTTGTATCGCGCTCACCAGGACATTACAATAGACATTGTTGCAAAGCAGCTTTACAGAAAATTAAAGACTTTAAACATGAGCTAATTTTATTCCTAATTTATCCCCATATGAGTGCTTGATCAATATCTTAAACAGTGTGTGAGGGAGTAGACTAATTCCAGATGGTGCCAGCTGGGAATGGTGAGCCATCCTGTACCCTGTGGATTATGCTGATTGTCCTAGTGAAAAAGAAGAATGGCAGTGTTTACTATATGTGACTTAATGTATCCTAGCAGAATACTATCCCTATTTCCAGAAAAGTTGGGATATTTTCCAAAATGCAATAAAAACACAAATCTGTGATTTGTTAATTCACATGAACCTTAATTTAACTGACAAAAGGACAAAGAAAATATTTTAAATAATTTTACTCACCAACTTAATTGTATTTTGTAAATATAAACAAAGTTTGAATTTCATGCCTGCAACACACTCAAAAAATTGGGACAGAGGCAAAATAAGACTGAAAAGTTTATAGGATATTCAAGTACTGCCATATTGGAAGATTCCACAATAAGCAAATTAATTGGTAACATAATTGGGTAAAAAATGAGCAGCACCAAGGGACCAAAGGATGGGGTGTGGCTCACTCCTTTGTGCCAAAATTCATGAGAGAATTGTTAGTCAATTCAAAACTAAAATTTCTCAACACAAGATTTTAGGCATTTCAAAATCTACAGTACTATAATCTACAGTACTACAACTAATATTGTGAACAGATTCAGGGAATTCGGAGACATCTCAGTGCATAAAAGGCAAGGTCAGAAACCACTGTTGAATGTGCGTGACCTTCGAGTCCTCAGGCAGCACTGCCTGAGAAACTGTCATGCTAATGTGACAAATGTAGCCACCTGGGCTTGAGAGTTCTTTGGAAAACCGTTGTTACTTTATACAGTCCACTGCTGCATCCAGAAATGCAACCTGAAACTGTATTACGCAAGAAGGAAGCCATTCATCAAGTCTATGCAGAAACACTGCAGATTTCTCTGGGCCTGAACTCATCTCAGATGGACTGAAAGACAGTGGAAGCATATGCTGTGGTCAGATAAGTACACATTTCAGCTTGTTTTTGGGAAAACCGGACGTTGAGTTCTCAGTGCCAAAGATGAACACGATCATCCAGTTTATTATCAAAGAAAGGTGCCAGTATCTGTGATGATATGGGGGCATCAGTGCCCACAGCATAGGTGAGTTGCATGTGTGTGAAGGTGCTATTGAAATATTGGGACAAATAATTTGGAATTTTAGAGAGACATATGTAACAGAGTTAGAAATAACCTCTTGTGAATTTCTGCAAAATAGATGAGCTTCTTACATATTTATATAGTTCTGAAGCCACCTGGTGGGTTACTACTGCAACTGCATAGCTAGTGTTCCTCTGGCACACCGTACTTACCCCAGCAAAGAAAAATGCTTCCTTGCATTTTACATCATAATAGGTAGGTAATAGTAGGTACATCATTATAACGCTGTAACCTATATTTGTATTTTTAACATTCTGTGATTGTGCATGCTGTAGTCTATGAGGTGTATTTTGATTATGAGTATTACAATTATGTAACTGCAAAGTTACAGATGGTTACATATAAAAATAGTAACTTTATTTTTGAGTAGTATTCCTTACCACATGTTGCACAAACTATTGCTAGTCAACTTGCCATACTATTGCTTGGCTTGCTCGTGGTCATATAATTTTTCACGAATAATTTTAGATGGTAACTTTTTTTTTTTTACTCTTCATTGTGGAGATTTGAATGCATATACAGTTGTACAACACTGATGTTTGTGTGTTGCTGATTTTGTACCAGGTAGGCTACGTTTCACATGGATTTTGTATTGTTGCATGGAAACCGCCTACCGGAGTTAATGTTATGTGTCTTAGCGCATTCTTTGTGAAATGGAGACATTCTGTCTGCAAGGGTTAACTGCATTTCGTGTCCTATAGTAGCCCACCGAGAGTGTAAAATTGTCAACAGAATGAATGCGGATTTAATTTCTCTATTCTAAATGTAATTAAAGTAATATTGATGCGGGGCTTTGTATCACTGCAATATTGTAAATTGCAATGGACATAAAATGGTGTTTAATTTGCTGTCTATGAATGGAATGCTATCAAAGAATGTCTTGCTGTCTATGAATGGAATGTTATGATAGAATGTTTTGCAATCTAATGATAGAATGTTATTTTAGAACATTTGAGCATTTGCAATAAATGTAAAAATAGCTCTCATTTCTAGTCTCCTCTGCAAATCATACATACAGGAAATATAACCACTATATGATCACATACTAGAATTTATAGGATAATTTACACATTATAAAGTGAAAGTATATTTTTATTTGTCTTTTGTTAAGAAAAAAAGACAAAGAAAAATGCTTCCTTGCTGGAGAGATTTGAATGCATATGCAGTTGCACAACACTGATGTTTGCATGTTGCTGATTTTGTACCAGAATATACTAAAAACTGGAGTCCTGTGTCCTGTGTACAAGTCCTACAAGTCCTGTGTAGATGTGCCATCCTTTCTGCACTATACACGCAGCAATCCACCAACAAAGACAACCCGTTACACATATTCGTCAAGGTAACATCTCTTCCCAGGAAGTCCATGCTTATTTGAGCAGGACAATGCCAGGCCTCATTCTGCACAGGCTACAACAGGGTGGCTTTGTAGACACAGAGTGCCTGTGCTTGACTGGCCTGCTGCCAGTCCAGATCTGTCTCCTACTGAGAATGTATGTGTTAGTAGACCCGCTGAGGAAACACCAAACATGGATACCCTGAACTACAAGTCCTAAGACACACAGCGCCCTCTGTCTCCGGCATACTGAGTCTCAGCTACTTTCCATTTCCTCAATTACCGGTCCCTCTATTTAAACTCCCCAAACACACACATCTTTGTGAAGTATCGTCCTGCTAGCTCAGTTCGTACCAAGTCTTGTATCTTTTCTGACTGCTTCTCATGTTTCTGACCTTTTGCTACCTTTTCCTAGTTTTGCTCTTTGTCTTTCCTTCACTAAGTTGTTCGCCGATCCCCTGACCCTTGCTAATTTTCTGACTCCAATTTCTGTCTATTGTTTTGGCTTTGTTGACAGTCTGCACTTCGCTCACCTCTGCGCATACATCTGTAAGTGCCTGCATTCTAACAGGATACTTCACCTGCATGGATGTAGCGGAGGATACAAAGCAGACTGCTCTGAATGCGCAGGGGCATTTGCTGGGAGAACATCAACAGATGCTCACTGATCTCAACACCAGGATGACACAGCTTGCAACTGTGATGTCGCAGGCCCTCCTAGCATACCCCGAGTCTCCTCCTAACCCAGCACTGCAACTCCCCGCTCCAGAGAAGTTCGCTGGAGATGCCATTGCATGTAAAGGTTTCTTACTGCAATGTTCTATGTATTTTGCCACCATGCCTAATTTATCTGATGAACATAAAATCACTAAATTTCTATCCTTTCTCACTGGCAAAGTGTTCCACTGGGCTACCGCTATTTGGAACAAGGGTGGTGAGCCTACTACTTCCTATGAGCACTTTCTCTCTTTGTTCAAACGAGTTTTTGACCATGAACCAGGAGGGATTGGGGTTGGTGAAAGTCTACTCGCCAGTTCTCAAGGCTCTAGAAGTGTTGCAGAATATGCTCGGGACTACAGGACATTAGAGGCTGCAAGTGGATGGAATGACCCAGCCCTCAAGGCAGTGTTTTGCCAAGGTCTGCACCCTGAAGTCATCAGTGAACTAGCCTGCAGAGATGAGAATCTCACCTTGGACTCCCTCATGGACCTAGCTATCCACATAGACCAACTGCTAAAATGCTGACCCTCTCTCCATGACTGCCCCAAGTCGTTGCAGCCTTCTGTGGACAGCTCTCCCATGAAAGTATCATGTGCTAGGCTAACCCATGCCGAGCGTGCGAGGCAGCATAGGGAGGGCATATGCTTCTACTGCGGGAGTGCCGAACATAACATCCGGCAATGTCCAGTCCATCCAGTCCGTGAATCTCCAGCAGAGACACCAGCAAAATCAACATTTTCAGTGAAAGAAAATAAGTCTAAATCATTTAAAATTCCTGTAATGCTAAGGGTAGCATCTTCCACCTATATCCTTTCTGCTTTTATTGACTCAGGGGCAGAGGGGAACTTCATTAGCAGAACCATCGTGCAGAGGCTCAACCTGCCTACCACCCCTCTGCACAGTGCACTCAGCATTAAGGTCATTGATGGAGGACCCATAGGCAATGGACTCATCACCACACGCATCCAACCCATCCAGATTCAAGTGGGAGTGTTACACAAGGAAGTAATTTCCCTGTACATGACCACTACCATTGACCACAACATTGTTCTTGGATATCCCTGGCTACAGTTGCATGATCCTTTGATCTCTTGGCAAAATAAGGATATTCTTCAATGGCCACCCACATGCTTCCAGGGCTGTCTTTCTCATCCCCAAGTCCAAGTGTTGTCCACCTCAGTAGAAAGTCCTCAAGCAGACTCCTTGGACAACGTTCCTGAATGTTATCAGGATCTATCTGAAGTCTTCAGTAAAAGGAAGGCCTGCAGGCTACTTCCATACTGGCCATATGACTGCGCAATTGACTTACTCCCAGGTATGTCACCACAACACGGTCGAATTTATCCCCTGTCTCAGAAGGAACAGGTTACCATGGAGGAGTTAATTCAGGAGGCCCTCAAGCAAGGACATATCCGCCCTTCCAAGTCTCCTGCATCGGCTGGTTTCTTTTTTGTGGAAAAACAAGGAGGTGGATGAAGGCCTTGCATCGATTACAGAGGTCTAAACCAGGTGAATGTAAAATACCCTTATCTGCTTCCCTTGGTCCTGGTGGCACTGGAGTAACTAAGATCCGCACAAATCTTTTCTAAGCTGGACCTTCACAGTGCATACAACCTGATCAGGATTAGGAAAGGCAATGAGTGGAAGACAGCCTTCAGCATGACCACGGGACACTTCAAGTACTGGGTAATGCCTTATGGCCTTTCTTCGGCTCCCAGTGTATTCCAGTGCCTGATCAATGACGTGCTACAGGACATGCTGGGCAAATATGCCATTGCCTACATTGATGATATCTTGATTTACTCCTCTGATATCATAAGTCACCAGGAACATGTCAGAGCAGTCCTCCAGCATCTACTGGAAAACCACCTCTACGTAAAAGCGGAAAAGTATGAGTTTCATCAAAGCAAAATCTCTTTCCTTGGCTTTGTCATCAGTGCAGAAGGAGTAAGCATGGATTTGTCTAAAGTATCAGCAGTCACATCTTGGCCGACCCCAAAATCCATTAAGGATCTTCAACAGTTCTTGGGCTTTGCGAACTTCTATTGCCAGTTCATTTGAGGTTTCAGCTCTTTGGCAGCCCCTCTGACAGCTTTACTGAAGAAGGGTCCCAAGCACCTATGTTGGAACTCGGTGGCAGAGGAAGCTTTCAGCAAGCTTAAACTAGCCTTCACTTTGGCTCCCATACTCCAGCATCCCATCCCCACCAAGCCATTCATCATAGAAGTGGATGCGTTGGACACTGGAGTAGGGGCCATCCTCTCCTAACATCTTGGGGAGAAGCAGAAGCTACACCCAGTAGCCTTCTTTTTGAAGACGTTATCTTCAGCAGAGAGGAATTATGATGTGGGGAACAGAGAACTGCTTGCCATTAAAGTAGCCCTCGAGGAGTGGAGGCACTGGCTAGAGGGAGCTACTTACTCCTTCGTCATCCTCACTGATCATAAGAACCTAGAGTATCTCCAGAAAGCCAAGAGAGTAAATCCACATCAGGCCAGGTGGCCATTGTTCTTTACTCAATTCAATTTCACCATTTCATTCTGCCCAGGTTCTAAGAATATCAAAGCAGATGCCTTATCCAGAACTTTCAGTCCATCACACCAAGACTCGGCTGCTCAGCCTGCCCTTCCACCACAATGTTTTGTACGGTCCATCACCTGGGAACTGGACAAAGAAATAAAGAATTCATAGCCTAAAGCCCATCCCATTCATCTCCCACCTGGTCTCCTCTATGTACCCAAGTGTCTTCGTAGCAGACTCCTCACTTGGGCACATGCATCTCCAGCCACAGGACATCCAGGCAGTCAATGCATGCACAAAATGTTAAGAAACAAATATTGGTGGGGAAACATGCTCATGGAAATAAACTAGTTCATCGCTTCATGTTCTGAATGTGCCCAAGCAAAAGTTCCTAGCCCCCCCAAATTATGCCCCCTCCCGATTCCTCAAAGGTCCTGGTCACACTTAGCCATTGACTTTATCACTGACCTACCTCCCTCTCAAGGTAACACCACCATAATGGTGACCATTGACTGATTCTCTAAGGCACTTAAACTCATCCTGTTGCCAGGCACCCCCACTGCTTCTCAAACCGCTGAAGTGTTGTTTCAACAAGTCTTTAGATACTATGGCATCCCCGAGGACATCGTCAGTGGCCGAGGTCCCCAGTTCATTTCACGCTTCTGGTCAAGCTTTATGGAAAGGTTGGGAGTATCGGTAAGTCTCACATCCAGCTATCACCCCCAGTCTAATGGCCAAGTAGAAAGAGCTAATCAGGAGATCGGTAGTTTCCTGAGGATCGACTGCATGCGCAACCAGGGGGACTGGGCATGCTTCCTTCCTTGGGTTGAGTATGCACAGAACTCGCTTAAACACTCAGCTACCCAGTTAACACCTTTTCAGTGCATACTTGGCTACCAACCGCCCTTGTTCCCATGGGATGACACACCCTGCCAAGTACACGCAGTCAACAACTGGTTCTCATGCAAGCAAACTGTCTGGGAGGAGGTCCATCAGCGTCTTGAATCAGTGTGTGCCAAGTACGAGGAATATGCAGACAAGCATAGAGGTGAGACTCTGAACTTCTCCCCAGGTGACAGAGTATGGGTGGCCACAAGGAACCTGAGAGAACCTAACACATGTAGAAAACTCCAACCATGCTACATTGGGCCATTAAAAGTTCTACACTGCATTAATGAGGTATCTTACCACCTGGAACTTCCCCCTCACAGCCGAGTATCTCCGACCTTCCACATATCACAGCTAAAGCCTGATATCCTGGAAACCCTTGCCAGCAACACAACAGTCCAGGAGCACATGACACTTGATCTGGAGGGAGAACCCATCTACCAGGTTAACAAAATCCTCGACTCAAGGCAAAGAGGAGGCCAAGTTGAGTACCTGATAGACTGGGAAGGATATGGACCAGAGGAACAAAGTTGGGTCAGGGATAAGGACATTCTAGATCCTCTTCTAAAACAGGAATTTCATGCCCAGTATCCCAACAAACCAGCATTCAGAGGTAGGGGCTATCCAAGAAAGAATGTAGCTCCCAGAGGTAGCTCCTCGGGGGGGGTTTCTATCAGTAAACCCGTTGAGGAAACTCCAAACATGGATACCCTGACCTACAAGTCCCAAGATACACAGCGCCCTCTGTCTCCAGCATACTGAATCTCAGCTACTTTCCATTTCCTCAATTACCAGTCCCTCTATTTAAACTCCCCAAACACACACATCTTTGTGAAGTATCATCCTGCTAGCTCAGTTCGTACCAAGCCTTGTATCTTTTCTGACTGCTTCTCGTGTTTCTGACCTTTTGCTACCTTTTCCTAGTTTTCGCTCTTTGTCTTTCCTTCACTAAGTTGTTCACTGATTGCTCGATCCTCATTAGTTTTCCAACTCCGATTTCTGTCTATTGTTTTGGCTTTGTTGACAGTCTGCACTTTGCTCACCTCCGCGCATGCATCTGTAAGTGCCTGCATTCTAACAGTATGGCACATCATAAAAAGCAGAATCAGACAATGGAGACCACAGACTGTTGAGCAGCTGAAGTTTTATATCAAGCAAGAATGGACAAAAGTTCCAATTGCAAAACTGCAACAATTAGTATCCTCAGATCCCATATGAATAAAAAGTGTTATTAAAAGGAAAGGCAATGTAATACAATGGTAAAAATGCCTCTGTCCCAATTTTTGTTTGGGTGTGTTGCAGGCATTAAATTCTAACTTCATTTATATTTACAAAATGCAATTAATTTGGTCAGTAAAACTATTGAAAAAATCTGGTGACTTGTCCAGGGTGTACCCCACCTCTCACCCATAGTCAGCAGGGAGAGGCTCTAGCTTGCCTGCAACCCTGCACAGGATAAGTGGTCATGGATAATGGATGGATGGATGGATGAAACAACTGAAAAAGGTTCACGTGAATTAACAAATCACAGATTTTTGTTTTTATTGCATTTTGGAAAATATCTCAACTTTTCTGGAAATGGGATTTGTACATTATCCTAGCCACTACCCTGCATCAACAATACTTTTAATACTATTGCTGATTCACAGTAGTTCAGTTGCTTAGACCTGTGCAGCAGTTACTCACTCCAGAAGAAAAGAGATGCTGTTACCCTGGGGATGGTGCTATAGCAATTCTGTGTGGTAACTGCCATGCTACATGACATATCATATCCCCTTGAAGTTCAACACTTTCACTAACCTGGGTATTTTAGAAATGCCAGTCTAAAGCTCAACCCCATCAAGTAAAGTTCCTGGGTCATTGTTGAGGTAGATGGTGTCACCAGTGTCTAAATGCTGCAATTAAAGTCCACCACCTTGCTGCAGTGGTGTGGTGTGGTCTAGATTTACACTGACACCAGTTTGTTTAGGACTTTGCCACACTCAATATGAAAGACACTGCATTCCAGTGGGATCCACACTGTGAAAAAAGCACCCACCACAGGGGGCACTCACCACAGTCAAAGGGATAGCATTCTCTATCTAACAATAGTGATATTGTTTATTACAGCTGATATCTCACCAAAGTGAGGCAAACCACTGAGAAACTAATGTGCCACATAGTGAGAGTTTCTGGCACTTATAGCAGGGCTGCAACACAGACAATACTCCTAAAGTGCTGATTTTATCCTGCATGTAGAGCGTGCTTCACTCACCTCTCTGCTGAGGGGCAGCTAGTTAGATGGGCAGAAGTGCTCCAAGATGATTGGATCTCCATAAAATTTTAGGGCATTAGGATTTTTTAGGAGAGGTGCATGGCAATGCAGATGCTCTGTCCTGCAATGAGAGTCACTGAGTACAGTGGCACACAGAGTAAGCACAATAGTGCACCAGTGGAAGCAGCAGTGATGGAGGTCAAGTCCTTATGGAAAAGTCATGGCAGTAGTGGAGCCAACTTCACTGACAATGGCAGCTTTGATATGTGAGTGCAGAGAACTTTCTCTAGGCCCTGGAGAATTACAGAGAGTTGGCATGGCTGCTAGGTTAGCTCTGCACACCATGGGCCAGAATGGTCATCGATGGTTGCTCAAGGACCAGTCCCCAGTAGGACTAATGGATAGAGTGTCACAACCTTGCCTATTGCTGCTGGGAGGACCCCCTTCCTGGTTTTGTGCTTTGGCAGCTGTTGGTACCATGGAGTCTGCAGGAGAAAAAGCTTTGTGGACTTTGTCACATTGTTGTGACATCTATGGTCATTCTAGTTTGGTGCCCAGATGGATTTGATTGGTGTGGACATACTGGATCTTGTTCCTACCAGTGGCACCTACAACTGCATCCTTGTGGCCATGGCCTGTTTCACAAAGTGTCTGAGGTGTATGAAGAGTCAGACCAGAGTCCCAGCAGCACTGCAGAAAGGCTGGTGGTGGAGGAAATATTACATTGCTTTGGGGCACCAGAGGAACCTCTCTGTCAGCATCACTTCAGCCACATTCCTCTACTTCTATAAGCTGCACTACCCCATAGACCTGGAATGACTTCTGCTATGACACCAGGCAGGCTGGTACCTGATATTTTATATTGGCTCATGAGACCAGTGATCTGCCTGTTGGTTGCGTTGTTCTCTTTCCTTCTGTGCATTGTCTCTCCCCCATCTGACACTGTGCTTTTGTGTGTGTGTGTGTGTGTGTGTGTGTGTGTGTGTGTGTATGTGAAGTCAGAGGCTTTATGATGAAGTGTGTCTCAATACGAGACCTGAAATAAAAGACTTACACTGAAAAGGGAAAATTAAAATAAAACACCAGCTAAGTACCCCTCCTGTCTCAGTCCTTCAGTGTCCCAACCTTCCTTGGAACTGTTACATGATGCTTTTCATTTTTTTTAACCTTACCTCCATTTTTAACCTACTTTTTAAATCAAATGTCTTCCTCTTTGAAGACAGATAAGACGTCTCATTAGGGAGGTTCAGGGATCGTGGAAAATCAATACTGTGACGGACACTGACTGCATTCGAGTGTGTGCCAGGCTCAAAATTATGCAACGGCATGTCCTTTGAACACAACGATCAATAAACCATGACACAGTGGCCATTTTGGTTCAAAACTGTATTTATACACCTGAAAATTGGATTTCAGGCTTCAGCTCTGTAAAGAAAAAATTGAAGAAGCTTCGCATGTGTGCTTCTCGGAGAAGGCATAATCTCATAATTCTGTTCACTGCATGAGCATTTCAGGTAAATTTGTAAAGCCTGGAGGACACTCTTGTAACTCGGAGACACATTGAAATGTCTGTATTATAGTTAACATGTCCTTTAATGAGTAATAGTTATGTTCATAACTCAGCACAAGGTGTTTACATGATTATATTTAGCTACGTAATGCAGCACATCCTGACAAGCAGGTACATTTTTAAATACAGTATTGCAATAATATTCATTTATCATGACACAACACATTTAACATGGCTATTTAGGTATTTTGCCAGTTTGGTCTGTTAAAGAAACTTTTATGAAGCATGATGATGATAACGCATGTAGTTAATCAAACAACATATTGATTACTTATTGATATTTTCCTTAAAATTGTGTCCTACTAATTTTAAGCTGCACTAATGTCAATAAAATAATATAAGTCCTAAGAGGATATTTCCTATATGATCCTGTAGATCAGTACCATGTGTTACACAGTTGCTTCAGTGAAACAGGTAAATGGTGGAAATGAAGTGAACAGGATGTTAGGTGATAATGATTCTGAGTGAAATGTGATATTAGCTTTTGATCAGAGATTAAATAAAACCAGAGCTCCCCCACAGACAGTTCAACCCGACTGTAGGCAAAAGGTCACACTGTACAGGATTTAATGGCCAATTAAAGCTGCTGAACATGCAGCCTAGACAATTTTGAGAAAGTGTTTAGTGAACTCACAACCTTTTGTTCTGCATATACAACTTCAAGTCTTCACTGTCTGGTTAAAAACAAAACAATGCCTGACAAGCCATAATTAAAGCTCGGCCAAAGACAAACTTTGAAAAAAAGGTTTTGAAACATTCATGAACATCTTTATTGTGCCAAATGCAAACCTCCTTATGGCTTTTCTCCCTCAGTGAATCAGTATCACAAACACTGTCATTAATGTAGCCCAGATAGTGGATCACTTCACAATGGCACTCGCCTGTAGAAAGTATTTCATAAGTCCATTTACAGATAAACCAACCATATGATCTCTGACTCACATATTAAAGAGAAACATGACACCACCATGGCTTCCTCCTGATTCATCTCTGAGAAGACAGAAATCTTGACTCCCACATGGATGGGGTTTCAGGAGCATGTGTTGCTTGTGCAAATGTTACGCAGGGGATTGTGGGATGCAGGAGTGTTTCCATGGCAACACATCCATCCTTCCTTCCCTAACGATGCCTCACACCTGCTGTTTTATGCAAATATAAATGCGCTTTAACAATAATAGGGACTGAAAAGTGATGTGATAACATTGTCACACACACACACACACCTTACTATTTTTGTGAGGGCCTTCCACTGACATAATTATTAATGCAGCTAATTAATGTTATGCTCCACCTCAATCTAATTCTAAACATAATCTTTTGGAACCAAAAGGCCAAAAAGGAGATATTTGATGGTGTGTGTGTGTGTGTGTGTGTGTTTTAATAAAATCTGATGCTTTTTTGTTTCTTATCATTTGGTTATAAAACATGCAGAGGAATAATAATAATAATTAAAGCCGCTAGAGGCCTTGACGGGCCCTCGCACGTGTGGTTCCACAACCCAGGACATTCCGCCACTCAACAAAACAGTCACATGTCATATATTCATCAAATGTTCAAAGGTGATGTGCATGTTGCAAATGCCATGACTGCTTG
>JANZLB010000005.1:8267508-8280506 GCA_026167865.1 Notarius quadriscutis | reverse complement strand
TGTTAGTAATTACCAGTCATACACGCCGCCTAGTGGCCAGTGTTAGTAATTACCAGTCATACACACCGCCTAGTGGCGTGTTAGTAATTACCAGTCATACACGTCGCCTAGTGGCCAGTGATAGCCAGTAAAGAAATAAAACAAAAGAGACTGGCTATAAGAAAATTCTACAACCCAGAAACAGATGGGCGCTCCGCTTTTAGGCAGTGCCTAAATCTATATATTAGACACACTACACACATGATAAGGTGGCAGAGCTCTCTCTCGTTCCTTGCTGATTGAAAGACGCACAGAGACACAGGTTAATTGACAGCCAGTAATTAGACACAGTTGCACCTCATCATATTACCTACTGGTTCAACCTGCCTCCTCGCCGTTCCCAGCCGACGCTCGACCATGCTCTTGTTACTAAATAGTAGTGTTGTTGTCAAGACCACCTGAACCAAGACCAGAGTGTATCAAGACCAAGACTTTGAGGGATTGAGATCAAGTCAAGACCAAGGCAGGGCGAGACCAAGTCAAGACCAGACCAGTGTGTGTGAAGGGGGTAGGGGAGAGGTGACTGCCATTAACAGGAAGAAAAATTTCAAATGGGCAATAAGTCACATTATTGATTGCATTTGAAGCAGAAAATTTTATATCCAATCACAGTAATGATATTAACCTATAAAACAGATAATGCACAGGAAATTAAGTGAAATTCTTGCATTTGTGGTCTTGACTGGTCTTGAAATAAAATCCTGAGTCCTTTATGTCTGAGATCAAGACCAAGTAAAAATGCAGTTGATTATGACACAAAAGCGAGACCTTCAAAAAGTGTAGAGTGAATACTTATTTACTTATGCAACTCACTGTAATTCATCAAAATGTCAAGTCTAAAGACTGAGTCGTACTTCAGATTAAATTGTAACTTCAACACCGACAACATTTTTAAACTCTGTCTGTCTGTTAAAAGGTTAAATGATAACAATGGGACGAATCGGAGTCTTAATTAAGAAAGCGTTTAATTAAGACCGATCTCAAGTACTACAACACTACTAAATAGTATAGTAAGTAATCTTAAATAAAAATGAGAACAACTAAAAGAAGTTGTTTACTTCGCTAAAAGTTAGTGGCTATTTACTTTAGCTAAATAAAGTACATCCATTTTCCCATCTTCAGGTTTGAGGGTCGGGGACTCTGAACTGCCGCACCATCTCCTTCCACGTTCCTTGATCACACGCCAGGGCTGTACAATGCACAAGTGACCTTCCCATCCATTCTTTGATGATGTCACCCCATCTTTTTCACTGTCTTCCTCTGGATCGCTTTCCATTAATTCTCCCCTCAAAAATGTATGTGCACAGGTTCTGGGCTCTGATCATATGGCCAAAATACTGCAGTTTCCTTCTCTTGATAGTTTCAACTAAAGTTCTTTGTGTGCCCATCTCTTGCAGAACTGATTATTTGTTCTGTGTTTTGTCCATTTTATCCTTAGAGCATGTCTATAGCAATCCATTTCAAATGCATTCATTCTTCTTATATCATCTGTCTTAGTAGTCCATGATTTGCAACCATAGAGTGCTACTGGCCATACAAACATTTTTAAAAGCTTCAACTTTATATGTTTGTTCAAGGCACGGTCTTTCCATAGAGGATGCAGTGACCTCAAAGCCGATCTTGCTGCTTCAAGTTTGGCTCGAATTTCTTGGCTGCAATCAGCCTCACAATCGATGACTGATCCTAGGCATTTAAACCGATGAACCTGCTCCAGACTTTCACCTCTACAGGTTATAGTTAATGTTTCTACTTCTCTGCTGACCACCATCATCTTTGTCTTGCTCGTGCTGATCTCCAGATTGTATTCGGTTGCTACCTGACTCACTTTGTATACCAAACCCTGCAGACCATCCCGCATTGTTGAAATTAATACAATGTCATCAGTGTATCAAAGATTAAGATATCTGCCACTTATGTTCACACCAGCTAATTGGAGCTTGTCAGCAGATCTTCACATTACTTCTTTGGAATAGAGATTAAAGCAGATGGGTTACAGTAGACATCCCTACCTAACCCCTTTACTGATGTTAAACCATTCTGTTAGTTCACTGTCCACCCTCACTGCAGCTTTGTGATCATCATAGAGCCTCCTTAGCAAGCCAACAACTATTTCATTGACTCCCATCTTCATGATTTCCCACAACACAGTATGCCTTACTGAGTCAAAAGCCTTCTTGAAGTCGATGAAAGCCATATACAACAGCATATTATACTCCCTTGCTTTTTCCATTAATGTCCTGATATTGAAAATTTGATCTCGCATTCCTACCTTCTTTCAAAAACCCATTCGCTCATCAGCAAGTTGTTGTTCTGTTGTTTGTTGCATTCTTCACATAAGTATTCTTAGGAGTATCTTGCTTGTGTGACTGATTAGGGCAATAGTTCGATGTTCTGTGCAATCGATCATTCCCACCTTTTTGGGTATTGCTATGAAAACAGATTTCTGCCAGTCACTTGACCATTCTCCTGTTTCTATGATCTTATTGCATAGTTTACAGAGCACTTTATTTATGTTTTCGTTGTCTGTCTTCAGCAGTTCTGCAGCTCTATCGTCAACACCAGTAGCCTTGTTTTTGGGTAGCCTTTGGATTGCCTCTTCGATTTCTGCAAATAAAATAGCAGGTGTGTGCTGTGGTGAGTACTCAGAATACAGATCGTCGCACCGATTGTAGTCATCATTGTTGTGTTGGTATCACGTCCTAGTATACTCATGCCATCTCTTGAGGATGTTTTTTTTTAAAAATCTGTCAGTACGTGACTCTCTTTGTCCTTGATATTACGTTGTTTAGGTCTGAAGCTTTTCTTCAGTGTACTGATGAGTTTGTATGCCTTCTTTGTGTTGTAACTGTGCAGACCTCCTTCTACTTCTCTGCATTGTTCTTCAAGCCATCTTGCCTTGTCTCTTCTTGCTCGTCACTGTACTCTTCTATGTGCCTTCCAGTAGACTTTTTCATCCTCTACCGACTTCATTCTCTTTGATTTAAGTTCTTGTCTTTTATCCATCAATCTCAATGTATCTTCTGAAATCCAAGGCTGGTTTGCTTTCCGTGGTTCTTTACCAAGGATTGACTCCACTGTACTCTTGACTGTATCTTTGAATGCTGCAAACAGGCCTTCTGGGTTATATTCTTCTTTGAGTAATGAGTGCCTCAAACCTATTACTAACCTCAACGTTGTATGCAGCCTTGATGGAGAGTGAATCAAGTGCATGTAAGTTAATCCATATCCTATTACTGCTTGTCTTATTTCTTGTCTTAGAGTACATAATGATCTACAAATAGTGAATATTTGTAAAGTAGCTAGTTTCCCGAGGTTTAAAAAGAGTGAGCAACTAAGCTAAAGTAGTATAACAAAATATGAGTAGCTGACATGCAAATTTAGCTAAAAAGGGGTTGGGAAAGAGCTAAACATTTGAGTAGCAAGAATGAGGATGTAATTTAGCGATGCTAAAAGTGACAGAAATTTTCTAGTCACTTTAACTAGTAGGTAGAAATGAGCTAACGTAATTAAAAAGTAACTGGGAGGCTTGAAAGAAGCTAGTTACCCCAGGTGGAAGATAGGAAGGAGTGCGGCTAGAAAGTAATTAGCTAATATTGTTTTAGTCGTAGGTAGCTAGAACTTAATTTATTTTGCTAAAAAATTTAAGTTATCATGTAGCTTGATGTCTTTGCTCAATAGGTACTTTGTTAAATAATGTAGTAAATAATAAAGTAGAAAATAATATGATAACTTGGTGTTAGCTGTTGTGGTTTTATTTTTCTGTATTTAATTGTACTTTATCAGCTCATTTGTATGGTTGGCTTGTTTTCCTTGACTGTTTGTTGTTACTTCAACAGAATATTACACTGTTATTCTGTCACTTGTTCATTTGGCACTAGAACTTTCTTGTTTAGAAGTTCAGCACTGACTTTTACACTTGTACGTCACTCTGGATAAGAGTGTCTGCTAAATGCCTGTAATAACTTGTCTAGCATGAATCTCCACAGCTTATATCATAGTATTCTCATTCATAAAAAAAGTGATACTAGATGTATTACTATACTATATGAGACTATACTATACATATTCTGAATGGTGAGATTGTTGCACTGCATTCTATTTGAGAAGGTGATGCTTTGGAGAGAATTGGTGATAGGTGGTGTAGGACTACAAAGATATAGTGATTGACTTTACTCGCTGAGACACACTTGCAGCAAATTCTCACTCCAGAGAATGAAAATTGAGTGGTCTGTCTGCCCAATGCTTGTGAGTACTTTCACTTCTCCTTCACTGGGATCAAGTTTCACTTCAATCAGCTTTATTGTCTATGTAATAAAAACAAAATGCAAAAAATCAACACTTCAGAGCATATGTGGCAAGAGCTGTGAATATACAAATATATACAGTACATATCCACATGAGGCCATATTCACAGAGTTGTTCACCAGAGGCACCCTCCACAAGCAACTCATCCTCCCTCACCCCTTGATGAGTCCATGCTTACTGCTCTTGAACATGCTTCACCCACCCCCTGCCTCTAGTATGAGACTGACCTGGCTTCCCAAGAGAGCTGCCCCCTGCCAGAAGGGTGAGGAGACACTGAACACCTCAGGTTGTCTGCACCCTGCCATTCCAAGAAGTGTGCCTGGCTGGGGAGCACGAAGATGCCGAATACTGCACTGCTGAAGGTGAGTCACACACCATGTCTAACCCACTCTCGTGTGTTTAAGCAGGTAACTCACAAAGGGGACTTTGGACAGGAGCAGACTTGAGATGAACAGCTGAAAAATTTGGGGGGCAGATGTGCTTTGTAGAAGGAAAAGGCCAGCAACCAGGGCAGCTCCTCTCCAGGTCCTACTTCCTGGTCTGCCAAGACCTCCTATACCATCACACCAATTGGTCAGGCCAGGGCATAGATCTGCTGGTAGTCCATCAATCCAAGGTGGATGTAGTGATGCACCTAGCTCAATCCCACCCATTTGGGTGGCTACCTGGTGAGCCAGAACACACTAGAAAAAAATCAAGGACCGATTCTGGCCATGGATGAATGCAGAAGTCAAAAACTTGTGCCAATGCTGCCCCTGATTTCAGCACACCACCCCACAACAACCTGTTCCTGTTCTGCTCATGCCTCTGCCCATCATCAGCATTCCCTTTGAGAGTGGGCATGGATCTGGTGGGTTTCCTTCCCAAGTCTGTCCAGGGGCATGAGCACATCATTGTGAACTATGCCACCCAATACCCTGAGGCAGTCCCATTGTGGAAGGCCACCTCAAAAAACATCACCCAGGAACTGGTTCTGCTGTTCTTCCGTGTGGGGTTCCCCAAAGATCTATTTACCAAGGTACACCATTTGTCTCTAAACTCATGACAAATATGTGTCAGCTGTTGCAGGTGAAGAAGCTCCACATGTCAGTGTACCACCCCAAGACTGATGGGCTGGTTGAGAGTTTCATCCAGACTCTGAAGAGGATACTGAGGCAAGTAGTGGATGAGGATGGCCGGAACTGGGTGCAGACTCTGGGCCAAGCATTTGAGGATGGTGGCCCCAGGAAACGGCTGCCTAAGTAGCACATCGTTGCTCACACAACCACTCCAGTGGTACTGAAAAGACAATGACACTTCAGCACCACTGTTTTGAGCAGCTGAAAGTAGCATGGCCACAGGGCTGGAGCGGCATCATCAGTGCCTCAGTGCACCCTCCTCAAGCAGCCAGGGGAGCATAGAAGTTAGTGGAGCTCATTCCTTGCATGTTGACTGACTCTCGCTTTCCATCTCCACCTAGGGCATCCCACCGATGATGCAGAAGACTACCGAGAGCCACTCACTTTTCACCAGCGGATGCAGTCACTTTCACGGCCTCAGGGAGATTGCCAAAAGACCCAGACGCAGCTAGACCTCACTGCTGGCCAGCTTGTCCCCTCCGGTGTTTGCACTGACTGCACTTTGCACTCTCCCTACCCTATATCTTCATTAAGTTGTGACGTATTCATTCCACTGAGACTTGGGTTGTGTGTCTTTGTTCTCCTGCTGCAGCAGCAAGTCAACAACCCCAATGTGATTATTAGCCAAGTCTTCCTCAATGTTGCTAAATTGTAGTTCTAATTGTGCTTGCTGAATTCTCTACAATTGGTTGTGCTGTCTGAGTGGAGGATATAGTCTCTCTCCTCTTGTCAATCACAGCGACACTTGCCAATTTTGGGCATCTGTGAGTTCAGGTATGCAGAAGAGGATACATGGTGGTTTCATCTGAGTGTGTTACACTGCCCTGTCATGCAGCATGAGCAACAATTTGAAAAAACTTGGCTCTGGTTTCACATGTCTTAGAGAAAGCACAAGTTACCTTCACCCTCCCATGTTCTTAACTGCCATGTTATAGGGGAAACATGACTAGTGGAAATTAAGAGGTGACCAAATTTGGGGAGAAAAATTGGGAAAGCCAAAAAAGACATTGGTAAGCTTACTGTCATGTCTGTTTTTGCATGTTAGTATCCAGTAGCTTTGTTTGTCTAGCCAAGTACTATATGATGAAAACTTAGCTAGCTAGTGAATTAACTCAAATCATTCCAACATTCACCTGGTAAACAATAATGACCAAATTCTAAACAATAAATATTTAAATAAACTTACACAGAAGATCATAAAGCTTCGTATAAAAATATCTGGTACTGTTTTAAAGAACAGAGATGAGAAGAGATAAGAAACAGAGAAGTCTGCTTGTTGGTAGAACAATATCTTTATCTCACCAAATGTGAAAATTCTATCCCAACTGCCTGAATGGCAAATAATTGCATGTCCACCTGGGAAACAGGAGCACAAACACTATACATAAGCATCTTGGTAATGGATTTAATGAAGTCCTGAGTCTCAGCTGGAATCTCATTCTGAAGACAGCCAATCCGAGTCTCAAACAGTATGCAAGATACTCCTGGATAATATATACATGAGTATGTGCATAATATATAAGTATTCACCCCCACAAAGTTACAACCTGGAACTCAAATGAACATAATTGGGATTTGTCATGAATCTACACAAAATAACCCATAATATTTAACTTGGGGGGAGGGGGGGTGTTAATATAGTTTGCAAAATTATTTATAAATAAAAAAATGTAAATTTGTGATTGCATAAGTATTCACTCCTCTTGCTCTGAAACCCCAAATTAGCTCTAGTGCAACCAGTCACCATCAGAAGTCACATAGTTAATTGAACAGTGCCACCTGAGCTCAATTAATTTGTCATTTGATAATGATATAAACACACTTGTTCCTGAAAGAACACAGAGCTTGATAGAGAACATGTCTAAACAAATAGTATCATGACAACGAAGGATCTATCAAAAGTCCAGGACAAAGTTCTGGAAAAGTATCAATCATGGTTAATGAATCCATTCATAAAAAACTGAAAGAATATGGCACAACCACTCTGCCAAGGACAGACCATCCACAAAAGTCAGTGTGGATCTCTTCTGGCAGGAGCTGGCAAGATTAACAGTTCAAATGGGAGAAGTTGTTCACAGGAAAACCATAGCCTGGACACTCCACAAAGCATTTTGAAGAGTGACCAAAAAAAAAAAAAGAAATGAAAACCCCCCCCAAAAAACCATGAAAGCAGTTGGAGCAAATATTTAGGAAAAATTTCTCTGGTCTGATGAGATCACAATAGAATTTTATGGCCAAGGCACAAAGCTCTAGATTTAGCAGAAACCCAACACTGCTCATCACCCTCGAAAGCATGGTGGTGATAAGGCCCTATTCACACTACAACTTGTGATGGGTTTGCGAATACTTGGCAATGAAAAATTGGTAGCATCGCCACCAATTGTGTGATGCACGGCAAATGTTCTTTGAGCTTCATGAGTTCGTTTTTGGTTTGTCTCCACCTCATGAGTAGCCAAAAACATTGCAAAAAATTTTAATTCATGCAATGAAATTTGGTGGTAATGTTTCCGTCGGCAAACTAAGCCAAAGCTCGAGGAACCTTTCCTGAGCCTCTTGAGATGTATTTGTCTCCAATCCATATCCCCGATGTTTATGGGAGCCTCTGTGACACAGTGGCGAGGCATAGCCTAACCTTTGCTGAAACTTGAAAAGTGCATTTACATTTGGGATCCTTCACTGAGGTTCATAATTGGTTAGGCGAAGGGTTCATGAATATTCTGCAAATGTTTGACAGACGACGCATTAGTGATCATCACTGACTGACTGATGCTGATGTCACACATTGATGGAATCTATCGAGCAAGGCATCAGCGATCATTCTCCTGCTAGACGTCAATGCGTACAAAACCCTCAAGCACGCCTCCTCGGAAAAATAGCAGGTCTGCTCAAAAGAACATTGTCAATGTCATGCCTTCACGTGCTTGAGCCTGGCTTAGTTTGAGCAGCCGCACTTGCTCACAGATAGGCACATGCATTTAAAGATGCTGTTTTCACAGAGACTTTGTGAAGTATTCTGTCAGGTATGCAGAGGTAGACGGATAAGTGCAGGAAGAGTGTTTATTAGCAGGTGTGATATTTTCAAACAGAAAATGTGAGGCAAGGTCAGAGTAACAAAACACAAATGAAACCAAAACAGAAAGTAGAGGCACAAAGCCGTGCATTTAACCAGAATACATGGCTAGAAATAAATGTGACAGTGATAATACTTTGCAAAGTCTGAAAAGTGTCCTTACGTGCACGTGCTGATTGCACTCAAATCAGCATCAGGGGTTTCTCATAACAACTGGGTCCCAAGAGCGTGCACAATGCGGTCTGTGAACAAACATGGCTGCCCAAGCTGCATCAGGCTTGAGCATGCGAAGAGGTAACAATCAAGTGTTCGCTTGCTGTGTGACCACAACTTTTAGCTCACCTGTACATCACCATGCATCACCACCAAAACGCTTCATTTTCATCGATAACCCATCGCAAAGCATTGCAAGCTGTAATGTGACCATAGTTTTAGTCATGTATCATATTATAAATATTCTTTTCATCCACAAGGACTTGGGAAATTAGTCAAGGTTGAAGGCATGTTGGATTAAGACTTGAACAGAGCTTCACCTTCCAACAGGACAGTCGCTTTCAGCATAGTGACAAAGCTACACTGGAGTGGTTTATAACCAAGAACCTGAATGTGTTAGTATGGCCTCAGTCTGATCCAATCTGCACAATCTGACAAAGCTTGAGCAATGTTACTAGGAAGAATGGGCAAGAACATAATGATCCAGATGTGCAAAACTGATTGACATATCCCAGCTGTAATTGTAAAGGGGGTATTGACCCAAGGGGTATGAAAACTTATGCAACCAACAAATGTCCTGGTTTTTTTTTTTTTCATTTCCCTTTGTCTAACAATAAAATACATTTTGCACCTTTGAATGTTAGACAATTTTGTAAATCAAATAGTAAAAATCCAAGTGGTGTCAATTTCAACTGAAGGTTGAAACACTACAAAATGTGAAAAGTGTGTGTGTAATAAATAAATAGTGAACAAGGTGAAGGTGAAGGCATGCTTTAAAAGAGCGCATATGTCTAGCGTAAGATATAGCTTCTCCATCAAGTCAACCCCTCCTCCACGTGGTGTTCACTGGTAACTCAACATGTTTTGAGGGGAAGTGGGGCTCTGGCGACAGGGCGAGTATGCTGTGCCCTGCAAAAAATAACAGCATCCTTGCCTGGCTTGTATGACATCGGTGATTTAATTGCTTTAAGGGTTTGGTTTTGCAAGGTGGAAAGTAGTGTTGAAGGGAGAGACTCGGAGACTCTGTAAGTTACAGGTTAATTGCTGATTAGGGTTCAACTGCTTCACTTGTGAGATGGTGTCTCTGTAAAAAAATACCCAGATCCTGGCTGTCCAGCTTGGCGTTAGTAAGGGCATACAGTCGTAAAAACTTGCTCCAGCACTTATTTATGATGCTGTACCAAAATGTTAGCGTGAACTGTCTAAAAAGGACTGTAGCTTCTCGTGAAATTTCTGTGCACATTAGGGTTGTTGTTTCATTTGGGCAACACCAGACCTTCATCAAGCTACCAAATGTCACAAAATTTTGACTTGGTACCATTAATGTTGGCACTCTTCGCGGTCATTCTAGTGAGGTTATTGAGACAATCAGCAGGAGGAAAATTGATGCCTGTTGTCTGCAAGAGGTGAGATGGAGACATGCTGATGTGAGGCTGGTTTCTGGCAAAGACACTCAGTACAAACTCTTTTGGGTTGGGAAGGATGATGGTAACTCTGCTATGGGTATACTGCTTGCTGAAAAATGGATTGACAAAGTTGTCCATGTCAGTCAAGCACATGATAGACTCCTACTTCTAAAGTTGCTTGTTGGCCAGTCCATGCTCACAATAATATCTGCCTGTGTTCCTCAGCAGGGTCTTGGTGAGGATACCAAGGACAATTTCTATTCAGATCTTGTCAATCACACCTAAAAAAATTTATGCAAAGGAGATTGTCATTCTGGGTGATGATCTAAATGGGCATGTTGGTAAATCAGTTGATCATTTTGAGAACCATCAATCATGGTGGTTTTGGTTATGGTGCACAGAAGGTGAATGGATTCTTGAATTGTCTTGCTCTGGGCATGCTGATCTACAATACTTTCTTCCAAAAAAGGGGATAGTGGGCTTGTTACATTCTTCTGGTGGATCTAATTCTCAAATTGATTTTGTTGTGGTCCGATCTCATGCTAGAAAAATTGTTCAGGACATGAAATCTATCTCTAATGAGTAAGTGTTTACTCAACACAAGTTAGTCATCTGTGACATCAATATTAAATCTGTAAAGCACCACAAGAAACCATATGCACAAATTAAAAACAGAAATTGAAGGATCCATCTGTGAAAGAGGAATTTGTGAAAGCCTTCAATGAGCAATCTGCAGAATGCAAAAGCGATGATGTAGAGGAAGGCTGAAATAAACTTGCAAAGTTCCTACTTGGCACAACTCAAAACGTCTGTGGTAAAATGAGAGCTAGAGTTCACTGCTCTGCTACCTGGTGGTGGGACGAAAGGGTAGATTGTGCTGTAAAAGAGAAAGGGAAGCTTGGGAAAGACTGGAAGGAAGGCAACTGCAGTAAACAACTCTATATTGATGCAAAACAAAGAGCTAGAAGGCTCTTCTGTGAAGCAAAACCAAAGCAGCTAAAGAGCAATTTGGCACATTATCCACCATTTCTTCTAAAAACAATGCATTCGGTGTTGCTAAACAACTGCAGAGGCAACACTGTGATGTCATCAGTGATGCTTGTGTTCAGAACAATGCTGGTGAACTGGTTTTCAGTGATGAAGATAAGTTTAAAGTGAATTTAATGTCCCTAAACCATACTTTTTTTCCTTGTACAAAGCAACAATCATTATGTTGATTGGCCATGTGTTTTCAAACCATAGCTGATCCAAAAGGCCATAAATTGAAGGAAAACCAATAAGATCAGCCAATTTTCACGGAATCTGCCGAGACCAAACCAGAAGATCCCGAAGGGGTGTGTGACTACACACGTATAACAAGGATCCAGGTATCAATTTTGTTCCCATGCACAGCAGTGGTTAGACCAGTCTCAATATGGAATCACATTTTGGAGAGAATTCTGATCGTGATTGGGATTCGTACATGTCGGATGAAGGAGCAGATGATTATCAAGGATGTTCCAGAGTAAATGGTTATCTTTTCGAGCCCCCAAGATGAGAAACAGAGGTCAGTTCACGACAGACCCACTCAGATAGCGCACCACCAACCAGAGAGAATTGGAAACACAAATTTGTGGATTTTTATTCTAAGCTGGCCACTGCAAAATGTAGAGAAAATATTTGCATGTACCTCAATAAATGCAGAAGTATAATCTTTAAAACATAAACTTATTCAGTGTAATTACTGAAAGACAATATGAAGTGGGCAATAACAAGGGAACCAATGAACTGTCCAAATGTCAGATCAAATGTCATTTATTAAAATCAATGGGTTTCTTTTTTGCTCCAGTAATTACCATGTGGTCGTTCTGGTGGTGATGAACACTGGATGAATCAGATTTATTATTCGTAGGCCTAGTCATGTGATGTGTAGATCTATGTGCAGAAAACACTGATAAACAGTGGGTCTCGACTCTAGTGTCCCGACTGTCCGTGCAGGTTCGTAACTGCATGGTGTGCAACTGTGCATGTTATGATGTACCGGTGTATATCAGGTACATCATAAACCTGTTTACTGACAATGTATTTACGAAACACAAAGGGTGGATTTTGATGCTACTTCAAGAAGCAAAATGTGATTTGAAATACCTGGGGAGAACACTGCTCTTTACTTACTTATTTCAGGGTTAATTATTTGTTGAAGTCAACATTCATAGGAAGTGTCTTATTCCTTCGATTGCTTGCGTTCTGACACAAGCGAGAGCGGGGGGGGATACACAAGTGAGCAGTAGCTCACAGGTGATCTTGTTTGTTATGCTTTTCATGTTTGTATCATGTTAACTAATGTCTGCTTTGGGTGAGTAATGTTCTCTGTTAATAAATAAACCAATACAAAATCATGAACACCGACCAGCAATATCGCACAAACATGAGAGCTGTTGTCTTGAACGTCAACAGTGCTGTGATTCAGCTGCAACACATCTGTTATTTATAAAACGTGTAAAGTGGTCATGTTGAACCACTTTTTTGAAATTAAAAAAAAATATATTCTTCCAGGAATGGTTCTGTAATTTCTATTTATTGTGTCGGCAAGAGAGACCGCAGAGTCTGTATGATACAAATAACAGGAGAAGACTACGTGGCAGTTCTGACAAGGCAGGCTTTATAAGGTTGAAAACGGGTCTGTGAATTAAAAATAAAAGCTTGTTTACTGAGGAAATATCTGTATCCTTCTAAATAGACTTTTTTTTAGATCTTTTTTTTAAATATTTACATTTGTATATGTAAATACTTAATTTATCTAGAAGTTTTCTCTATTTTCTATTCTCTGTTTATCCTGTAATGATACTGCTGGAATTTTAATTTCCC
>JANZLB010000005.1:8241624-8253675 GCA_026167865.1 Notarius quadriscutis | reverse complement strand
GTTTAGAATTAAAATAGGAGAGGGAGGGGGTATGAGCCCTGGCTGGCAGCCCGCTGGCTTTCAGCTGGAAACTGCACGGAAATGGCACGGCAGTCGCATGGCATGCGGCTGGAACAGGAAAAATTCAGTGGCTCCCTCTGTATGGAACTTCAGGCATCTGCTTTCCCTTCTGAGAGCTCTTGCATAGCAAATGTTATCACACTTTTAATGGGAAAGGCATAGAAATAGGGGACAGCATTTTCAGATGCCAGGGCTCCCTGCTGTTCAAGTTTCAATGAGTTTTTGGAAGAAATGCAGGTTTTTGACTGATTTTCTAGGGAAGTGGCTAGATATCTAATGGGGCTGAAGCAAGGAGGTCAGCCTATCCGCAACTATGCCACTGAGATCTGGACTCTGGCCATGGCAGTAGATTGGAATGCCAGTGCCTTATATGACACCTTCTTTCATGGACTTAATCATGCCATTTTAGATGAGATTGTGCCTTATGACCCTCCTGAAAGTTTGGATTGCCTGGTGGATCTGGCCGATTGGGTGGACACTTGCTTACAGCTGCGGAGTCAAAGAAAAAGCCATAGGTTCAAGCCTTGGACCATCACCCCTCTGTTGGATGGTGTCATTTCTGCCGAATTGGAGCCCATGCAATTAGGCAGGACCTGTGGACAGTCTGGACATTTAATCTCCCACTGAATATTAAAAGGGTCTGCCCAGCAGTAGCTGCAGGGATACTGGTGGATGGTTCAACACACTCCTCCCCTGCCGAGAGATCAGCGTTTCCCATCAAAGTAATCTTTCAGAATAAGTTTCGCACTGTCAAAGCCCTCATTGACTCTGGAGCAGACCAGAGCTTTATCAAGACTTCCTTGGCAGAGGAGTTGGGCATCTCCTTGCAGGAATTAGATTGTCCACTGGTGACCAGAGCTCTGAACGGGGCTGAACTCGGCCCCATCTCCCACATCACTGACCCGGTAACTCTGAAGGTTTCAGGGAACCTTGTTGAATTAATTTCTTTCTCTGCCATGATGATTCTCATGAGCCTATTGTGCTTGACTTCCCACGTTTACACCTACGCAACCCCCACATTAACTGGAATGATGGAAGCATCCTCTCCTGGAGTACTCGGTGCCTGGCTACCTGTATGTCATCAGCTCAGACTCCTCTGGCCCCTCCCATGACCAGGCCTGACAAGATCATGGATCTTTCTAATGTTCCTCCCAAACATCTGGACCTTCATGTAGTGTTCAATAAGACTCATGTCATCTCTTTCCTATCCATCAGCCTGACAATTGCACTATACAACTGTTACCTGGGACTGTGCCTCCCAAGGGATGTATCTATTCTCTCTCGCCTCTGGAGAGGGAGGGTATGGACAAATACATCTCCGAGTCTTCAGCAGCTGGCATCATCTGTCTGTCATTGTTCCCAGCAGGAGCAGGGTTCTTTTTTTGTGGAAAAGAAAGATAAGTCTCTCAGGCCCTGCATTGACTATTGGGGATTAAATGAAATCACAGTCAAGAAACAGTACCCCTTACCACTTATGTCCAGATTTCAAATTGCTACAGGGGGCTCAGTTTTTCTCCAAATTGGACCTCAATAAGTCCTACCACCTGGTGTGAAATAAGATAAGGGGATGAGTAGAAGACCACATTTAATACCCCAACAGATCACTATAAATATTTAGTTCTTCCATTCTGGCTTACTAATGCTCCTTCTGTCTTCCAAGATCTCATCAGAGATGTCCTACGAGATTTCATTAACCAGTTCATCTTCGTATATCTCAACAATACTGATCTTGTCTCCCACACTCAAGACTCACTGATTCCACATCAGATAGGCCCTGCGATGGCTCCTGGAGAATCAACTTTTTGCCAAGGCAGAGAAGTGTGAATTCCATAAGTGCACCGTTTCTTTTCTGGGCTTTGTGATATCCCCTGGGGTGATTCAAATGGATCCAGACAAGGTCAAGACAATCTCTGAGTGGCCCGTTTCCTCTTTCAATAAGGAATTACAGCACTTCCTGAAGTTCAGTAACTTCTTTTAGAGGTTTATCAGGAACTATTGTTCCATTGATGCTCCTCTGACTTAGCTCATGCCCTCGAACCACCCCTTTTCTTGGACTAATGGTCTTGAGAATGCCTTTATTTCACTAAAAAGTAGGTTCACCATGGTGTCCATTCTTATCATTCCTGACCCAGTCACTCAGTTTGTACTCAATGTTGGATGCCTTGGACACTGACATTGGGGCTGTCCTGCCTCAGAGATCTGCCAAGGATGATAAGGTGCATTCTTTTCTCATCGCTTGACTCCTGCTGAGCGCAACTATTGCATAGGAGATTCAGAACTGCTAGCAGTCAAGCTGGCTCTGGAGGAGCAGAGGCATTGGGTGGAGTACATTGAGACTCCATTTATCATATAGACAGATCATAAGAACCTTGAGTATGTTAAGTCTGCTAAATGGCTTAACTCACACCAAGGCAGATGGTTGTTGTTGTTTTCACACTTTAATTTTGTACTCTTTTAGACCAGGATCCAAGAATACCAAGCCTAACGCTCTCTCCAGGCAGTTTTCTCCAGACTCCCAGTAAGGCACCATTGAACCTATTCTCCCTGCTCACTATCTAGTGGCCACTGCCTGGCTCGACATAGAAACTGCTGTCCAGAATGCTCTGTCCAGTGATCCAGGAAGAGGTAATGGTCTACCCAAAAGTCTTTATGTGCCTCTTTGTGTGCATTCTCAGATGCTTCAGTGGGGACACAGCTCCCTTCTCACCTGTCACCCAGGGTGACTCTGACTCTTGCCGTCCTCAGACAATGTTTCCGGTGGCCTACTATGCGAGGGGATGTCAGGACCTTTGTGGCAGCATGTGACATTTATTCTAGAAAAAAGATTAACAACCAACCTATGGCTGGACTGCTAAGACCCTTACCAGTGCCTCACCATTCCTGGTCCCACATTGCTGTGGATTTTGTCACCAGTTTCCCCAGCTCCAAGGATGACACCTGCAACTTGACCATTGTCAATTGTTTCTCCAAAGCTAAAGAGATGGCGGAACTGCTAATAAACCATGTGTTCAGGGCTCATGATTTGCATGTGGACATTGTGTCTGATAGAGGCCCTCAGTTCTTAGTACACTTCTGGAGGGAAATCTACAAACTTATTGCGGCCACTCCCAGCCTTTCTTCTGGTTACCACCCACAGACCAATGATCAGGCTGAGCACACTAATCAGAAATTAGAAGTCACCCTACAGTGCCTGACTTCTAGTGACATTTCCTCCTGGAGCCAGGCTCTCTCTTGGGTTGAATATGCCCATAATAGCCTTCCCTCATTGTCCACTGGGTTGACCTTGGTTAGCAGCCACCTCTTTTTCCTGAGCAAGAGGAGGAGGTGTCTCTCCCTTTGGCCTAAGCCTTTAATCCAACACTGTCAGAGTGTGGGTGTGCACCAGACATCACCTGCTATCCTCCAGCTATTTGTATAAGAGGAAGGCAGACCACCACCACAAACCAGCTCCTGTTTATCATCCTGGACAGAGGGTCATGTTATCCACAACCAATCTCCCCCTTCAAGTTTTCTTCCGTAAGCTGGCTCCCAGGCTTGTTGGTCCCTTTCCTATTTCGATAGTCATTAACCCCACAGCTGTCAAACTGTTGTTACCGAAGTGTGTCATGTCCACCCCTCCTTTCATCTCTTTCAACTAAGACCCCTGGTCTCCAGTCCTCCCTCCTCCTTCCAAGGCCAGGATCATCGATGGAGGCGAGGCCTACACTGTCAAGAAGCTGCTGAAGGTCTTTTGACAAGGTTGGGGGTTGCAGTACCAAGTCTACTGGAAGGGTTATGGCCTTAAGAGAGGCGTTGAGTGCCAGTGCACTTCATCTTTGACGCTTCACTCATTAGGGACTTCCACTGTAAGACTACAGAAGCTCTATCTGGGATGCCCGGAGGCATCCATAAGGGGGGCTACTGTCATGATCCAACCCGGAACTTCCAAGTTCTGATAAAGTCTGTGTTCCATATAGTCCACTCTGGGTTTTTCTCACCCATGCTGCACTAGCACACCTACAATACATTTACCATTTTTACCAAGTTACCTTATATAAACATGGTGTGGGTAACAACTCAGTGGGGAAATATAGTCACCATCACATGAAGTCTAGCTCCTGTTTTGGTCTGTTTAACTTCTGGTTTTTTTTTGTTTGTTTGTTTTTTACTCTGGACTTTTTTTGGATTATGAGTTTTTGCCTACCGTTTCACGGATTATACTTTGGATTATATTGACTTTGACTCTGTTTTTGGATTAAGAGCATTGCCTGTTGTTCTTGGATTTTGACTCTGGATATTGACTATGTTTGCTGAGAGTGATCCCAGTCTTGCTGTCCCTCGCTGAGTCTTCATGATCAAGACTCACCTAGAGATATTTCTCACTCTCCATGATTACCGTAGCTGTTTATTGAGTCCTAGTCTGCACCTGTGACCTTTGGGCTGTGACAATTATCAAATTATAGAATTAACAAATATGCAAGTTTTGGCTTAATTTTTTCACACCAAAATGAGAATGGAATGAGCAAATGATAATGATTTACTTTAAATAAAAGGTTTTAAATTAATAATTGAATTTCAGTCCACAATTTGGCACAAATATCCCCAAAACATGCATTTAACTCACACTATTAAGGGAGTTTATTTATATTTAACATTAAATATAATAAATATATAAATATAATCAATTTTTATTAAAATATGTCCAAAACAGTTGTGGTTTAAATACATCAGTAGAACATATTGAACAATGTACACTTTACTCCTGCATGATGTACAAATTAAAACACTTTGTGTTTTTGTTTTTTTAAATAACATAAATATACAGTATGGCACATGTATAAAATATTATTTCAACAAAGAATACTTAACCACAACAAAACAACAAATAAACATTTATTGTTCCTTCATTCAAATTTATTTTGCTGTTTCAAACAATCAAGCTTTTTTTCCCCCTCAGTGGATCAGTCACAGTCAACAGATCAGTTTAAGAAAATGTATTCATGTTTGTTAACGGATGGAAAAACGTAATTTTTTAATAAAGCGTTCTTTTTAGTGAACAAAGTCCACCAAGAAACACGCAGCATGTAATTTTAGCATTCTTGGAACTGCTTCTTTCACAAAAATGTTGCTTGAGGGAGAGAATTAAGCAGAAGCACATGACGCTTCAACTCGTGATTTTCTCTGAGTGACTAAATGAATGAACAGATGGAGGGATGGATGTATTTCTTCTCATCTTTCTTTTTGTACAAATCAAAAGAAATCAGTAGAAAAGTAACTAGAACTAGATTTCAAGTCTGAGCATTTTGTTCTGCTTTGTTTTATTTTCCAGATCAACATTCTAGCCAAAAATGATGTTTTCTGTGGCTTGAGACTTGCAATCACATATTTCTACAAGCCAAAAGCATGGCTTCTCCTCGCCTTGAGACCTTCTGCTGTCCAAATCGTGATGCTGCAACGGATTTTATCGTCAACTTCCAGCCTGTTTTTTTCACCTCTATGTGCGCAGGAAGTGCCGGAGTGAGCATCATCTTCTCTTTCCTGCAGATTCTTCCCAAAAGGAGAGGGTACAGGCGATCTGGGATGTACCCGCTCCCAAAGCCAGCCTCTTCATCCAGGATTCTCTTCATCATAAGCGTGTGTGATATTCTAGGATGTGTGGGTAAGGAAGAGCTTGTTCATCTCACACAGCTATGTTTTTTTTTTTGCTTGCAAAACAGTGCCATTCTTGAAGAGACATCATCAATAGACAAGGAGCTAAACAAATAGTGGTAAATAATGTATTCTTCAATAATAGTTCACTTTTACAACCATTTAACAGCCAAAAATATTGCTCATTGGGACATCACTACATGAGACCAGTGTACTATGATGATGTTGTCGTCGCAGGGGTACAAACTTCAGTTTGGCCTCAGGGTCTCTGGACCTGCTGCATCAGGACATGCTAGCCCACACATGACCATGCATTTCCACTTCTCACACTGATTCTACCCACACTCGACAGACTTCAGCAATCAGGCTATTACGTCCCCGAGGATTAAGTCCAGGGAATGGGGGAGGTAACAAAGTACATGAACCAAAAGAAGAAAAAAAACCAAAATAGAGGGGAAACGGAAATACGTGAGTGAGTAAGTTTATTTATAAAACAAAAAATAAAAAAATAAAGGGGCACAATAAAACGGAAAGCAAAACCCAAAACCACTCCCTATGAAGTCAAGGTTGCGCACCTACGCACACCGCGACACCACTATTACACACATACAGCGTAGTTGCTGTTATCTGAAATCAGATTTCAGTTATCCATATAGCATACTGCTGTAATCCGACAACACCAAAGAACACACAGAGTAATCTCTGTAATACAGGGTTAAATTGCTCATGCACACACAGCATCCACAATTGGCCTGACAACCAGCTGTGTACTCCTTGGGTGTGGCCAATGGCCCCGTCCATAGGTTTCCCCAGGTCTTCGTTGACCGAGCTCTGCTTGGATAGTATACAGATGTGAGGAGGCCAGTGGTGAGTGTTTAAAATGTCCAACAATTTTTCTCCCCGTTTTCACCGTGTCAATGATGCTGCATTGAGACAGCAGACACTCGTTCACTGTCACCTGCAGCGTGTGTGCCATGCAGGGCAAGCTTGGCAAGTCAGCGTCTTTCATTGCTTTAATCATGTTCCTCGCATTGTCCCGCAACACCACATGAACCCTTGTCTTGTCAATTCCCCAATGTTATAGCATTCTCTCGAATGCAAAGACCAGATTCGTGGCAGTATGGGACCCGGTCATCTCTTGACATTATAGCATGACATGGTGGAGTTGAAAATCATCATCCACCCACTGTGCAGTTAGGCTCAGCATCGACATCAGGCTTACATTAGACGTCCAAATGTCTGTGGTAAAACTAAAACGAGTTTTGGGATTTGCATGCAAGATTCTGCGAATGAACCATGAGACGTTCTCAAACATCTCCTTAAGCGCAACATCCGAGAAATACCGTCTGCTTGGTATTTCATATCTTGGGCTCAGGTGGTTAATAAGACTTCTGAAACCGATATTTTCAACCACGGAAAATGGCTGATCATCCAGAGCAATGAACTCCATAATTTTCCTTGTTATAGCTTTACTCTTTTCACTGCTGAAAAAATTTACCAGAGGTTGCTGACTAGTGGATGGATCATCACCTGGTCCAGTGCTCATATCAGCTTGACGTTTAGTCTGGCGGCCTTTGTTAGCATCTTCAAACTTTGTGAAATCAGCTAGGTGATGCTGTTTTAAATGCCGGATCAAATTGGTCATACCAAAAGTTTTGGCGTGGTTCCTCCATGCCTTACTTGGCATTTGCAGATGTTACAAATTGCAAATTTGTTGTCTTCTTCAGACACGTTAAAGAACTTCCATATAGCCGACATCTTGGTTACCGTTAACTCGAGTGAGTTCTAGGCTGTGTGCGTTTGGTATTGTGCGTGGCGTGGTCATGTGATACACAAGTTTTGATCGGCATAAAATCAGCATATTTTAATTTTGACTGGCCAGTCGCCGGTCATGGCCAATCATGTGAAAATCGGCCGATTCCAATCGGCAGCCAGTCAATCGGTGCATCTCTAATACAAATACAAATAACATAACGACAATGTGTACACCATTCCATTTTTTTTTTCAATTGGACCCTCTTACAGGTCCAATTGAAAAAAATTATTTTTTTTTCAATTGTCCAATTCAGGTCCAATTATTTTTATGCAGAGGATAAATTTCACTGTGCTTGAAGTGTGCATGTGACGAATAAAGGTTCTTAATTTAATTTCTTAATTTACTCATGGGACAGTGCGTCAGCCACAACATTGCCTGTTCTTTTTTATGCCTGATCTCAATGTTGTAGCCTTGTGCCAGCAAAGCCTAACGCATCAACTGCTGGTTATGATCAGTATGTACAATTACTGGAGAAGAACTGGAGCCAACATACCCTTTGAAGTGTTGAAGGACGAGTAGCATGGCTAAGGTTTCTTTTTCAATAGTGGAGTAGTTCAGCTGATGACGTTTGAACTTGACCAAGAAGTAGCATACAGGATGGCATACAAGTGAAGGAGGGCATTTAGCTGCTCTCACTGCCCAATGTGTGTTTATCAAAGAGATATTCAGCCATGCCATTCTGAGCCACTCCCATACGGCACAATCAGCAAGCTCCTTAATGGACTTCACCTGTTCATCCAGGTAGTGAGTCTCAATGAAGTCACATGTATGAGGGTCATTGCACTCAAAGTGGAATTAACCACAAACTCCTCCAAATTAAATGTTGCTCTACTCACCAAAAACAAGTAAATTAACCATACACGTGGACCAAACCTAACAAAACTAACAACGTAGCTTCTAACAACACCTTATTGATATAGAGGCTTTTACTGTCACCTAGGCAAACACAGTAATATTGATATCAGAGTTCATAGACATAATAGGCAACTACCAAACTCAGCTTTACAGAAGCAAAAACTCCCACCAGATCCTACCTAACCCACACTATACCTACCTATCTTCTGAAGCGTGCTGGCTTGAGGCGAATTGAAAGGCTTAACATCAGCGGCTGAAGCCCTGAAACGCCTACCCCCACTGGAGAACTTTATCCCCTCCCAGGATTTACCCCAAAAATAAGAAAGGCAAAATAATAAACGAGTGCCCAATGGAGAGGCTGGTACAGCCCAGCTGGACACTCGCCTACCTAATCCGAGGGAGCTGCTTAAATGCCTAACACAGGCTAGTCAATGCGATAGAATAATAAAATAACAAAAAACACTAATTTAAAAACTCTGCTTACCAATCACTTTCAGTATCCCGGATGAGCCCCAAAATATGTTACGTCCCCAAGGATTAAGTCCAGGGAACAGGGGAGGTAACAAAGTACGTACGTCAACCGAGAGAAGAAAAAAAAAACAAAATAGAGGGGAAACAGAAATACATGAGTGAGTGAGTTTATTTATAAAACAAAAAAATAAAGGGACACAACAAAACGGAAAGCAAAACCCAAAACCACTCCCTATGAAGTCAAGGTTGCGCACCTAGGCGCACCGCAACACCACTATTAACACACACACAGTGTAATCGCTGTTATCTGAAATCAGATTTCAGTTATCCACACAGTATACTGCTGTAATCCGACAACACCAAAAAACACACAGAGTAATCTCTGTAATACAGGGTTAAATTGCTCATGCACACACAGCATCCACAATCAGCCTGACGACCAGCTGTGTGCTTCTTGGGTGTGGCCAGCGGCCCCATCCGTAGGTTTGCCCAGGTCTTTTAAATCAGCCACTTCCGGTGAACAATTAAGCGCCGGCGCAACTAACCACTCACAGCAACGGTGGAGGGTGGTACCTGGAGAGAAACATAAAAAAACCACACCCCCAACACCACAGCCATAACACAGGCCAAGAGTCCTGGCCTATAGAGTAGCTTGCAAGACCTTGCCAAAGTTTTGGCCAGGCTACTGGTGCCTATGATTTTTCACTTCACATATTCCTGATGTTATCTGTTTCACACAAAAGATTCAATCCATAAAATCAAATCAAATGTATTTTTTTTTTTACTTTTTTCAAATGATTTGATTTGAAATAATGAGAAAGTAATGATTTGTAAAAGATATGATAATCTTTACATTTAGAAAGCTACTGTTGTTTCAGATGCCATTTGTATATTTTAACTAGTTTAGCATTTATATTTTGAACTGTTTTATTGTTTAGCATTCCCAGACAGTTTCTGTTTTTTTAAGCTTTGTATCATTGTTTGCGCACAGGAATAATCTTAAGATCATCAGTTTGGCTCAGCGTTCCCAGCATCATCAGGGAAATTTCAGTCACTAACAGCACTAACGTGTGGCCTGAGGTTTTCTGCGTGGGCAGCGCTGTATGTTACACATTCACAGTTCCACAACATTAAATGTAACTCTAAACAGATAAAAATGATGCATTGTTTGTAACAAATACAAATGAAACGCCATTGGCAAATTGCTATCCTAGAATGCTAGTATTTCTAGCAGATTAATGCTGATGAATCTGTACTCACACATTATTATTATTATTATTATTATTATTATTATTATTATTATTATTATTATTATTATTATTATTATTATTCCTGTATTACAAGCTCTGGTGGGCAGAATGGTCATTTCCTGTGTCAAATTACCATTCTGCCCACCAGAATTAATTAATTAATTAGGCTTTATGTGTCTCAGATGTGGATCCAGCTCTTCTTCAGTGCCTCCTTCTGGTGGATGTTCTGCTATGCGGTGGATGCATTTCTGGTGGTCAAACGATCAGCTGGAATCAGGTTTTTGTTCATAACAAATTCTTATCAAAATTTTTATTATGGATATTATAGCCTGATCCAATCTACTTATTTTATACTGTATTATTATTGCAGAATCTCTTTTTTTTGTTTTCCCCCCTCCTCTGTTATTCTCTCTCTCACATTTTGTTCTCTAGCACCATTGTTCTGTATCATATGATCACATGGGGTTTGGCGGTGCTGTTGTGTGTTGAAGGTGTAGCAATGCTTTATTACCCCTCCCTTTCAAGGTACACACATGGGTTCCCACTGAGATGACGAGATGATGTACTGTCACTTTTAAAAATATTAAGAGTTACAGTATATTGGCATTTGATATTGGTTGGTGTTTATTCATTATATATGCCATGTTTTATTCTTCAGTTGTGAAAATGGCCTTCAGCACGCCGTCCCTCACTACATCACCACTTATACTCCAATGCTGTTGGTGCTTTTAGTCAATCCAATCCTCTTCTCACTCACTGTCACAGCTGGTAGGTTTTCTTTTTTTTACTCATAATCCTTTGAAAGTTTGAACATCTGCCCTTCATTGTGAGATAATGACAAATGTAGCATTCCAGTATAGTATGATGATCTTTTTAAGAATCAGAGCAGTGAGTGAGAATATGAATCAGTGAATCACTCAGTCATAGCTGAGATTCACTCCTCTCTTGTTCAGTGGGTCAGTGTTTTGAATCAGTGGATCATTTGGTCAGGGCTTTGATTCACTCCTCTCTCAACGGGTCAAAGTTTGACTCAGTGAATCATTTGGTCATAGCTGAGGTTCACTTCTCTCTCAGCAGGTACTCGAAAATGAACCTCATTTACCAAAACATGTATTTTGTCATCTACTGTATTTACTTTCAAATATGATCAGTGTTTCATAGCAGGTACCATATGTCTTCCATAGTGTATATGTTTTCACTGACTACTGTACATGTTATATTTCTTCACAGTTACATCACTACTGAAAGGTCGTCAAGGAATTTACACAGAAAACGAGAGACGTTTAGGAGCAGAAATCAAAATACGCTTCTTCAAAATTCTCCTGGTCTTTGTTATCTGGTGAGACATTTCCCTTCACATCTGTTCAGGAATTGCTAAATGGAACAGGTTTGTGTTTATCAAATGAATTACAACTTTTTAGCAGAGAAAATAAGGTGAGCTGGTACTTCATAGTAATTTAGCTTCAAAAAAAAGTAATACTCTGACACAACAGTCACATTCATTTGATGAGATTTACAAAACACCAATATAATGACTGTAACAAATGCAAAACCTCCAACCCCCTTGGGGACAAAAATCAACCTGTCAATGACAGCATGGACCAACGGCAGGAAAATCAGGAAGAGTTAGGACAGTCTGGAAAATGCAAATATAAAAGAAAGCAGTGATTTCTAAATGCACTTTGACTTGTATTTCGTTGCAGACAGAATGAACCCAAGCTATTTCATGTTTTGTTGGTGAACTTCATTTAATTTGTTAATATACATCCATTCCTGCGTTTCAGATCTGCAACATATTCCAAAAAAAGTTGGGACAGGGGCAATTTAGGGCTAGTAATGAGATAAAGCAATTAAATAATGATGTGATTTGAAACAGATGATGTCAACAGGTGATTGTCAAGTCAAGTCAAGTTTATTTGTATAGCGCTTTTAACAAAAGACATTGTCGCAAAGCAGCTTTACAGAATTTGA
>JANZLB010000005.1:8211162-8225243 GCA_026167865.1 Notarius quadriscutis | reverse complement strand
GGAGGAGGCCCCGGGGAAGACCCAGGACACGCTGGAGGGACTATGTCTCTCGGCTGGCCTGGGAATGCCTCGGTGTTCTTCTTGAGGAGCTGGCCGAGGTGTCTGGGGAGAGGGAAGTTTGGGCTTCCATGCTTAGACTGCTGCCTCCGCAACCCAGCTCCGGATAAGCAGAAGAAGATGAGATGAGATGAGATGAGATGAGATGAGATGAGATATATGCATGTTTCAGAGCAATATGCTGCCATCCAGACATGGATATGCTGCCATGTTGAGCAACTGAAATTGTATATCAGGCAAGAATGGGACAAAATTTCTCTTTCAAAACTACAGTCACTGGTCTCCTCAGTTCCCAAACATTTACAGAGTGTTGTTAAAAATAGAGATCATGCAACACAGTGGTAAACATGCCCCTGTCCCAACATTTTTTAAACATGTTGCTGACATCAAATTCACAATGAGCATATATTTTTCAACAAAGAATAATTTTTTTTCAGTTTTAACATTTGATATGTTGTCTTTGTACTATTTTCAATGAAATATAGGGTTTCCATGATCTTCAAATTATCACATTCTGTTTTTATTTGCAGTTTATACAGCATCCCAACCTTTTTGGAATTGGGGTTATACATATAAAAGATGTGAAAACAAAACATGGGTTCCTTCAGTGCATTTCTAGTTGCTATTATCATTGATATTGCTCTAAATTACTATAAATGTCTGTCTATGTTCAGTGCACTGTTTCTCAAAGCAAAACATTTCCACTGGATCAATCCTCTTCCAAAAAACCCCCACAAATTTGGTGATTATATTAACTTTCCTAACTGTGAGGTACTGCTAGAGGATGCTTAAGGAGTACATACTAAAAAGTGTTTGGAGTGCACTGATAATACTGGTCACAAACCTCTGTTATTTTGAATGGAACTGTCTATATTAAGTAAATAATAATTGGTTTCATTTAGGAATGCATCAATATCTTTTTTTTTTTTCCAGCCAAGAAAGACCGTGTACAAACCCAATTTCCAGAAAAGCTGGGATATTTTCCAAAATGCAATAAAAACAAAAATCCGTTATTTCTTAATTCATGTGAACATTTATTTAACTGACAAAAGTACAAAGAAAAGATTTTCAATAGTTTTACTGACCAACTTAATTGGATTTTGTAAATATAAATGAAATTAAAATTTGATGTCTGCAACACACTCAAAAAAGTTGGGACAGAGACAAAATAAGATTGAAAAGTTCATAGGATATTCAAGTAACACCATTTAGGAAGATTCCACAATAAGCAGGTTAATTGGTAACATGATTAGGTATAAAAGGAGCAGCACCAAAGGCTCAGTCTTTGCCAAAAAGGATGGGTCCTAGCTCGGGCTGCATGGTGGTGTAGTGGTTAGCACCATTGCCTTAGAGCAAGAAGGTTCTGGGTTTAAGCCCAGTGGCCGGCGAGGGCCTTTCTGTGTGGAGTTTGCATGTTCTCCCCATGTCTGCGTTGGTTTCCTCTGGGTGCTCCAGTTTCCCCCACAGTTCAAAGACAGGCAGTTAGGTTAACTGGCTACTCTATATTGTCCATAGGTGTGAATGTGTGTGTGAATGGTTGTTTCCCAAGGCCATAAATGGAATAGTTCCAGCAGGAAGGGCATCCGGTGTAAAACTATGCTCCAATTAATATGACATGTGGATCAACAGGGTCCACATGGGCCCTGACCTGGCAACAGTGCTGGAAAAGGGAGAAGATGACGATGGGTCATGGCTTACTCCTGTGTGCCAAAATTTGTGAGAGAATTGTTTGTCATTTCAAAAAGAGCATTTCTCAATGCAAGATTGCAGAGATTTTAGGTTTTTCAAAATCTACAGTACATAATATCGTGAAAAGATTCAGGGAATTCAGAGACATCTCAGTGCATAAAGGGCAAGGTCAGAAACCACTGTTGAATGTGTGTGACCTTCAAGCCCTCAGGTGGGCACTGCCTGAGAAACCATCATGCTAATGTAACAAATACAGCTACATGGGAGGAGGAAGCCATTCATCAATTCTGTGCAGAAATCCCACCAATTTCTCTGGGCCTGAACTCATCTCAGATGGACTGAAAGACAGTGGAAATGTGTGCTGTGGTCAGATGAGTCCATATTTCAGCTTGTTTTTGGGAAAACCAGACACTGAGTTCTCCATGCCAAAGGTGAACACAACCATCCAGTTTGTTATCAGAGAAAGGTGTAAAAGCCAGCAGCTGTCATTGTATGGGGGCATCAGTGTCCACAGCATGGGTGAGTTGCATGTGTGTGAAGGTGCCATTAACGCAGAGGTGTATATTTTAGAGAGACGTATGTTGTCATCAAGGCAATGTCTCTTCCTGGGAAGTCCATGCTTATTTGAGCAGGACGATGCCAGGCCTCATGCTGCATGGGCTGTAACAGCATGGATTTGTAGACATAGAGTGCGTGTGCTTGACTGGCCTGCTGCCAGTCCAGATCTGTCTCCTTTTGAGAAGGTATGGCACATCATGAAGAGGAGAATCAGACAACGGCGACCACAGACTGTTGAGTAGCTGGAGTCTTGTATCAAGCAAAAATGGACAAAAATTCAAATCGCAAAACTGCAACAGTTAGTATCCTCAGATCTCAAACAATTAAAAAGTGTTATTAAAAAGAAAGGTGATGTAACACAATGGTAAAAATGCCTCTGTCCCAACTTATTTATTAATCAAACAGGGGTGTCATGGAATATGTTATTTAGCTCTTTTTAAAGTGCACTTTAGCAACTAGGCTTGTTCTTTATAACTTTAGCTTGCTACATTACTTACTTTAGATTACACAGGGTTGCAGCTGACAAGAGCAGATTTTGTTTCACTTTGGAAAAACGCTTCTATATAGCTTGTTAGTAAAGCAGATTTTCTTCCATAGCATCTGACCTCCTCAGTAACTGATAGCTGCTGATAGTTGATCATGATATGCAGGGTAAGATACTCATACGTTATTTTCACTCACCTATTTTCACACATTGTCTGTAGCCAACATTTGCTGCAGTGTTGGTTGCTCCTGTGTGCTGCTAGCAATTAAATCTCTTTGTGCTAAGTTTTATGTTTACAATGCTTTAACAGGTTATTTGTATTGTCAGAAAATACTGTATTATGTCTGGATATTTTAGCAGATCAGATCAGAGCGATCTGTTTTGTTTTGATTGTCATCGTTAATTGAGGAATACGTCCAGAACGCTGTCATTACCACATTTACATCATAGTGTGATGTGGTATCGGATGTTGGCATCGGAGCAAAATCTTTTTGTTTGTTTTTTGCTTTTTGTTTTTAACGAGTAAATGAGCATGGTATCAGATTGACACATGAATAGTATAGTATCGGTATCGATGCATCCCTAGTTACAACATGACCCATTTGCGCTGACCATAAATCAATACTGAAGTGCTCAGAATCACCAGCATTCACCATTAAACCAAAGTGAACATCACTCCATGAAGCTTAGCAGGCATAAAATTATCATCTCTTCATTTCAAAGAAAGGTTTATCGAAGGACAATATCATCTAACTGTAAAACTTTGAATATTATATATAGTACATTGCAACTCTCAGCAATAGTGGCATTTTGATTAAAGAGTATTCACAAAATGAAATGCAAACGACTGACTTATTTGATATAAATAGCAACAAAATATTGTAGAGTCCCACTCTGAAAATAGGACAGAAGTTGAGAAAGCATTCTGGGGGACAGTTTGCAGTGTCATCTCAAGAGCATTTACCTGAACAGCTGTGCAAGTCTGAACTAATCCATGAGTTTCTTTAAATGGCATGCAATTGCTGACTCTGATTTTTTTTTAAAGTTGATGTTCATTTATAAACCAAAGGGGCTGTAAAGAGAGGAAAAAAATACATATTGCACTTATATAATTGAACAGATGCATAACTAAGAACAAAGTTTCTGGGTGAACAGATTAATTAGAGATCTTGCAAATGGCAATACCACAGGAAGCCACAGGCAGAGAGTCATTTGTATATTACAAATCAAGCAATGGTTGCATTAGCATCATCTGCTTCCTATAACTAATAAAGCAATGCGATAGTGATCTCTGAACTTCATGATGGTGTAGCTTAATTGCAATTTTTAAAAAAACTAAACTATCATCCCTGTCATTGCTATGTTGATAAGATGCTCTCTACTGTACAAATGGATTTATTGAACTTAATTGGATCCTGGAGAGTTACCTATGGAAAAGCAAAACAAACACATTCTGCTTTAATGATCAAATATCTATTTTGTGATTTTGAAACAAAAGCACTTCTAAAGTCGATATATTTACGTCAATTTGTATTGCATTATATGATTCAATTTACATGGGGACAAAAAAAAAACAATGTACATGTACATTTGATATTTTTGTCTTTCATTGGACACCTCAACAAAAACAGTCACATCTCCATTTAATGATTTATCACAGCGTTTAGCAGAATGGGTCCTTAACTAATAACATTTTCACTAAATTGCTAAAGTTTGCTGTCATTCAGATGATAGCACACCTAAGATGAAGCCTACAGGCAGACTTGTAAGGTGTTTTCGTCGAGAAGTGCTTACTGCGATTTACAAATTGTTAGTTTAGTGTTCAAACATTATTTTTAGAAAATTTAGTAGAAGTTTTCCTTTTTGTTATGTAATTGCAAATACTTTAAACATGTATCTAAAACATCCTGCCTTTTCACCAAAAAAATGGCACGACTCATTTTAGTCCATACGAAGTCCACAGCATTGACTTAAAAGTGAACACTTTAATTACAGTATATTAATATACATAATAATATAGTCCTACAATAACAACTTCATTACTTACAAATGAAATTAGGCCAAGTATGAAATGTAAATTTCTCAAGTTCAATTGATTTGTTATTCTCAAAGTGCTATTATAGAGTATATTGTCATGATATGTGACGTTCACTGAAGAGTTTAGTGCCTTTTTATAGCCACCAACCATCAGATATTGTTTACAGTGCAGAACAGCAAACATGAAATACAGTATGTGGAAAAAAAATGTGATTCTGAAATACAGCAGGAACACTGAAAACACACAGGACTCTGTAAGTGAGGTTCTATCCAGAACGAGGTCTCCAAGCCTGCTTCTGAAGAGTTGAGTGCCAACATTAACCTTAGTGCTTAGCAAATTTTCAGCCCAACTACATGTCGAAAACTGAAAAGAGAGACACTTTTTTCTTCTGTTTTTCCAAGTTCACCGTGGTGTGCATGCATTTCTGATTTGCAGGATCTGCAATATGCCTCAGCTCAGAAATTGATTCGATTTAATTCTGATTATTTGCTTATAACAAGATCTTGGCAGCTGTACAATAGGTTCTGTTCTGGCAATGGATGTCCTTTTTTTTTTAAATCTAGGCTATCAGTTTTGATTTTATAGCAAGACAAATGTAAAATAAAAAATTAAAAATATCCAATACATCTTATATTTATCTCAATCATTAGCCATATAAACAATATTTATAGAAGTAGATATACAAAACCTTTATATACTTGGAGATCCCATTGGCTGGCTCAAGGGAACGGATGTAAATATCTATGACATGGAGGTTTCCAAAACCTTTTTGTTTTTTGTAATTATTTGTTCATTATGTTCATTAGAGGAATTGACCCAAGTACAGAAAGGTTCTTGTTTTTTTTTGGTTTTTTCACAAAATGAAAAAAATATGTTTCAACAAATATATAATAAAATAAAAAGTGTTATCTTTGCCCCATTTAAACATAAACATTTTATTTATACTGTAAATATCCTGATGTTCCTGAATAAGATGTATAAGAAAGGAGATCTTCAAAAGTTCTGGTTTGGTGACCCCATATTTTTTATTGAGCTGAGGTTGACTTTAAATATACATTATTATTAATTTATTCTAGAGCTCCCTACAATGTGTATAAGCACTAAAAGGAAATTTTGTTCCCCCTGAATTCCCCAAAGAAATAAGTGCTATCATATTAATCAGTTAATGCAACACACTGACTTACCCTACAGACATCAGAAAAGTAAATAATATTTGACGCATGGTAAGAAAAATCCACAGCTTTGAAAGACGCTAAATACTTCAGTCGAATTTGTTAAATATATGAAGGCAATAAAGACTCGCAGCAGGTCCCTAGATGTGTCTTTGCATTGTGAAAATAGGAACACGCATGCCACAACGATATTTTTCCGAAGGTCCGTTTCACACTTTGGGCAAACAGTGAATGAATGAGTGTTTGGAGGAATGCCTCCAGTCCAGGCCCTTTCTGTTAATGCTGAAAGATCGGTTAAACAATGGTGATACGTTGTTGGCGCATGGAACAGCTGGCAATCGTGTCCTCTTTTTCACAGAGGAAATACGAGGAATCCGGAGAAGGTGGAATACTGCCACCCACCCACTAGGTTTCCCTTCTCTAGTTTCAGGTAAACCTTGTCCTCCTTGTCCAGGTAGAGGAGAACACCATTAGTAGCAGCCTCTCGTGTCACGTCTTTGTCACCTGCAAAGGCAGAGATGACCGGCTTTCCATTTAACATCAAGTTCACCTAAAAGACAGCAGAGAAGACCATATGAAGGAACGAACAGAATAAAAAAATCTGGGTCAAACAAAATGCAGCTGGATTTTATCAAGCACAAGGTACAAGGTATAGTAGCAACTACATCAATACTGCACTGCACTTGTCTTATAAGATGGAGTGAATATTAACTGATGTCTTAAAGGAAAATCACATTAGTTTGTCCAGAATGATCTAAAAGATCTAAAAGTTATGCTGATATAGAGCAAATTACACAGTTGCACGAAGATACAAAGTTTATCTTCGAGTGGTGAACATGTTCACGAGTGAGTGAAGTGAACAAGTGAAAATATTTTCTACACGAGAAGATAAACTTTTCATATCTTTGCGCAACCATGTAATGTTCTTTATATTATATGGACGCAGCTATAAAAAAATACACAAGTTAATCAAAATAATTTTAATTTTGAACTGGTTCACCATTTTGAGGATGTGCATCAGGCCAGTGGGAAAACACTGGGAGTGACGTCATCGGAGTGAAATATCGGGAATTATTATACATACAGGACACTTTTTCGATGGAATAAAAACATGTATTCTATTCCCTTCTAGTGGGTTTTATTCATTTGGTGTGATAGCATGCAATATTGTTAGCATATCACTTATCTTACATGTATTATGCCACTCTACCCAATGGAGAACGAGCGGGCAATATTGTTACAATATTGCATGTTGCCAAGAAAACATGACGACACACGTTGGAGATGTAAAACTTCCATGCTAGCGAGCGACAGTGACAATTTGTAAACAAACAGTCGCCAGGTTTGCTTCATTAAAAGCGGAAGATTTTGAGAGAATTTTGGCTGCCAGGTAACTTCGTTGTGTGTAGGTGTTGATATTGATTTTAAAAGTAACTAAGTAAATTACACAGGGAAATGAATACTTCAGCATGAGTGAAAATACTGGGGCAAGCATGCGTGGAAGAAGAGTCTGAAGACATTAATCTTAGTTTCTTGGTCGTTAGCCTGTGCTAGTAGCTCTCGGTAGCATTGGATCGACTGCACTAGCATTGGCTTAAGCTAACACTACTGCTCAATGCTACACCGGCTGGAAAGTAACTGGACTGCTGCGCTACCAGCACTGAGTCGCGGGTAAGCTAGTGTTGCCCTTCAAGAATGCTGATATGAAGAGTGTGTGCATGTATAATAATAATAATAATAATAATAATAATAATAATAATAATAATAATAATAAATAGTTGACTTTTTTTCATGGTCTATCAGATATATTTCATTCAGCTTGCATGATACTGAACAAGTCAAAGATGAGTTCAGTATCATGCTAGCTGAATGGAATATATCTGATATACCACTCAAAGTCAGCTCAAAGTATTGTTTAAATATGTCACTCAGATCTGTGATGCATTTCATATGAAAAATGCAAGTTTTGCAGCACAAGAAGATAAACTTCATATCTTCAAGCCAATGGGTGATTTTCTTTTTATTACATTGGACACATTCTCACACACACACATTCTCTCTCTCTCTCTCTCTCTCTCTCTCTCTCTCTCTCTCTCACACACGCACACACACAATAAAAAAAATAAACCTACCCAAATTTATCAAAACAATTCATTGATTTCCTCACGAGTGACAGAGATTTATGTCATGGTTTTGGTTCTCCATGTCCCAGATGTAGCTTGTATGAGAAATACGTGTGATGTATTTCCCAATAGAACACTCATATCCATTGTCAGTAAATCTGCTGTGAACACACAAACTACAAACATGGACACTCAGAGCTACAATCCCCAAGAACCACAGCACCCTCAGTCACCAGAGTATTAACTACAGCTGACACACATCTCCCTAAGTAGCTCTTCCCCTACTTAAGCTGCTCTCTCACACCACTCCAGTGCGAAGTATCATTCTGTTTCATCCAGTCCATAGCAAGCCTTGTATTTTCTGTCTGCCTCTTGATTTTCTGACCTTTGCTTGCCTTATTTAATTTACGATCTTTGTCTTGCCTATACAACATTGTTTGCCGATTGCCCAACCCTCACTTGTTTCCTGACCTCACTTCCAGTCTCTCATTTTGGCTTCATCTACAGTCTTCTTCCCCGCTCTCCTCTGCACATACATCCGTAAGTGCCTGCACTCTGACAGGATACTTTGCCACCATGGATGTAGCGGAAGAGGTAAAGCAGACTGCTCTGAATGCTCAGGGATGCTTACCGGGAGAATATCAACAGATGCTAGCAGATCGCAACATCCATATGACGCAACTAGCAGCCGTAATGTCGCAGATCCTCCTACCGTGCCCTGAGTCCATTCCTCGCCCCGCGCTACAGCTTCCTGCACCGGAGAGATTCACTGGAGACACTCTTGACTGTAAAGATTTTTTACTTCAATGCTCCATGTATTTCGCTACCATACCTAACCTTTCCGATAAAACACAAGATCGCCAAATTCCTTTCCTTTCTCATGGGCAAAGTACTACGCTGGGCAAGTGCCATTTGGAACAAGGACCATGAACAGGCAACTTCCTATGAGCAGTTCCTCTCTATGTTTAAGAGAGTTTTCGAACATGAACCTGAAGGGATTAAAATAGGTCAACGTCTGCTCACCACTTCACAAGATTCCCAAAGCGTGGCTGAGTATGCCCTTGACTTCAGAACATTAGCAGAAGCCAGTGGATGGGACAAACTTGCCTTGAAAGCTGTTTTCCACCAAAGTCTGCACCCCACTATTCTTAGTGAACTAGCCTGCTGGGATGAACAACTCACACTGGATTCTCTTATGAATTTAGTCATTCAACTTAATCATCTGTTGGTACACTGATCCTCCATTCAAGAAAGTGCTAAGCTGATCACAACTTCCGAGGACAGCTCGCCCATGGAAGTCTCATGCACCCAGCTATTATGCTCCGAGCATAAAAGAAGAGGGAGGGTTTGTGCTTCTACTGCAGGAGCTCCGAGCATCAGCTCAACAACTGTCCCATTTGTCCATCCCATACAGCTCCAGCTGAAGGTTCTACATGCATGGTTAGTCCAATGAGAAAATTTAATTCCAAGTCTTTTAAGGTTCCTGTGTTATTAAAGCTGACAAACTCCACACACGTCCTTTGTGCTTTTATTGGTTTGGGGTGGAGGGGAACTTTATCAGCTGCTCTATTGTGCAGAAATTCAACCTGCCCACAACCCCTCTGCAAAGCGCACCCAGCATTAGGACCATTGACGGAGGACCCATAGGAGATGGTTTCGTCACCATGCAGACCACACCGATTCATATCCAAGTGGGAGTTCTACATTCTGAGCACATCTCCCTTTATGTCACTGCTACTGTAAGTCACAGTCTCATTCTCGGCTATCCATGGTTTCAGCTTCACGATCCCTTGATATCATGGCAGAACAAGGAAATTCTCCAATGGTCTCCTACTTGTTTTCAGAACTGTAGCTCTTGTCCCCAAGTCAATCTTTAATCAAGAACCATGGAGAGTCCCCAACCAGACTCCCTGGATGGAGTCCCGGAATGTTCTATGGACCTGCAGGAGGTCTTCAGCAAGGGAAAGGCTTGCAGGCTACCACCACATTAGCCCTATGACTGTGCTATTGACCTACTGCTAGGCATGTCAACACCACGGGGGCGTATCTATCCCCTGTCCCAGAAAGAACATGCCACCATGGAGGAATACATTCAAGAGGCCCTTAAGAAAGGATACATCCACCCTTCCAAGTCTTCAGCTTCTGCAGACTTCTTTGTGGAGAAACGAGACGGTGGACTTCGACCATGTATTGATTACAGAGGTTTGAACCAGGTATCTGTCAAATATCCTTATCCCCTTCCCCTTGTTCCTGTGGCCTTAGAACAGCTTAGATCAGCTAAGATCTTTTCAAAATTGGATTTACGCAGCACGTATAATTTGACCAGGATCAAAAAGGGCGATGAATGGAAGACCGCTTTTAGCATGGCCACCAGCCATTTTGAGTACCAGGTGATGCCGTATGGTCTTTCTTTGGTGCCTAGCGTGTTCCAATGCCTAATCAATAACATGCTATGGGACATGCTAGGTAGTTATGCCATCACATACATTGATGACATCCTGGTCTACTCCCTAGATGAAGAAAGCCACCAGAAACACATCAGAACAGTTCTTAAATGCCTGCTAGAGAATCACCTCTATGCCAAAGCTGAGAAATGCGAGTTTCATCAAGTTCGTATCTCCTTCATAAGAGACATTATTAGCGCGAAAGAGTTAGCATGAACTCCTCTAAGGTATCCACGGTTATGTCCTGGCTCACACCTAACTCCATAAGAGAGCTTCAGCATTTCTTGGGATTTGCGAACGTCTATCGTCGGTTCGTTAGGGTCTTCAGTACAATAAGAGAACCCCTTAACGACTTTGCTGGAGAAGGGACCAAAGCGCCTCCAGTGGAACCCCAAGGCCAATAAAGCATTCCAATGTCTCAAGCAGGCCTTCACCTCTGCTCCAGTCCTCCAGCATCCAAATCCCACTAGACCTTTTACCCTAGAAGTGGATGCATCAGACATGGAAGTAAGGGCGATTCTGTCTCAGTGTTTTGATGAGAAACAGAAACTACATCCTATAGCTTTCTTCTTGAAAAAGCTCTTCTGCAGAGAGGAACTATGATGTTGGCAACAGAGAACTGCTCGCCATTAAGCTAGCCCTTGAAGAGTGCAGCATTAGCTTAAAGGGGCCACTCACCCTTTTGTGATTCTCACTGACCACAAGAATCTTGAATACCTCAAGAAAGCCAAGAGGCTAAATCCTCACCATGCCAAGTGGGCACTATTCTTCACGAGGTTCAATTTCACCATTTTATTCCGCCCCAGTTCCAAGAACACCAAGGCCGATGCTTTATCTCGAAGTTTTGGTTCCACACACTAAGATTCTGTCAACCACCCCATTCTCCCATCTCAAGGCTTTGTACAGACCATCACCTTGGACCTAGACAGAGAGATAAGGAATTCTCAACCACAAGCTCTTCCTAATAACCTCCCATCTGGTCTACTGTACGTGCCCAAGCGGTTTTGAGGTCAATTAATCACATGGGCCCACTCTTCACCTGCCACAGGTCATCCCAGTGGTCAACGCACTCATCAAATGCTGAAGAATAGGTATTAATAGGAGAACATGCTTACTGAAATTAACCACTTTATTGCATCTTGTTCTACTTGTGCACAGGCAAAGGTTCCTAGAACCCCTCCCACTTGCAAATTGTGCCCCCTCCCTATTCCTCAGAGACCCTGGTTATACCTCCCCTCCAGTTGAAAACATGAGCACAAGGCGTTCTTGGAGTTACGGCTTTTATTGCACATTCATGCTTTCAACGTGCCGTCAAAATACCGTGAGAACTAGATAAAATAAAATACAAAAACAAATGACCCTACAGCCTTCCAGAATATTCTCATACAGAATAATGATAAAAATAAACATCTCACAAAGGAAATATAACTGAAATATACAGATAATGAAACATGAGTTATTCAGTTATCAAGTAAACAGCGTTAGCATTTGTGATTAGAATAAGTTCGCATAACAAATTATCATAAACACAAATAATGGCATACCTCATTGGCCATGTTAACTCAAGGGGAGTAAAAGGAGACTTCAGGCTCGACAAGTCTTCACAATCCAACTCTTCATAAACTTAAAACAGGTAACCTTATGTTACAGGTACGCTCTGATGAGCATGCATGCATAGGGCAGAACAAAAACAAAAAACCCCTTCCTCACAGTGACAAAGAACATTAGTTCCGCTATATTTATACCTTAAATATATTTACTAGGCTTTATGTTCCCAATTATTCATTAACTAATTTATGAGTTTATTTATTAGTCAGTAATGTTAATCATTCTTTTAATTGCCTCAAAATTTTAAATGAACTTAAATTGCATAACTGACTCTGATGGCAGCTACACTCCCACCAAATCACTGGTGATTTCCATAATGAACTTAAAAAAGGGTGGAATTTAACTCAAATATTTAAGACCTAGTGTAAAGATAGCTAGAGATAGCATGACTGCATTACTCAGCTTCAAGCAGGATTACTGTCTTGTGGATTGGCCTGTCTAGGTAGGCTGACTTGGTGAGTCGCTTTCCTTGGTCATCTAGTGCTGGGTCACTGATCAGCAACTTCAGCTTCCTCACACATCCATCTTGACTAGGGTACACCTCCATGACATTAGCCAGCTTCCACTCATTTCGTGGTGCAGTGTCATCTTGTACAATCACTATATCATTGACCTTTGCATTTCGCTGTGTCTTGTGCCATTGTTGCCTCTGTTGCAGTTTCAGCAGGTACTCCTTTTTCCACCTAGACCAGAATTCGTTGGCTAAAGATTGAACTTGCCACCATCTTTTGCGAAGATAGAGATCTTCCTTCACAAAGTCTCCAGGTGGTGGCAAGATTATGGATGACTTCATTGTTAGGATGTGATTTGGCATAAGAGGCTGTGGTCCAGTTGGATCATTGAGTAAATGTGCTGTCAAAGGTCTGCTGTTTATGATTGCCATGACTTCATAAAGGTAAGTTCACAAAGAGGAACCATCAAGTCTTCGAGATGACTGATGGATGTCAATACACTTCTTATTGTTTGGATTTGCCTTTCCCAGGCTCCGCCCATATAGCTGGCAGATGGAGGGTTCATGACAAACTCACAGCCTAGTTGCTTTAGGCATTCTTGGTTCATCTCCTTTACAGCATCCACAAACTCATGTCTTGCACCAATAAAGTTAGTGCCTTGGTCAGATCAAAGTTGACGAACATTTTCTCGTAGGGCAATGAAGGCACGAAGAGCATTGAGAAAAGCATCAGTCATCATGTCCTCTAGCAGTTCTATGTGCACAGCACGAGAGCACAGGCAGGTAAATAGCAGACCATAGCATTTCAGCTCCCTTCTTCCCTCCTTGACATAGAATGGGCCAAAACAGTCCATCCCCCAGTATGTAAAGGCCCAACTCCTACGTAAAGGAGTTGTTTCCATGGGTTCACGTGGTAAGTCTGCCATTTTTTGTTTTTCAGTGCATCTTCTGAGCTTCCTACACTTAGAGAGATTAGATTAGATTAGATATAACTTGATTGATCCCTTTGGGAGAGTTCCTTCAGGGAAATTAAGATTCCAACAACATCATTTCAGCAGCAGGAGTGTCTTCGCCGTCAAGCCAGCAAACCTCCACTACCCTTGGTGATCCTGAGTAACGTGAGGTCACTGACACCAAAGGTGGATGAGCTTCGTGTCACCACTAAGACCTGCTTTGAATACAGGGAGGCTAACATCATGGTGCTAACAGAGACCTGGCTTCATGACGGCATTCCCGATTCACTTCTGGAACTGGATGGATACTCACTGGTGCACGCAGACCGCACCTCTGACTCTGGCAAGAAAACTGGAGGAGGAGTGTGTATGTACATCTCTGACAAATGGTGCACACAACACACAGTAAGGTACAAAGTGTGCACCACCGATGTTGAATTGCTCTGTATGTCACTTAGACCTCATTACTTGCCCAGAGAATTTGGTTGTGTCATCATGTGTGCT
>JANZLB010000005.1:8124256-8135001 GCA_026167865.1 Notarius quadriscutis | reverse complement strand
GCACTGTTATGTTCTTTTTATAATTTATTGTTATGTATTTATTGTTTTTTTTAAAGTGCGAAACAAATAAACAATAAAAACCCTGGCCAATTGGTTCCCAGGATCAGTGGGTGAGTGAGAGTCAGACTAACTGCAGTCTCTATGCTGTTTTTCTCTCCGGAAGTGGACAGTGACAGGCATCAGCGGATATTTGTGTGTATCACTGTGCACACACTTAACGTGCATTTCCCAGTGCCCCACATTGAGTCAGACTTTCATGTATGAAGGTCTGATTACAACATGAATTCATCAAAGCCCTTGAATACTCACAGCTATCTTTTATGCCCCTACTCAATCAGGGGAAGCCTGAGGTGCATCAGGAATGTGAATCAGTAGCCCCACCTCCTTGCAGAAGTGCTGATTCCATGTCTACAGACCTACCCAGGCTTGTTCACAGTTCTGGTGGGCATGGATGAGTTCACCTGTGGAGGGACAGAGGGGGTTAATGGCAGCACAGACACAGAAGGAGAAGGGAAATTGGAAACATGAGGATAGACATGGGTGCAGGGAGCGGGTTTTGGGGGAGTTGGCCCCCATTTCCACAGGGCTGGGATAGGGAGGAGTGAGGTGAGAGAAAGGAGGAAGGAGAAAGTGAAAGTGATTGAGAGAGAGAGAGAGAGAGAGAGAGAGAGAGAGAGAGTTGTAACAGAGCCTGCTTCCAGATACACCATCAGATGATCCTCAGCCAGTCGGACTGCCTCCTCCAGCGATGTCGTTCGGTAACACCGGACCCAAGCTGACGTTCCACTCGGCAGCTAAGCAACAAACTGCTCCAATGTCACTCACTTGATGATGGCTTCGACATCACTCTCACTGGCCAGAAGTTACTGTTGGCAGGCATCCCAGAGCTGTTGGGCAAACGAGAACAGCTGGCCCACTTCACCATAAGCCAGCATGTGGAAGCGCTGGCACTGCTCTTCTGGGCTGTGTCCGACCTGCTGTAAGATGGCTCGCTTCAGGTGGGGGTACTCCAGCATGTTGATGACCGGGAGCTGTTGAGCCGCAAGTGGGCTTCCCCTGACAGGAACAGCAGCAGGCGAGCTGCCCACTGTGAGGTTGGCCATGAGCTCACTTGCACGATATGCTCAAACAGCTCATTGAATGAGTTGGGGTCATCCTGCGGCCCCATCTTCACTAGCTGGATGGGAACGCTGGCCGCAGGAACGCTGGTTGGAGTACCGGCAGATTGGACCCAGCTCCAGATCACCTGCCGATCCTCTGCCTGGGCTTCGAGTAGAGCCCGGAAACGCTGGCCCAGGTTGACGGACAGCATGACGAGGGCGTGCTGCTGGCACTGGAGGTTGTTGGTGAGCATTTGGAGGAGTTCTTGGACTGGTTCGGATCCCATGGCGGTGTTTGTTCCTCAGGCTTGGGTTTTGGCACTAATGTAACAACTTTCTAAATTTGGGAAACAGAGGAACAGGAAGCGGGCTTCAGAACAGGTGAGTTTGTTTTATTGGCACACTTTTCCGTGACTTTTCACGACACAAACACACTAAACACACACATGACAGGGTGTCACAGCTCTCTCTCTCATTCCTGAATGTCTGAAAGACACACAGAAACACAGGTTAATAGACAGCCAGTAATTTGACACAGGTGCACCTCATCACATGTTACCTGCTGGTTCAACCTGCCTCCTCACCGTTCACAGCCAACACTCGACCACGCCCCTGCTTCCACACTGATATTTTTATTTCAACTTTTACTGCTTCTGTTTGCTAATCAGAGCTTTTCTGTGCTGGTCCAGTGAATACTGTTGTATAGCTATTCACCAAATTTGGTTGGAAGTTAAATAAATAATTTACTCTCCAAAACCTCAAAGTTAGCCTTAAAATAGGGCTCATCTTTAATAAGGATGCTTTTTTTTTCTTTATAAAAAGCTATGAAAAGCTGATGAGTCATGCTTCAGTCCACTCATTATCATTGTATATAGTATTCTGATAACATTTAAGTTTTAAACTTGGGGGTTTCATTTTTGCTTTTCTTTTCTAAATCCTCCTAAATTGAAACTAAGGTGCTAAAACATGGGTGCTATTATTATTGCTTAGCCCTTTGCTGGTTAGCACTATGATGTCATGCTACAGTAACCAGTTTATCTGTATGCTAAACAAATGTATTTTCAGTAAATTGGCAGACTGTTTAAAATAAATCATTTTAACTCATAAAAGAATCTTGCCTGATGAATAAGATGGCAGGTGTTGGATTTTATGTGGATGTAAAATGGTTTTAAGCAGAGAAAAAGACTCCTTTAAGTTCACTTTTGATATTTAAAAAAGGAACCATTTACTCTTTCAACTACTGATGAAATCAATTTTCTTTCAGATGTTGAGTGGACATTTAGATGCCCAGAGGGTTGGTGTGCTTCTTGTTAAGCTTTGGGACTATGAAATGAAAGACCACTTCTGATGTCCCCCCCTCCATTTCTAATCGAGACCAGGATATGTGCAGCCTTATCTCCTCTGCCTTAGCTGTGCTCCAATTCAAACAGCAACTTTCTGTCTATTTTCATGAGATGCTTTGAGCATAGCAGCTCTCTTAAGGTCTCTTAAGAAGCTTTCTCATAAACTAACAGTTGGAACTAAGACAGAAATTAAAAACATGCACATCAAACCTTTTTCTGCATCTTTTAGCCCTTGACACAGTGAGCAGTCCTTTAGTGATACTTTTGTCCATGATGCACTAACAATCATCACATCCCTTTTACACTCCTGCTGTAGTTATAATTTGTAATTAGATCAACATTAACATTAAAGCTACATCTTCAGGGCAACACGGTGGTGAGCACTGTCACCTCACAGCAAGAAGGTTCTGGGTTTGAACCTCACGGCTGATGGGGGCCTTTCTGTGCGGAGTTTGTATGTTCTCTCTGTGTCTGTGTGGGTTTCCTCTGGGTGCTTTGGTTTCCCCCACAGTTCAAAGACATGCAGATTAGGTAAAATACCCAGCCACTGGGGTTGCACAAGCCAGTGCGTACTTAGTGCCAGTCCCAAGCCTGGCTAGAATGGGGAGGGTTGTGTCAAGAAGGGCATCCAGTGTAAAACCTTTGCCAAATCAAATATATGGAACAGATCTGCTGTGGTGACCCCTAATAGGAGCAGCCGGAAGAAGTTAAAGCGATACCTTCTCCGTATAGTTTACAGACATTTGTCCGCACAAATGTGAATAAAATCCCTATTCACTGAAGGGGAAAGGATGAGGAACATGAAGCACATGCACTGTTACTTTATGTTGATTTTATCGAGGTGAACTTTGGCCTGTCAGTTTATCAGCCTCATTCATGAGCCAATAGAAAATCAAGAAAGTGAGGCTGTGGACTGTTTTTTTTTTTTTCAGGATGAGAGAGAAAATCAAATGGTTAAGAAAAGAAGCTGTTGATGAGAATGGCAGCTCCAGGTATAAAGCATTACTTTATATTCACATATTCACAATATCATCATTATAAACCTTTACTTCTCTATAAATAATGACTGGCTGTAGCGCTGACACATCCTTACAAATCTAATGAGGCATGTGACAAAACATCCAGGTTTGTAAAAAACGCAACCTGCTAGAAGTTCATGGCTCCTCCTGTGGGAATTTTATTGCTGTGTGGATGCAAGAGTTTTATCATCTGTAAAAAATCTATTACATGCCTCCATTGATAAAATAATCCAATGCGAATAGGGTATTTGCCATACCTCAGGGTTCTATAGTCTGTCCTCTTCCACTCTGTATGCTGTAATCCAGGCATCAGGACAGTGGGTTCCTTTACACAACTTCACATTCATAGTATTTTCAGCAGCTTTTTACATAAAATTTGTTTATCTTTACATACAGCCATGTATTTTTCACACAATCTCACACTTGGGAATTGGCCTTGTTTATACACCTCAAGGGTGTTTTTGCTGGAGTTTGAACATAAATATGAAATATCGAGTTTTAGGTTTTGGAATACACCATTAAATCTAAAGCATTATCATTTTATTATTTTATTCCATTGTTATGTAGAGTAAGTTCATTTTCTTTGGTGAATTAGTTAGTTACTTTTTGCAGTTTAGAAAGTTGAATTAGTTACCTAGTTTAGGCTTGTAATTTAGTTGGTCACATTAGCTAGCTAGTTTTGCAAATTAGTTGAAATTAGCTAGCTATTCAAATAGCTAGATGTGTATGTTAGCTTGTTAATTAGGTAGCTGGTTAAGTTTTGTAAATTAGTTTGTTGTTTGGTAAATTACAGTAATTAGTTGAGATTTATAAATTAGCTACTTAAGCTAGCAAGGGTTTTTTTTTGTTACGAATGTGACATTGTAACAGTGTTATTAAACGTTACCTAACCAGCAAGCCAGTGTCTAGTTTTATGTGATTTAGCAGAATATTCTCCTTATGACTGATTGCTTTGCGATCAAGTTTGTCATGCAGGGTCAGGTATGATGAACCTGTGGTCAGCTTTTTTCATCAGTTAAAAATATTTACATTTTTACTCTTGAATATTTGGAAATGTTTAAATGAAGCTACTTTTTAATTATGCCAGATTTCTGCAAATAAAGTTAAAGTGTAAATGCAGACAGTATGTGTGTAGCATATAGATCCATTTCTATTGTAAAGACTGAGAGAGTACATGGGGTTTATGGAGTTCATAATGTCTGTATATCAGAAAATAACATGCGCCACGGTGACCTTGTTCACACGCAAAGGCTGAGAAAAAGAACATGACTCATTTTTCCATTTTTTTTTCTTTTTAAAAATCCATTTAATTAAACTGTTCATATCACCAACCATTTTGGCTCTGTGGAATATAATTAACACCAGAAAAAGGAGGTCATTATGGGATCCTGGCCAGAAAACAGGGACTATACAGCCAAGATTTTTTTTTCTTTTTTTTATGGCACATTAAGTTGTCATAAATGGTTATTCAGAAAATGTCAGATATTTTGAAGTGCTGAAATGACCATTTATTGAATGAAAATATCAGCTGGATGTGAGATTTTTGCAAAATAACTCAAGAATGGAAACTTGCTCAATATATTTCTCTCCCTCTGCAGCTGGATGTGAAGGTTTCAGTCACTTTTAGGTTGCTATGAAGTAATAAAAGTTGTTTTATTGAAAATAAATGTGGGAGTTTGTTGTATGAGTGATGAACCATTAGGGAATAAAAAAAATAAAACCCCAAAGTTTTTATTTCAGTAAATGCAACAAGCTTGAAGTTAGCAAACAAAATTTGCATAGTTGATCCAGCCTTGGGGCTTTCTCCCCTAACACAGCTTTGTTTGAATCTACAAGGTCATTGTGTCGAATTTGATGAGCCCCATTTGAAACACTCAAGGGGTTAAAGGTCAGAGGTAAATGATGGGCCCGAGTTGAAACTATGAAGCATCCTCTGAGACCAAATTATCCAAATCTTTTTCAAAACATCCTCCGGTGATGTTGGGTAAAATAGTCAGAGGTTTTTTTTTTTTTTTGAGCTGTAAAAAAAGGATTTAAATACTTAACACCAATTCCTGTCCCCATTTCCCAGTTATCGTCCATATTTTTCTGAAAACAGAAAGTTATTCCAGCTTGTTGACCTCTTTAAGTCAGAACTGAAACAATGCCATTTGAGGATAGAGTTTCTGACTCAACAAGAAAATGTTGAATGAATGAAAATGTTCCCAAAAATTCATAAGCAATTATTTAATACCACAGCATTGTTGAATTTTCAAATCTGATTGGTTTGAAACTGAATACATAATCAGCTGCACTTCTGAGTTCTACAATCTTTTGTGCATAATCCCCACTTGTCATGATTTCTATTGTAGCTCATCTGTAGTATAAACGAGGTGGATGTACACACATTAGAAATATTACTTGAACAGTTTGGAGATAATAATAATAATAATAATAATAATAATAATAATAATAATAATAATAATAATAATAATAGTGTCATATCCTCCTCATCATAATATTATTTATCAATCTTTAAGTAGAGTTGTGTGGAAATGTTTTTTCATGGCTAAAAAAAGTGTTAATTTTCTATGTACACACGTGTGCAAAAAAAAGTGTTCACTCCACAGCTCATTTTTGATGCCCACAAAATCCTGTAATACATAATGCTGAAAGCTCAAAACAAGCACAAAATGGTGAAAGAAAAGAAATAGCAGAAGTTATTTTGAATTAAGTGAGGTGAAAGGAATTTTTTTTTTCTAACAGGCATTTGTATAACACAAATATATGATTGTACCTAAAACAAGTGGCTTAATACTTAACACTTAGCATAATTAAGAGGTGTTGGTAATGAGATGCTAATCACACTATTTGCTGCTAAAGCACTATGAAGGAACTGCTATCAAATTAAACTAGCAAATTTTACTAGATTTTCTCCCACCATTCAAGAACTTAGAAAACAAAAGCATTGTGAAAAGGGCAAAGAGCAGATGGGTGACCCTGCTCTGTTGAGTTAACCCAGTGATTAGCATAATGAGCTAGGCTCAAATCGGTGCCAGGAAGCAATAATGTCTATAAAGCTAATATGAAATGCAAACATTTTATTAAGAAAACCAATCTAAGGAATTTAGACATAAAACGCAACAGAGAATTTCTGCTGATTTTTGTGACCAATCACTTTTTCAAAGCTTTAAGCTTCAACTGCCAAGAATAACACTCTGTCCAATTAGTTCTTTCTCTTCATGATGCCTGGATCTCATTATTCTCACTCTCTCCCTTTTTCTCTCACCTCCTTCTGTTTTTCATCTTTTAAACAAGTGTGATTCTGCTCTTATTGGCCTCCTTTTTATCTGTCTTTCTAGAAAATTCATGGTGTGACAGATTTTTAAAAAGGGATAGAGTTGAGCTTAAGCAGTGTAGTATGTATTCAACCAGTGGAAGAGCTCAAAGTAAAGTCATGCTATGTTGATTTTCATTATATTATACACTAGGAATAGATGCGAGACTAATTCAGCCATATTCAACCAACAAAACTTCTCCAGGCTAGGCTTCAGTAGCTTTCATTAAGATCGCTCTTTTTTTTAAGAGTTTAGTCACCTCAGAGTAGGTAATATAGCTAAAAGGTGCTAAAAGGCTTTAAAAATTTTAGTTGAAACAAGCTTGCTATAAATCATAATAAATACATATTTCAACACAAAGGTGTTTCCCAATCTTGTGAATTTTTCCTCAGCTGTTTCTCAATTGACGTTGGTTGGCTTTAATGCTAACTTTATATATTTTAACCCAAACACTGTGTAGAACTTATGTAGTAGATGAATGTGTCTTAGTAATAATATATGTGTCACAGTCCGGTCCAGCCAATCCATGCCTGAGTTTGTGGGACTTCCATACCAGCTTCAGGCCAGATCTGGGACAGGAATTCAGTCTTGCCTTGCTGAAGGCCATTTTCCTGAAGCAGCACTCCCACACCTGCTACCACTCCTCTCCCATCAGCCAGGGCCTTTTTGGAGCTACTCCAATTGCTGGACTGTCTTTTGTAGACTTTCCTTGCTACAGCCCTTTGGTAGTGAGGCTTCTTGATTCCCTCTACCTGAATTGTTCCTTGGTTTTTGTCTAGTTTTTTGCCCCTGTTTTACCTGCCTGTTCTTTTGGATTGTGTTTTTGCTTCCTCTGCCTGGATTTCCCTGTGTTCAGTTTTTGTGAAGGTTTTTCTGTCCTGTTTTTGTCTCTGACTGTGCTTACCTGCTCCTGTGTTATTTACCTCCTGGCCTGTTCTTTAACTACTGATTTTTGCCTGAGCCCTACTGTACCTCTGCCCTCTTTCATTAAAGTTTTTCTCTGTACACTGCCTGTTTGAGTCTGCTCTTGGGTCCTCACTTCTGCTTGCAATTTCTGACAATGTCCCTTACCATGCTATTCCATCAAATGTACATTCATGTGTGATGACCGTGGGTCATAATGTAGACTATTATTGATTTGTTGCTGTTCTCCCTCTCTCTCTCTCTTTCAGTTGTTTCTGTGGCAGCAGCTGACTGGACCATGGTTGATTGCATCTGCTTTAACATGTTATCTTGAGAAGAGGGATGCACTTCACTTTCTCCTGATCCCCAACAGGACCATGCCTTGTGTTGTCAACTGATTATAACTCAAGTACTTTAATCAGTGTAAATAAATTCCCTAAAAGCAGTCCAGGTAACTGTAGGGGTGAGAAGCCCTTTTTGTTACACTCTTTCTCCTGTTTATATTAGGGACTTAGGAAAGATCCCTTTTTGTTTTCTTGTATTGTTCAGGTAGGTTAGTGGAGATTTAAATGGGCTATTTTGTTTTTCAGCTGTGCTCACCCCAATGCCAGATTTACCTGTTCTTAAATAAACCAGTTGTTTTGGACTGCAATCAGTTGTGGCACTGGTCATCCTGGGGAAAGGGAAAGTCATTTTTATGCTCAGGTTTCCCCTAGGCTGGAGCATAACATGTCAGTGATTTTGTAGAGTTGTCAACTTTGATTGGATTACCATCAGACCCCACAGTACTCAATGAGGCAGCTGAATGTTTAGAATCAACATTTTGCTATGTTTGATTAATGTAGCTCCACTAAATGATTAGAGGAAAAAAAACCTAGCACTCTGGTATAACAATTACACTCGCACCTTAAAACGGATCACTTAAATTAGAACACAAATGGTGTCAAACAAATTAGTAGCATTCCAATTAGCATGGAAGGAGAGCCTCAAAGTATAGAAAAGCTCTTAGTGCTGCTAGATCAACATATCTGTCCACCCTAATAGAGGATAACAAAAATGATCCTAGATTCTTATTTAATACTGTAGCAAAATTAACTAGGAATGAGCCCACAACAGAAACAAGCACACCTAAAATATACTAGTGCATCTCAAACAATTAGAATACTGAGAGAGTTCAATATTTTCCATTAGTTAGTTAAGAAAGTGAGAAATTTTATACATTACTCATTACATGTAAACTAAAATGTTTCAAGTATCTTTCTATCTTAATAATTATAGCCTACAGTGCAAAAAGCAACTTAACCCCCTTAATATTAGAACTTCATTTTGAGTTTGAGTGAAACAGTATGAATACTATGTATCTCTAGTTCAGTACACACAACCACAATTGTGGAGAAGACTGCTGACTTGACAGTTGTCCAGAAGACAATCATCGACACCCTCTGCAAGGAGGGTAAGCCACAGAAGGTTACTGCTGAAAAGGTGCACAAGCAACAGGGATGGCTGCAGCCTTGAGGATTGTCAAGAAAATTTGATTCAAGAACTTGGGAGAGCTTCCCAAGGAGTGGACTGAGGCTGGTGTCTGTGCATCAAGAGCCACCACACATGGATGTCTTCAGGAAAAGGGCTACAACTGTTGCATTCCTCATATTAAGCCACTCCTGAACCAAAGACAATGTCAGAAGCATCTTACCTGGACTAAGGAGAGGAAGAACTGGACTGTTGCTCAGTGGTCCAAAGTCCTCTTTTTAGATGAAGGTAACTTTTGCATTTCATTTAGAAACCAAGGTCCAAGAGTCTGGAGGAAGAGTGGAGAGGCATAGAATCCAAGGTGTTTGAAGTCCAGCATGAAATTTCCGCAGTCCATGATTTGGGGTGCCATGTCATTTGCTGGTGTTGGTCCACTGTATTTTATCAAGTCCATTGTCAATGCAGCTGTCTACCAGGAGATTTTTGAGCATGTCATGCTTCTATGTGCTGACAAGCTTTTTGGAGATGCTGATTTCCTTTTCCAGCAGGACTTGGCACCTGCTCACAGTGCCAAAACTACTACCAAATGGCTTGCTGACCATGATATTACTGTGCTTGATTGGCCAGCCAACTCACCTGACCTGAACCTCATAGAAAATTGATGGGCTATAGGGGCCTTTCACATGATGTCATTGTAACTGTGGATTTGTTTGTGGCCATGTTTCCAGGAACATTTTGTATTTGACAATAACTTGTACAAGTGTACATGAGTGATTGCAAACTTAATTCAATAAACATCTACAGACAAACTTGTAGACGTTACATCTAAAAGAACAATGCCAGAGACCTGTAGTGCTTTTGGATGTAATAACAGCTATGGAGATAAGCCTGGTTTAACTTTTCACCATTTTTTGGCGAACCCAGAAAGATGAGAGAAATGGTGAGCTGCAGTTAAATGGGAAGACTGGATGAATGTGTGTGGAGAACATTTTATCAGGTTAGTGTGAAAGTTCTGTGCATGTGGAATACATACTGTAACACTTCCCTGATTATGGTGGATGCTGAATGAACTGGCAGGAGGGTTCAGTTTTGGGTTTTATTTTGTAAACCACAACTCAAACACGTTTCAGTGGATTTTAGCTCCTCTCTCCCCTTTATCTGCTTCCCATCACTGCACACAGACACAGCACATTAATCCACAACAGGTGCTTCCACTTTGCCACTCACCTTCCCTGGCTTTGCTCTCCATTCACAAATTGTCCCTTGAACATGCCCCTGCTGCCACAAATTGCTGAATTTCAGTCATGTGACTTTTCTTAGCAATTTTACCAGAAGTGAAATAGTTGGTGGTCTAAAAGGCCACTGTAGTGCAAGCAATTAGCAATAACTTATCATAGTATGCTCGTAATCTAGAAGCCACTGCTCGCTTTAGATATATTCAGAAGATTGCTATATGCAGTGGACTAGACCCCTACAGTCTGGGAAAGAAGGATTTGTCATACGATCTCAAACTACCTATAGCTGCTCCCAACTTTTTCTTAACTGGTTGATGAAAGTGCAACGCTCCGACTGATGGTTCAAACGTTTATTACA
>JANZLB010000005.1:8097987-8109399 GCA_026167865.1 Notarius quadriscutis | reverse complement strand
ACCGGAGCACCCGGAGGAAACCCACGCAGACACGGGGAGAACATGCAAACTCCACACAGAAAGGCCCTTGCCGGCCACTGGGTTCGAACCCGGAACCTTCTTGCTGTGAGGCGACCGTGCTAACCACTACACCACCGTGCCGCATTGTTTTTCAAAATAAATAATATTGCAACTTTCCAGCTCGCTTGCTGTTTATTCAGCATTAGCTTTGCTTTGCTTGTGCACCAATACACCCCAGCTACACACCACACAATAGTTTCCTGAGCTCACTTTTATTTAGCTCCCCAAAGAGAAAGCAAGAGGCTACAGTGGCAAGGAAAAACTCCCTGAGGTGACATGAGAAAGTAAGATTAAGAGGAACCCAACTCGAAAATGAACCTCTTCTAGGTGACACTGGACAGTGGGATTGTAAATCATTACTCTTCCACAATTTTATACTATAAAATCAGAGAGTAAATGTGTTGAAAGGATGTTCAGTATGAGCACAAGTGTCTTTATAATTACATCAGCAGTTCTGAGGTACAGTGTCTTATTCATCCCCCTTGGTGTTTTGTCCTGTTTTATCGCATTACAAGCTGGAATTAAAATGGATTTTTAGGGCGTTAACACCATTTGATTTACATAAAGTGTCTACTACTTTAAAGGTGAAAATTGTGTTTTTTTATTGTGACACAAACAATAATTAAGATGAAAAAACAGAAATCTGAAGCATGCATATGTATTCCCCCTACACAGGCTGTGCACTGAAACTGCGCAAAGCTCACGCAGCCTGCTCGCGCTTCCGCAGGTAACGTCACGATTCTGGCTCCAGACTCCCTTGGAATTTTTCCAGACGCGTTTTGTTATTTTATTTTTTTCTGCTGTACACAGATGGCCTTGGGCAAAATTACCCTTCTGGATGAGTGTGTAAAGGGATATACTTTCATATAAAAAAAATGAAATTGGTCCAGAATATACACTTTAAGGCAAAACTGTGCCAACTCCTTCAAGTCAGATGAGTTGTGTTGGTGTACAGCAATCCTCAAGTTATGCCACAGATTCTCAGTTGGATTGAGGTCTGGGTTTTGACTAGGCCATTCCAAGATATTTAAATATTTCTGTTTAAACCACTCCAGTGTAGCTTTAGCAATATGTTTAAGGTCATTGTCCTACTGAAATGTGAATCTTCATCCCAGTTTCAAATCTCTGGCCAACTCAAGCAGGTTTTCCTCCAGAATTGCCCTGTATTTGGTGCCATCCATCTTTACTTCAGTCCTGGCCAGCTTTCCTGTCCCTGCAGATGAAAAATATCCCCACAGCATGATTCTGCCACCATCATGCTTCACTGTAGGAATGGTGTTCTCAGGGTGATGGGAAGTGTTGGGTTTGCACCACACGTGGCGTTTCTCATGATGGCCAAAATATTCAATTTTAGTCTCATCTTACCAGAGAATCTTCTTCCATGTGTTTGAGGAGTCTGCTACATGCTGTTGGGCAAACTCCAAACATGATTTCTTATTTCTTTCTTAAAGCAATGGCTTTTTTCTGGCCTCTATTCCCAAAAGCCCTGCTCTGTGGAGTGTATGGTTTAAAGTGGTCCTATGGACAGATACTCCCATCTCTGCTGTGGATCTTTGCAGCTCCTTGAGTGTTATCTTTGGTGTCTTTGTTGTATCTCTAATTAATGTCCTCCTTGCCCAGTCTGTGAGTTTTGGTGGGCGGCCTTCTCATGTCAGGTTTGTAGTGGTGCATATTCTTTCCATTTTGCTATAATGGATTTAATGGTGCTCTGTGAGAGATTCAAAGTTTGCTATATTTTTTATAACCCAGCCCTAATCCATACTTCTCCACAACTTTGTCTCTGACCTGTTTGGAGGCTCCTTGGTTTTCATGCTGCTTGCTTAGTAGTGTTGCAGAGTCAGGATCCTTCCAGAACAGGTTGATGTATACAGACACCATGTGACACTTTGATTGCACACAGGTGGATCTTAATCAACTAATTATGTGACTTATGAAGCTAATTGGTTGGACCAGCTAACCAATGATGAAATTGGCTACTTCTCATCGCAAGCATATTGCGATTTTTGGATGCAAGTTTCCCCTCTCGGATAGCTGCGTGTGCGCATTATCTGCGATCAGTGGGTGATTTGGGGAGGGGGATGCAAGTCACGTGAAAATCACGTGACTACTTCATGGGCAGGGATGCAGGTCACGTTGAAATCATGTGAATACTTCGTGGGTGGGGATTGGTTTAGCCTTTGGAGGTGATCGCTTCATTATCACAAAAACACGCACATGCGGTGATATCTCTGCAACAAGTCAGTGACTGGCGATTTTTTGTCACAGAATATCAAGCATGTTTGATACCTGTGATCTGTTGCAACCAACAAAAAAAATCGCCGTCGCAAATATCCACACAAGAAGCAGTTTTTTTACTTGCATCAAAAAGTTGCACAACCAAGGGACGGAAAATCGCCCATGTGCGCTGGGCTTTAGGGGTTTCATACAAAAGGGGGTGAATACCTATGTACACTCCAGATTTCTGTTTTTTCATCTTAATTATTGTTTGTGTCATAATTGAAAAAAAACAAACAATTTGCACCTTTTAAAGTTGTAGGCATGTTGTGTAAATCAAATGATGCTAACCCCCCAAAATCCATTTTAATTCCACCTTGTAATGCAACAAAATGGGACAAACACCAAGGGGGATGAAAACTTTTGCAAGACACTATACAAGTTACAATATCCATGTGAGCTCTAGGTATGACTTGAGCATAAATTGTTTGGGGAAATGACCAAGCTCTAAGCAGAAGTTAAAGGTGACCAAGCTCTAAGCAGAAGTATCAGGATGAATCACACAGATTCTCTTGCTTAAAGCTCATAGGCAACGGTTTTCAATTTATGCACATTTGAAACTTTATATATATATTAAAAAACCCTCTGTAATTTTCTTCTGGTCCCAAGAAGTGGTGTTAATAAGTAATAATTTAAATAAGTTAGCTCAGATCGCAGCGAATTTCTGCTCGGCGATTTTTGTGACCACTCGGCGCTTGATGTCATTCAAGGCAAACAAATCGCTTGAGTTAAGTCCACTTCAGTTTATTTGCATTGCCGTTCGGCTTGAGTGCAGACGTGCGTTTGGGAATTTCCAAAGAAAAACCTTGCCTTATTGTTGTGCAGTGAACTGTAACAACGGGACTGGTTCAGGAAGAAGTTTTTACCTTTTTCCAAAAGAGGAGAAGAGGCGGAGAGAGTGGATTGTGTGCGTGAAGTGAGAGGGTTGGCAGCCGGGTAAATACGGGCTTGAAGTGCTTGAATGAGTTTGTATTTCCTGAGGTAAATTAGTACCAGCTGTCGACAGGCACTTGTCAAAACAGGCTTACCCTTTTATAGTATCTGCTGGTATCATGTTAAATTGATGGATAGCATATTGCTAGGTCACCTATAGTTTATACTGCTAATAGGGGTTGCCAAATGATTTTTTTGCAGGGCATAAAAAGGACACAAAAAACTTTATTGGGTAAAAGTTTGTTTTTACTCATGATAAAGTAGAATAGACCCTTTCTAGTGACTGATGACATGAAAATAGAATCAAGTGATACAGATTCTGTTACTTAATGACTTAAAATATACCTCATCTGAAACAACCCACTGATTGCAATACTCACTCATGTCTTGGCTCATTGTCACCAACTGGACCTTCATCCTTGTTGTACTCCAGGAAAGTCACCTCCAAAACATCAATATCCAAGCAGTTTGATTGGAATCCTTGGGCCTCCACCACACACTTATGACCCTCAGGGATTCTAGCTTCAACTGCTGGATAAAAATGACAACATCTGCAATCTGCTGCAGTAGGCCTCAGCCTGCAATTTCCACAGCTACACCTGTGAAGATCAGGAAACCTTTTGAAACATTCCACATATATATATGGAAGAGAATTTCCTTCTGACAAGTGTCACGAACAACGAAAACTCATCCCTCAATGGCATAAAAGAGACTGCATATTCATACTAAAAATACCTCCTACGCACAAATCCCTAGAACAGGAAATTGCAGCAATAATAGAAAAGCATATACATTTCCAACCCTGTTTGGCAGGTTCCATACAAACTGCGACCACAAATTATTGGCTATATGCTAGACCAAAAACATATGAACACAGGATGTTCACTTGGACATATGAACACATATGAAACATATGAACACAGGATGTCTGACTTGGACATCCCCTCTACTGACTGCACAGCAATGCCAATATTGACACAATGTGATTGACTGGCAGATTTGAAGCTGAGCTTGGGTAGTAGATACCATCATATTGGCCTATAGAGAGACGGGATATCCAACCCCTAGTATATCATGCCACTCTACAGGTAGCACCATCTACTTATGGGACTTATTTAGAGGTGTGTCATTCAAGGAAGACTATGTTGTTGCTACCTGGGTATCACCATGCACTTTCTCCACCCCTTATGGTGGTGTGAGTATAGTGGTCATCTCTGAGCACCTTTCACGTTAGTTTTAAGGTGAATCCCATTCCTCATGGCATTGTTGGCATACATTATCCAGGTGTTTAACACCACCCCTGGTGAAAGGGTGAAATATAACAATATTTATGTCTGTAACTGTGGTTTTATGAGCATCACATGATTGTCAGGTTTCCTTGTCATTTGAAAATGTGTCAGCTCTGTAAGAAGGGTCAAGAGAAAGGTAACTGCATGATGGGAGTATTTAATGCAAGTACTGTCATACCGTACAGTGGTGCTTGAAAATTTGTGAACGCTTTAGAATTTTCTATATTTCTGCATAAATATGACCTAAAACATCATCAGATTTTCACACAAGTCATAAAAGTAGATAAAGAGAGCCCAGTTTTATTTATATATATATATGTATGGTGTTTAACCTAGTCTACATTATCACTACATAACAAACATGTTGCTTGTCTCACCAAGCATTAGGTCTCATAAAATATATTGCGTCCAAAGCCCACATCCGGATATACATTTTAACATTGCACAAAGCTTTCACACTAACCTGATATAAAATGTTCTCCACACACAGGAACACACAGGAATATTTTGCTGGCATCCAGTCTTCCCATTTAACTGCAGCTTGCCATTTTTCTCCTCTTTCTGGGTTTGCCAAGAAGCAGTGAAAAGTTAAACCAGGCTTATCTTCACATCTGTTATTACATCCAAAAGCATTACACTTCTCTGGCATTATTCTTTTAGATGTAACTTCAAGTTTATCTGCAGATATACTGAATTGGGCTTGCAATCACTCATGTACACTTGTGACAGTTGTTCTCAAACACAAAGCTTGGCTGGATAAACAAATCCGCAATTACGATGATGTCATGGGAAAGGCTCCTTTAACTCCATACTCATTACTGTTGAGTTGAGCCCATGCATTCTATGGCTAAGATGGCTAAGCACTAGCTAGAATGATTTAGTTATCTGCCCAGAAAAATTATGTCATCTAACCTTGCTCAATCTTGCAGTTGCATTCACTAGGCAGACTTTCTTTTCCTGCTGGCTTTTAGTTTGCAGGAGAGCGGAGTCCGCCATGTTTGCCCATGCTGACTTGTTTTGGTTAAAATTAGGTCAAAAGCCCTAAGGTGGTCACGTGATATTGCTGCTTGCTTGCTTTGGCAATTTTCAGAATTGTAAAATGAGGGACATGTTTTATCTTGGCAAAACAGTGACACATAAGGTACATGGTGTGTGCAGCATCACATCTTGAAACTCCAACAGCTATAGACATAACACTTTGCCCAGAATTCAACTTTGCAGTCAGAACTTTTAAATTTCCACAAACCATCCCAACTTTTATGATTTGGGGTTGTGTAAAGTGTCGTGTAGTTTACTACAGTAAAGTGTAGTGTGGTATAATATTTTTTATGGCTCACTACACTATACTAATTTAGTTCAGTGTAGTGTAGTATACTATAGTGTAGTGTAGTATAGTACAGTGTAGTATAATTTAGTTGAGTATAGTACACTATAGTATGATGGTGTTTTTTAGTCCAATATAGTATAGTGCAGTGTAGTATAGTATGGCATTGTGTAGTTTATTACAGTGCAGTGTAGTATAGTAATCAAATACATGATGCATTGAGAGGCTCTGGTTGAAATTATGGATTTCGTGAGGTGGTTGGCATAGGACTATTTTGTGAGAGGCGCAGCCCTGAAGAAAATAGTACTATGCCAGTCACTGAAGAGAATCCATAATTTCAACTGGTGCCTCTCATTTTATGGTATATTGATTTATGTCCCTCATCAAAGAAATCCAAACTAAAAGTGTTCAGATTGAATCTTGGGATAAACTCACTGGAGGCAGTCATGTTTGTTGTTTATGTCAGAGCAACCTTCAACCTGTGCATGTGCAACATACCATGCTTTTGCTTGCCTCACTAGGCATGATCATGATATGTAGATCTACACACAGAAATGCTTGCAGAGCCACAGCTGTGACTCAAGTCAGCTGGATAGCTTGAAATTGTGATGTCAGTTCATGGTATATCCAGGATATACCATGGACTGACTCACACCATCTCATCTCATCTCATTATCTCTCGCTGCTTTATCCTGTTCTACAAGGTCGCAGGCAAGCTGGAGCCTATCCCAGCTGACTACGGGCGAAAGGCGGGGTACACCCTGGACAAGTCACCAGGTCATCACAGGGCTACTCACACCATATCCCTTTTTTTTTTTTTTTTAATTTTGGACATCATGAGATACATTACTTAATCAATTGCAGAACTATTTTATGTCACATGAGCCATCATTGGCCAATCCCTGCACAGGAATATTTTGATGAGGGATATAATATGGTATAGTGCAGTGTTGTGCAAGTTCATACTTAACAGTAGCTAGCTCAAATTTCAGTTTTGTCATGAATGCAGACAATAAGCAGATGCACTTGTAATAAGTAGTTTTATTAAAATGCAGGCAGACAAGTCAAAAACATGAGGCAGAAAACAATGGGAAAAAACAGGTAAAAATCAGGTAACTGGCAAACAGCATGAACCAAGCAAACTCCAGGAAGGAAAGCAAAAACCAGAATCTCAATCACAAAATATAAAGGGCTATTAAATCAGATAAAGCCACAATGAGTGCTACTTTGCAAAGTGTCTCTGTCTGGAGTCTGCTTCAAAAGGGTTTGAGCATAATTGGAAACAGGTGCATGTAATCAATAGCCAGGCAACTGTGAGCATGCAAGTGTGTTTGGAGTCAGAGTGTATGGTGGCCATGTTTGAAAGCTGTGGTACATTCTGGGAAGCAGAATTCTGAGTGGATTCTGGTGAATGCAAGAGAGAACCTCCTCCTAAGGAGCTCAGTGCAGGAGCTAAAATCTTTCTTGGATGGCCCTGGGGATGATGGCCTGGTTTTTCAGGATACTTAGCATGGAATTCTTAGCATAATAGGGGATCTAGGATGTCACATGCTGAGACCCAGCATTGCTCCTCTGGGCCATAACCCTCCTAGTCCATGAGATACTCCAGTTTGCTCTCCTTATAATGTGAGCTGAGGATTGTTATTACAACATAAACTGGTTATCTATCAATATCAAGGGGTGCTGGTGTGGTGGTAGGAGGGGACATTTGTGGTTAGTGGTCCAGAAATTACAGGTTTTAGGCATGATACATGAAATGTGTGGGAGAGTTGACATTGGTGTGGTAGGTCTAGCTTGTAGGTTACCTCATTTATATGTTGGAGAATCTTGTAGGGACCAATATATCTGGTGTTGAGCTTTCTGCATCCCTGCATGTCCCTGATGTCATTAGTGGACAAACAAACTCTATAATCTGGGTTATACTAAGGAGTTTCTCCTTGGTGATGGTCAGTAAAGTGTTTGGTCCATTAGGCCACTTGTTCCAGATGTTGGTGGGTGCTCTCCCACACTTGCTTACTCCACTTAAACCATTCATCTACTGTGGGTGCATCTGTGGGAGTGCGCATTCTGTTGGAATAGAAGTGACTGATAACCAAGCATACATTAGAATAGGTATGTGGAAGAATAATGCAGGGAGTTTTGGACATGCTCAGCCCATGGGAGGAACTGTGCCCAATCCTCTTGATTCTCTGAGCTAAATGATTAAATAAAGCATCATATCTCTTGATTGGCCTTCTCCATCTGACCATTGGTTTGTGGATGATAACCTGATGTGAGGCCAACAGAGACCCCAAGTTTCTCCATGAAGCTAGACCATACTTGTGATGTGAACTGGGTGCCACAGTCATTGACAATGTCCTTGGGTATCCTAAAATATCTGAACACATGGTTGAAATCAGTTCAGAGGTTTCAAAAGCTGTGGGGAGCCTGGGGAGGGCAATAAGGCATAATGACTTGGAGAACCTGTTGATAACCATCATGATGACAGTGTTCCCTTTGTATATGGGGAGATCATTGATGAAATCAATGTCAATCTGGGACCATGGTGGTTGAGGGAGAGAAGTGGCATGAGTTTACTGGCCAGGAGAGTACAGGGCACTTTACTTGGGCACACACTGTATACAAGGAGATGTACTGGTTAATGTCTGTCAACATTTTTGGCTGCCAGTACTTGGTCTTGAGCAGGTTAAATGTGTATTGGCTGCCAGGGTGACCCATGGCTGGAGCAGTGTGGGTCCATGTGGTGAGTTTGCCTTGAAAGTTCCTTGGAACAAAGGAACAGACAAAGCGTACCCAGTGTGTGGAGCTTGCTATCTCTCTGTCAAATTCCCATGTAATGGCTTGTATAAAGCAGTGGGAGGGAGATTGGACTCATGATCTTGGTTGGGTGAGTCAGAGTAAGTTGGGTGATTTGGCATGAGTTCAGGCATTTGGCTGTCTTTATTAAGCTAGAGATGTATACCTGGGTTTTAAGCAAAAAAAAAGAAAAAAAATTTTCTTTTTCTTTTAAAAAAAGAAAGAAAATGACAATGGTTCTTTTTTTGTCAATTCAGTTGTGTTTCATTTAATAACATTCCACCAGGCATTTATTCTGCAGGTTCTACAAACTAGTCAGTAAATCCAGTAGGTTGCTTCAGAGTCATTATGTTTTGTAAGCGCTGTGGCAGTAATACAACAATGCATTGACAGGAAATGTACTTTTAATACTTAAGTATTTTTTAAAAGCAAATACTTCAGTACTTTAACTTAAGTAAAAATTTGACTGCACAACTTTCACTTGTATTGGAGTAACATTTGACCAGTGAGATCTGTACTTTAACTTAAGTAATGAATTTGGGTACTTTGTCCACCTCTGGACATGAGTGAGCTGGCAGTTATGACAGAGTGAGTTAAGAGCACATGAGAAACTGGGCTGATGAGTTGAGTAATCATTGCATTGAGCTCACCCAAGTGCTGCTGTTGTTCTCCAAAACATCTCCCTTGAGCTGACATGGCAGCCTGCCTTCTTTATTCTCCTGCTGCATCCATGGGACTGGCAAAGCAATCTGACTGATTCATTCAGTTCACTAGTTACCAAAAGTATGAGCATGTTCAATGAATGGTGCTCATTTAGCATGTTCATGCGCAACACTGTTATATTGTAGTGTAGTTTAGCACTGGCTGTTGATGAAAGAGGTCAGAGGAGAATGGTCAGATTGCATCAAGTTGGCAGGAAGAATACAATAACTCAGATTATTGCTCTGTGGTGAGCTGAAAAGCATCTCAGAACATGTAGAACCTTAAGGTGGATGGGTTCCAACAGCAAAATACAGGTTCCACTTGTTCAGCTTAGGACAGGAATTTGGGGCTACAATGGGCACAGACTCATACAAACAGGCCAGGAGAAGTGTGGATAAAGAGCAAGCAATTAATATGATAAGATAAACTTTATTCATCCCTTAGTGGGGAAATTTGCAGAACACTTGGTGAGGGAAAATCATTTAACAGAATTAAGCAGTTGTAATAACTCTAACTTGTGGGAAACCGAAGAACTGGAAGCAGGCTTCAGAACAGCTGTGTTCTTTTTATTTTTCACTTTTCAGCGACAACTAACACATAAACACACAAGTGGGGTGTCACAGCTCTCTCTCTCTCTCATTCCTGGCTGTCTGAAAGAGACACAGGGTAATAGACAGCCAGTAATTTGACACAGATGCACCTCATCACATGTTACCTACTAGTTCAACCTGTCTCCTCATCATTCACAGCTGACACTCGACCATGCCCACACTGCCACATACCCCCACCACCCAACTCAGGCTGGGGAGCCATCTGGCCTGCAGCTGACCCCCTCCCCCCCAGTAGGAGAGGTAATCCACCACCATCATCTGTGCCCCCGGCCTGTGGACCAACTCAAATTTAAAGGGCTGAAAGGCCAGATACCAGCAAGTGATCTGTGCGTTGGCATCCTTCATGTGGTGGAGCCAATGGAGTGGGGCATGGTCAGAACAGAGGGTGAATGGGCATCCTAGCAGGTAGTACCGGAGAGTGAGGACCACCCACTTGATGGCCAGGCACTCTTTTACTGTGCTGTACTCTGACTGTCACATGGAGAGCTTGCAGCTGATGTACAGCACTGGACACTCCTCCCCCTCCACCACCTGGGACAAAACAGCCCCCAGCCCTCTGTTTGATGCATCAGTCTGTAAAACAAAAGGGAGAGAAAAGTCAGGAGAATGCAACAGCAGGCCCCCACACAAAACCACTTGTATTTGTGCAAAAGCCCGTTCACATGGCTCCATCCACTGGACCAGATCTGGTGCCCCGTTTTTAGTGAGGTCAGTCAACAGGCTGGTGACATCCTAAAAGTTAGGCACAAACCACCTATAATAGCCAGCCAGCCCCAAGAACTGTCTCACCCCCTTTTTGGTCTTAGGCAGTCCGCAATTGCTGCAGTCTTATCAATTTGGGGACACCCCTGCCCATGATCCAAGTGGAAGCCCAGATACTGTATTTCCACCCATCTAATTGCACACTTCTTCAGGTTTGCTGTGAGTCCAGCACACCTCAGCAACCTCAGGACCGTCCTAATATGCTGTAAATGCTGCTCCTAGTCATGACTATAAATGATTGTCATCTAAGTAGGCCACTGCATATGCATTGTGGGGATGGAGAATTTGGTCCATGAGACGCTGAAAGTGATAGTGGAGCCCCAAACAACCTGAAATGAAGGGTGACAAATTGGTGAAAGCTAAATGGAGTGGAAAAGGCCATTTTCTTTTGGGATAATGGAGTCAAGGAATGGAGTCAAGGGGATCTGCCAATATCTCTGTAACGCAGCTGTGACAAACCAGATGCTCACGGATTAAGAATAAACTCAAGGTTTTAATAGACACAGTGAGAGAAGACAATGTATAATAATCAGACCAGGTCAATACTGGGAAATCCAACAAAGTACTGAGGGCTAGACAAATCGAGGTCATGAAACAGGCAATAGTCCAAGAACCAGAAATCAGGAAAACACAGGCAAGATAAACACAAGGGCTAGGCAAA